>CM076973.1:50229079-50276579 GCA_039105355.1 Benthosema pterotum
ATCGTTTTGAGCATTTTTGAGCATTTTCGAAAAAAGTCGAAATTTTGAAAAAAACGTAAGGCTATAAGCCTTACCGTTTTTCATGATTTTGAGGATTTTCAAAAAATGACAAAAACTGACAAAAACGCAAGGCTATAGCCTTACGGTCTTGCTCAGCATGCTTTTTTTCATCGTTTTGAGCATTTTTGAGCATTTTCGAAAAATGTCAAAATTTTGAAAAAACGTAAGGCTATAGCCTTACCGTTTTTCATGATTTTGAGGATTTTCAAAAAATGACAAAAACGCAGGCTATAGTATAGCCTTACGGTCTTGCCTCAGCATGTTGTTTTCATCGTTTTGAGCATTTTTGAGCATTTTCGAAAAATGTTGAAATTTTGAAAAAAACCGTAAGGCTATAGCCTTACCGTTTTTATGATTTTGAGGATTTTCAAAAATGACAAAAATGACAAAAACGCAAGGCTATAGCCTTGCATTTTTGCCAGATTTTGTCATTTTTTGTCATTTTTCGAAAAACCTCAACACGATGAAAAACCGTAAGGCTATAGCCTTGCGGTTTTTCAAAATTTCGACATTTTTTGAAAATGCTGATAAATGCTCAAAATGATGAAAAACGGCATGCTGTGCAAGACCGTAAGGCTATAGCCTTGCGTTTTTGCCAGAATTCGTCATTTTTGTCATTTTTTGAAAAACCTCAAAATGATGAAAAAACGTAAGGCTATAGCATTGCGTTTTTTTTCGAAATTTCGACATTTTTCGAAAATGGTCAAAAATGCTCAAAATGATGAAAAACAGCATGCTGTGCAAGACCGTAAGGCTATAGCCTTGCGTTTTTGCCAGATTTTGTCATTTTTTGTCATTTTTCGAAAAACCTCAAAACGATGAAAAACCGTAAGGCTATAGCCTTGCGGTTTTTCGAAATTTCGACATTTTTCGAAAATGCTCAAAACTGCTCAAAATGATGAAACACGGCATGCTGTGCAAGACTGTAAGGTTATAGCCTTGCGTTTTTGCCAGATTTCGTCATTTTTTGTCATTTTTTGAAAAAACCTCAAAACGATGAAAAAACCGTAGGCTATAGCCTTCCGGTTTTTCGAAATTTCGACATTTTTCGAAAATGCTCAAAATGATGAAAAACGGCATGCTGTGCAAGACCGTAAGGTTATAGCCTTGTGTTTTGCCAGATTTCGTCATTTTTTGTCATTTTTCGAAAAACCTCAAAACGATGAAAAACCGTAAGGCTATAGCCTTGCGGTTTTTTCAAAATTTCGACATTTTTTGAAAATGCTCATAAATGCTCAAAATGATGAAAAACGGCATGCTGTGCAAGACCGTAAGGCTATAGCCTTGCGTTTTTGCCAGAATTCGTCATTTTTTGTCATTTTTCGAAAAACCTCAAAACGATGAAAAACCGTAAGGACTATAGCCTTGCGGTTTTTCGAAAATTTCGACACATTTTCCGAAAAAATGCTCAAAATGATGAAAAACGGCATGCTGTGCAAGACCGTAAGGCTATTGCCTTGAGTTTTTGCCAGAATTCGTCATTTTTGTCATTTTTTGAAAAACCTCAAAATGATGAAAAAACGTAAGGCTATAGCCTTGCGGTTTTTCGAAATTTCGACGATTTTTCGAAAATGCTCAAAAATGCTCAAAATGATGAAACACGGCATGCTGTGCAAGACTGTAAGGTTATAACCTTGCGTTTTTGCCAGATTTCGTCATTTTTTGTCATTTTTCGAAAAACCTCAAAACGATGAAAAACCGTAAGGCTATAGCCTTGCGGTTTTTCGAAATTTCGACATTTTTCGAAAATGCTCAAAATGATGAAACACGGCATGCTGTGCAAGACCGTAAGGTTATAGCCTTGCGTTTTTGCCAGATTTCGTCATTTTTTGTCATTTTTCGAAAAACCTCAAAACGATGAAAAACCGTAAGGCTATAGCCTTGCGGTTTTTCAAAATTTCGACATTTTTCGAAAATGCTCAAAAATGCACAAAATGATGAAAAACGGCATGCTGTGCAAGACCGTAAGGTTATAGCCTTGCATTTTTGCCAGATTTCGTCATTTTTTGTCATTTTTCGAAAAACCTCAAAACGATGAAAAACCGTAAGGCTATAGCCTTGCGGTTTTTCAAAATTTCGACATTTTTTGAAAATGCTCATAAATGCTCAAATGCAAATCAAAATGATGAAAAACGGCATGCTGTGCAAGACCGTAAGGCTATAGCCTTGCGTTTTTGCCAGAATTCGTCATTTTTGTCATTTTTTGAAAAACCTCAAAATGATGAAAAAACGTAAGGCTATAGCATTGCGTTTTTTTTCCGAAATTTCGACATTTTCCGAAAATGATCAAAAATGCTCAAAATGATGAAAAACAGCATGCTGTGCAAGACGGTAAGGCTATAGCCTTGCGTTTTTGCCAGATTTCGTCATTTTTTGTCATTTTTCGAAAAACCTCAAAACGATGAAAAACCGTAAGGCTATAGCCTTGCGGTTTTTCGAAATTTCGACATTTTTCGAAAATGCTCAAAAATGCTCAAAATGATGAAACACGGCATGCTGTGCAAGACTGTAAGGTTATAACCTTGCGTTTTTGCCAGATTTCGTCATTTTTTGTCATTTTTCGAAAAACCTCAAAACGATGAAAAACCGTAAGGCTATAGCCTTGCGGTTTTTCGAAATTTCGACATTTTTTCGAAAATGCTCAAAATGATGAAAAACGGCATGCTGTGCAAGACCGTAAGGCTATAGCCTTGCGTTTTTGCCAGATTTTGTCATTTTTTGTCATTTTTCAAAAAATCTCAAAACGATGAAAAACCGTAAGGCTATAGCCTTGCGGTTTTTCGAAATTTCAACATTTTTCGAAAATGGTCAAAAATGCTCAAAATGATGAAACACGGCATGCTGTGCAAGACCGTAAGGTTATAGCCTTGTGTTTTGCCAGATTTCGTCATTTTTTGTCATTTTTCGAAAAACCTCAAAACGATGAAAAACCGTAAGGCTATAGCCTTGCGGTTTTTCGAAATTTTGACATTTTTCGAAAATGCTCATAAATGCTCAAAATGATGAAAAACAGCCTGCTGTGCCAGACCGTAAGGTTATAGCCTTGCGTTTTTGCCAGATTTCGTTATTTTTTGTCATTTTTCGAAAAACCTCAAAACGATGAAAAACCATAAGGCTATAGCCTTGCGGTTTTTCAAAATTTCGACATTTTTCGAAAATGCTCATAAATAATCAAAATGATGAAACACGGCATGCTGTGCAAAACCGTAAGGCTATAGCCATGCGCTTTTGCCAGATTTTGTCATTTTTTGTCAATTTTCGAAAACATCAAACCGATGAAAAAACGTAAGGCTATAGCCTTGCCGTTTTTCGAAATTTCGACATTTTTCGAAAATGCTCAAAATTATGAAAAACGGCATGCTGTGCAAGACCGTAAGGCTATAGCCATGCGTTTTTGCCAGATTTCGTATTTTTTTGTCATTTTTCGAAAAACCTCAAAATGATTAAAAAACGTAAGGCTATAGCCTTGCCGTTTTTCGAAATTTCGACATTTTTCGAAAATGCTCAAAAATGCTCAAAATGATGAAAAACGGCATGCTGTGCAAGACCGTAAGGCTATAGCCTTGTGTTTTTGTCAGATTTCGTCATTTTTTGTCATTTTTCGAAAAACCTCAAAACGATGAAAAACCGTATTTTAGATTAGACGTTTATTAGACGTCCAATCGGCGGCTTCATCGATGAAACCACCCCCATACCACCCCCTAATTGGGAAATGTTACATCCGCCCCTGTATGTCATGACCTGTGAATTACCTCGAGGATAAACCTCACATTATGATTGTAGAGTACTTCTGAAGCTCCACATGTTGTAGATGTGTTTGTGTGCAGCTCCGCAAATTTAACAAAAGTCAAACCTGATAGACAAGTATACGCCAGTTTGCTAGTTTTTGCTGTGTCCTGTATTAAGTGTTTTGCCATCTCGCTGCCTAAATGATATTAATTCTAGCAGGAATAAACAATTTCTAAGTGTAAATCCAACACAATGATCACAGAGCACTGCAGGGAATTGAACCCCGTCCCAGAAAACCAGGAGTCCAACACCAGGGCCGTAGTTTTTTGTGTTGTTGTCATTTACGTGTCGGAAAAACTATTACTGAGACATTTACACTGATTCACATTTCAACAGTAAAGTCACAGTTTAAAACGAGGCATTTATGCACAGTGACTGACCATAAGCAAGGTAATTACCGTAATTTCTGGACTATAAGCCGCACCTGAATATAAGCCGCACCAGCTAAATGTGGGGCAAAATACAGATTTTTCCATGTATAAGCCGCACCTGACCATAAGCCGCACCAGACAACAAGCTTTATGTTAGAGCAGTGGTTTTCAACCTTTTTGATCCCAGGGCCCAATATTTATTCAGCATTTGAGCTACAGACCACCATTTGACAACATTTTCACCCCACAGAACCCAAAACTAAAGATTTCTTTTGGTTTTGTCCACAATTCCAGCATGGATTTTGGACAAAACAGGCAAAACATAGAGATCAAAATGACCATGACTTATTAATTAAGTGGTACTAATTTAGATGGTGAATATCATAACTCTAGAGAGTGTAAACATGAAACCAAATGGACCCGCAAGGGTCCATTTGGTTTCATGGGTACAAATGGGTACAAATGAGGGTACAAATGGGTACAAATGGGTACAAATGTGAGGGTACAAATGTGAACCAAATGGACCCTAGCGGGTCCATTTGGTTCCATTTGTACCCTCTCAGGAAAATGTTGGGTTTGAAGGAAAATCATTAACATGGTGAAATACATCTTGGCGATGTCAGCAGATGTATTTCACTATGTTAAGGATTTTTTCAAACCTCCATTTTTAGGAAATACAGAATTGGGAACTTTTTTTTATCATGTCCACACAACATCTCTAAGGTATATTAAAATGTTGAAAATGGATGGTCTTCCCCTTTAATTTGATAATGTCTCAAGGGCCAAATGAAATTACACAGCGGGCCAAATTTGGCCCACGGGCCAGAGTTTTCCACCCATGATATAGGGCCTACAAAGAGGGGAAAGGGGTGGGGGTAACCATATTTTTATGGAGGCCAGTTTTAAATTGCAGCGGTCCATAGGTGCTCTTATGGGTGGTTTTGAAGGAGTCAAGGGATTTGCATGTCTTAATGACTGTTGGTAGGGTGTGCACATTTTGGTGGCTTAGCACCAAGAGGAACTAGAAAGTGGGTTTGTTGCCCCGATGCTGTTGTAACGGTGATGTGGTAGATTAATGGTCACTAATGATGTAATGTTGACATACATCAATCATTCGATTGGCTGAGCAAGGAAGCTATGTATTACAGAAAGAACGTATCACAATAACAAAAGCCAGTTCCCCTTCAGGCAACGGCACTAATAAGGTCCCTTGATTGTGCCAAATCCAGGTTGAACATGGTTTGTTGCACTCCCTCTGGTGTTGTGGGGGAGGAAGTGGTTACATTAATCCCATTCTGGCATCCACTCTGGCATGAAGTGTATTACTGGTTAACTGAACTCAATGTTACAGTTGTAGCTCATGGCCTACAGTATGTGCATGAGTGGAGCGAACAAGCAGCCAGCAAGTACCCCAACACCTCCGTGGTGTGTCGACAATACTTTTAGAGATCGTAGAGAACTTACGTCACGATTATGTCACCCCCCCCGGGTCATTTGGAGTACCTCGAGGGATAGCCGACCAACCGCGCATCAGTCGATGGCTTAACTTGCACCCGCTCCGCTCACGCACACTTTAAAATGACCAGAGCTAGATAATATTGACCAAAACTAGAGCAGAACTCCCACCACGGGACTCAACTCAATTATTAATCAATTAATACAGTCGCAAGTCTCGCAACAACTATATTAATGACAAGTATTTCATACAACTTAAGTTTAAAAATTGTGACCTATATTTTTAACTTCAATACATCCATCAGACACTGTAGTTTGCCTCTCAGTTAGTTGCCTCGGCAAAACGGGGGCAAATAAAAGACACAATCAGTCATCTATTACGTCATCTATTCTAAGATCTACAGTATACCGTCCCACAATAATTTAGTCAGAATGATGATGACATGTCACAATTCTATTTATGGATTATATAAAGTAGTGATCACTGTCTCTCCTCATCCTGTTTCCTATTCAGGCAGATTATTGCTAGAGCATATAGTTGCACTCTTATATGAGTGAACCTTCTGACGTTCCTGAACCCGAAGATTGTGAAGTTGAAGAAGCTGTAACTATGGAGTCTGATAATCCTCAGGAAGCAGCGGATTTCACAAGTGAACCTACGAGCGGGAGTATGAGCGAAACTCCTGACGACAATGTAGTGGAAGAGCCTGGACCTTTGGTGGTGTCCGAAAACCCACAGCAATCAACACGAAATGAAGCCAGTAGAATACCAGCACAGGTAGACGACATGGGCGATAACGCGACCCCGGAGGAGAGGATAAGCAAACAGCAAGTCGAGAAAAGCAGAAGGAGAGTCATCAGCGTATTAAATGCTGGGACAGAAGTCATCACCAACATCCAAGCTGCCGTCCGTGACAACGAGTCCCGTCGGAGGACAGAACTGAGGGAGAGCCAACGGAGAGAGAGTGGAGAGGATCGAGAGTGAGGCCAAGTCCAGCCTCGCAATGTTTAACGAGATAAATTCAAAGTGGTTGGACCACGAGGACATGCAGATTCCTCAGGACGTCGAGAAGATCCTGAGGAGCCAGAAGAAGCTCTGCGCTCAGCTCCTTAAAGACAAGAACAAACTCATCAATGACCTACAAGAGGAGCTCGAGGCCAGCGATGACCGCTTCGAGAAGGACTTGAAACAGCAGGCAGATGAGGTGGACCTAATATTAATGAAGATGGAGGGGCAGGTCAAGACCATGATGAAGACCTACAGGGAGGAGCTCGACCAGATCGAGAACACCTACGAGGATGAACGGCAGACCCTGATGACCGGAAACAAGGTCGAGTGGGAGGCGTCCGTGACACAAAGGCAGTTAAAGGAGCAGACCGACATGACGGAGAGGATGGAGAAGCTGGTGGAATACGAGGGCCTGCTCCAGAAGCTGAGGGACCGCAGTGCCGAGGAGAACGTCAACCTCAAGCTCAAACTGGAGAAACACGTCCAGGCCCTGGAGGAGCGGCGAAAACAGACGGAGAACCAATACCAGCTGAACCAGGAGGAACTGGAGCTGCAGCGCAAGGTGCTGAAGAAGAAAGCCGAGGAGAACACCATCACCAAGATCATGCAGAAGCAGAGGATCACCAAACTGCGGGATCAGCTGAACAAGTTGATGAAGCAGGACAGGGATTTCAAAGCCGAGACCGCGCGTTTGATCGGGCGCTACGAACGCAACATGAGGGACTGTAAAGAACAACTGAAGAGAAAGAAACACTTTGCGATCGTCAACACGGTAAGGTTCGAAGACATGTGGATGTTGAGCGAGGCCGAGGTGAAACAACTGGCGGAGCAGGCTTTGGATATTGACCAGCAAATCCACGAGCAGATCTTGGGCCTGCCCTGGGAGCGCCCTCCCTCGTCCTTTGTTGAGCGCCCCGACCCCGCCGGTACCCGGGAGCGGAAATGGGCGCAGAGGAGCACGTCGGCAGAGGAGGAGGAGGAGGAGGAGGTGGTAGAGGGGCAGGAGAACGAGGAGGGCGAAGAAAAAGACAAAGTGTCGACGCTGATGGTAAAGAGACTGCTGGAGTTGCTGTGCGACGAGGTGGACATCAACTTCGACAGCATGTCCATTGAAAGCGAGGACGAAGTCTACCGACTGGCCCAACTATTCATGGACTACATACAACAGCAGCAGCAGGAACAGGCCGAGGGGGAGAGTGAGTCAGCGGAAGAGGTGGACAGTATCCTGAGCATGCATCCCAACGAGATCCTGGCCGTCCTGAAAGCCTTCACCACCCAGTACGAAGAAGTCCGGGCGCCTCGGAGGTTCCAATCCGTAATCGACTGGGATGATTTTGACGACGCGGCCTATTGGAACAACTGGGCCAACGTCATTCCAGAGTCCAAACTAAAGGTCTGGGACGCGCTGGAAAACGGACTGAACAAATACTATGAGGCCCTGAGGGAGCGGGCCAAGCTCCTTACCAGCACGCAGAACCTGAAGCGCGAAAATGCAGAGCTCCGCAGGCAACTGAACCAGCGCCACGGGGGAGCGCTAATCTCCCCTGTGCCCCAGGTGGTTGGTTAACACGTGTATCGAAAGTGAGCCTTTGATTTACTCAGCGGGGCAAGATGAAGTTGGTGGCAAAAAGGGGTTCTATATTTGCCCCTGCCAAAAAGAATACCCTGTTCTTTACAACATGGTGCTGGGACTTCACTCACAAACCACCGTCTGGACCGAGTTCTTATCTTATCTTATCAGTTCTTATCATAATAGTTAATCACACACTGTCAAGAAAAACAACAACAAAACACTAATTAGCACAATGAAAACAAAAAAATCCAATTCGACCACAAGAATTTCAAGGTAGTGGATGCAAGAGAAAATAATGAGTTACAATGGATAGACTAAATCTAGGCAACATGCTACGTGGTTTTCTGACCACAGAGCATGTTTATGTGGACAACATGCAATGATTCAATAACCATAGTCTGAGGCTAAAAGGCCATGTGTGATTAAGTATACATACAACCACACACATATTTAAGTATATTTATAAGGATGCATTTATATGTATATTCTAAATACAAAATGTATATATATTATTCGAAATCAATTATTATTATCAATTATTTTGTTTAATTGTATCAATTTAATCAATAATAATAGAATAATAACCATACTTATAATTGTTAATATTATCATTTTATATTATGATTATAACAGCAATAACCTCTGTAAATAGATAATAATAATACTAACATGTAATATTAATATAATGTATATTAGTAGTAGTATCAGTATAGTATAATATATAAAGTATAGTATAAAATATATAATAGTTATTTAGCTATATAACTCAATATTTTATTGTTATTATTATAAAGTATTGGGTTCTGAGATCATAATGTTAATAATAATATATTTGTCCAGCATCTTATTTTTGATCAGTTTAAATTTAGAGATCGTACTGCATATTTTTATTTCAATCTCAAGATATTCCAGAAATTCACCCCTAGTATTTATAGTAAGGACAATTAGTCAGGCACGGAGATTAGATTTGTACTTTTTGTTGGATTTAGTGCAATTTAGGTTATTGGTTTTTTTTTATATAATGTGGTGTTTGCTTTGTTTTGTCTTTGTTAATATTAAAGTGATCTTGATTGCGAAACCGGAGCTAATGTGAGGCTGATGTGCCTGTGAGCATATATCAAGCTACGGAAAGGTCCCAACATTGTAGGCCAGGGGTTTTCAACAGGTGGTCCGGGGACCACCAGTGGTCCTTGAGAGGGTTCCAGGTGGTCCCCAGCTAAGTTGTTTAACCAGATATAACTCTTGAGAACGTAAAAATGAAACCAAATGGACCCTGGCGGGTCCATTTGGTTTCATTTTTACACTCTCAAGAGTTAAAATATTCAACATGTGAATTAGTCCTAATCTATACAACTAGAAGATTAATGGTCATGGGCAGAAGCAAAGGAAATCTTTAGTTTGGGGGGGGGGGTCTGTGGTGGTCCGTGGCTCAAATGCTGAATAAATGGTGGGCCCTGGGATGAAAAAGGTTGAAAACCCCTGTTGTAGGCCCCTATGGCCTCCTTCAACCCATCGCTGGCGGTGTGCCGTCAGGGGGAGAGGCTTGTTGTAGGGTTTTCTGTGCTTTGGGAGGCAGGCTCATTGGGGAAAAGGGTTTCCCAAAAGGCATGTGACCCCAGGCAATGAAGCCGCCCACTTTTGTTTAAATTCACCCCAAACCCCCACATTGAATAGATGAGTTCGTATTTTGGCATGTTAGTGTATCTTAAGTAAAACATCTATCTTCTATTTTATATATTTTCTTATTTCTGTGTCCCACAATATTTATATCTTATACAGGACCTACATTAGGCAAGTATAGCATCAATATAAGATCAGCTGTTGTGGAAGTTGTTAAAAAGCACTAAGCATGCATAAAGCGGTCTGACTCGGAGATCTTTCTTTTTTTAAATAATGAAATAGTGTTGATTTAGTGGTGCGACAATTGTAGTCAGTAGTGTTTCAAATCATTTTAAATGTTATTTATCTGAATATTTTGTTGTTTGCCTGCCATCATGGATTGATGGGGCAGTCAAGGTGCCCACACCTAGATAACATAGGCACGTAATCCAGCCATTCTTCCCCTGAGCCTGGATGGTAACCACAAGGTTGCTAGTTCGAACCTGGGCTCCCAAGAGACTTAATAACCGCTAAATGCTCCTGATGTGCTGGTTGTGAGGATTTTATAGGCTACTTGTTAATTTTCTGCCACGTTAATTTCATCAAGACATTTAGAGACAAATAATCACTATTGTATAGCCAACAGCGGGAAATCATAGTGGAGGTAAAAAAGGAAAATATATATCAGCCCTGACTCGGAAGAAAGTGAGTGGTGAAACAGCGCACCCTCTGACAGCGATAATGCTTCTAAATTACAAATCTGGTGATATCTCAATCAAGTAAAAACACAAATCATTGTAGATACCTTTAATTTGATACCTATAATTTTTTGAGTGTGGTCCATTCCCGTTTCAGCCTGGAGTACAGTGGGATATGCCATTGTTTGGAACTAGTAAAAGCATTGTGCATGGCATGCATAGTTAAAGCACCATGGTATCCACATACATGTACTGTATATTGGATCTGTAATGTGAAGCAACATACTGAGTAGTATGTCCTTTTTGCAAACTGGGATATACCGCAATATAAGCCGCTACTTTTTTCACCTGCTTTTGACCCTGCGGCTTACACAACGGTGCGGCCAATCTATGGATTTCCCAGGTTCCAGGTGGGCTCCGCAGACTAAATGATAGAATGTTGGTTAACCAGATGTAACTCTTTGAGAGCGTAAAAATGAAAACAAATGGACCCTTTGTGCTTGCAAAGCTGTCGAATGGTTTAAAAGATGGAATTGCGTGTACTTTTGCACACTTTTACAACTGCTTTGTTTGTTGAAATAATTTTTCTGAAAGTAAGTGTGAACCAGTCAAGACGCTAGTGAGGACTGAACAGGGTTGTTTCGCTGTGAACTGCACAGTAAATACAGTAACTGCCGTTAGCAACTTTTGCAACTACCGTTGATGGTCTACAGTATAGTAGCTAGTGCCAAGGGTGAGGCCTATGCTGTTTTTTGACATACCATTACCATAGTAGAGCTATGCAATTTTTAAATGATTTTGACTATAAAAAGCTGAAAGTCATGCTTTTTGATGACTATGAAAAAACATGAAAATCACGATTTTCATACTGCGACAAAAGGTATTTAATTGAAAACGATTAACGTTCAACAATCCACCATGAAGCACTCAAGGCATTACAATCTTAAAACGTGTTAATAAAATTACCAACTCACATGCCCAGCTGTCTATCAAAATAACTTTAAGATAATTTTCGGACAATTAGTAAAACGGTAACCAGTTGTAAACAGTAACAAAACCACCTTACATACCTAAGGCCACAGACCATTATCTTTCATATTACATTACGTTTCAATTTACACACACAGAACATCATTCCTAAAAAAGAAAAGGCAGAATTTGCAGCCAGACATTTCCTTTGAAAGCTACACTAGGTAGCTTTATCATTAATCACATCTTAAATTCAATATTCATTATGACTGGCATACTGCCACATAAGCCATTCAGCCCGCAAAGTCTGTCCTAAATGTTTCCTATCGAAAATTGATGGGAAAATGACATCACACACCGACTCTAAACAGAGGACCAATCATAGTGCGACTTCAACACGCAAGGGATTGCTGGGAAATGTAGGACTTGAGCTAAAAACTGCAGTGCCAGCAGTGACCACCAGTCAAGTTACCTAGTATACCTTTAAGGCACAATTGAACATGATGTCCTTGGGGAAAGCAGTAGTACGAGACACTGTTTGATTTCTTCTCATTGATAGAGGTCGTCATCTCCTTCTTCTCTGTACTGGCCCGGTCCTCCTCCTGACCCTGAGCCCAACGCCTGGCCAGAGGGAAACCTAACAAAGAGACTTGGTATTGGTGAGTGTAAACAAAAGTTTTGCAGTGTTGCCAACTTGACGGATTTGTCACTATATTTAGCTTTTTTTTTTGCCCTGGTGAGTTGGAGCGAAATTGATTGACTAGCGCCAGAGATAAAACCCTCGTTTTAGAGTCCCCCTTCCTTCCTAGAAAGGACCACATTGGTAACCAAATGGACCCTTATAGATCTGTAACTCTTGAGATCGTAAAATTTTACGTTCAAAATGTTGGTCATTTTACGTTCAAAATGTTGGTCATTTTATGCTCAAAATGTTGGTGAAATTGCCAGAGACTAAACTGAACATCAAAGGATGGTCCTCCGTGGCTAATTTGCGGAACAATAGTGGGCCCTAGTATGAAAAAACACACAGCTCTTTGTGATTATATAGTAGAGGAGAAGTTACAGTAGATGATTCTAGGGCTGCAACGATTAATTGATTCATTGTTATCAAATCGATAATTTAATTACCGTATTTCCCGCACTATAAGGCGCACCGGATTATAAGACGCACCTTCAATGAATGGCCTATTTTAGAACTGTTTTTATATATAAGGCACAACGGATTATAAGGCACACTGTTTTTTTTGGGTGTTCGTTGCACAGTTGCACATTCGTTGCACAGTTGCACATGCACAGTAGCAATGACACATAATCATTATGTTATCAAGAACAAAACATAAAGCTTGATTTTTTTAATTACCTATTTGAGTTAAGAGTTCAGTTCACTGAAATGTTCTATAATGAAATGTATAGGCTTATTCTGTTGTCAGAATAAGCAGTGGAGGGTTGGGGAGGGGAGGGGCCGGGGATGATGACACGTTGGTGAGATCAAATCAGATCAGCTCATCTGCCGTCCAAAAACGGACGGCTCCCCGTCCTCCCCAGGCCAAAATCATTTCAGGTTAGGCCAGGCTAATCGGCAGCTAATCAAATGTATTTTTTGTTAGTTAGAACATGTCTAAAATATATTTTAAGGTGATAGTTAAATAAGTGTCGTAATTCGATTAAATGATTCATCGTTTAAACAATCAGACATTGAATCGATTATGAAAGTAGTTGTTAGGTGTAGCCCTAGATGATTTATTGCGTGTGTGTGTGTGTGTGTGTGTGTGTGTGTGTGTGTGTGTGTGTGTGTGTGTGTGTGTGCGTGTGCGTGTATGCGTGCGTGTGTGTGTGCGTGTAGCGTGCACGTGTGTACATACTTAAAGCTTCCAAAGCCCCGGCTCTGCTGCAGCGTCTGAGCGAACATCTCATATTTGCGGATATCGTTGTCGCTGACGGAGCGGCGAGCAAACCGCATGGCCTCCTCAAAGTGATCCTTTCTGATCTCAGGGACCGGATCATAGTCCTCATCCTGCAGTTACACACACACACAATATAGATCATGTAGGTTAATTGCCTCACATTTTGCAGCTATTCATGCAAATGTGTGTACACGTATGCGTCCAGTCCATAGATGTACCCATTATCCATTTAAGAATATTAATTAATATTATAATATTACATTACTCATTACCCCTTTAGGAAAATACTTATTATTTTGGCTCAAGTAATAAGCCTCCTCATAGGGAGGAACACATCATATGGCCACCACACTCGGATTCCCCAACGGATTCCCCATTCATTTTTCTCATCGACTTTTCGAAAATAATTTATATAAAGACGATTACGCCGCGGACAAAGCCAACTCGGGTCGTGACGAATCATGATGGCACACACAAACTTTTGGGACAATCAAATAAGTTCTAAGATGAAAAACTAAACAAAAAGTGTTGTATCCTGCCGTTTTCTATTTCTTACTAATTAGATATTATATGACGATATTGTGTTTGTTGTCATGATTTGTCACGACCCGAGTTGGCTTTGGCCACGGCGCAATCATGTTTTTATTAACGATTTTCAAAAATTCTATGAGGAAAATGAAGATTCCTCACTCAGGGTTGGTGAGGGTTGGTGATGTCACTGCGCAGGTCTATAGTAAGGGGGATTAGCCAAAAGAAAAAATAACAAGTGAAATCACTTACTATACCTTTAAAGGGGAATTACACCCGTTTTCAAAAATTTCCTGAGAGGATACAAATGTGAACCAAATTGACCCGCTAGGGTCCATTTGTACCCTCTCAGGAAAAATGGGTCTAAAAGAAAAATCATTAACATGGTGAAATATGGTGCTCACTTTAGGACGTCTATGCACTCGCACCTCAAGACAACCTGCTCCTGCTTTTAACACTGCCTGTGCTACATCTTATGTCTTTACTTATCTAAACTGACCTCTGCTACTGTACTTATGTTACAGAGTCCTGTACCAGACCCTCCACTCTCTGCTTGTCTAGTGAATATCGGGGTGATGGGTGGGGGGGCGGGCGAGCAAGCTAACTGTACCTGTATATGTCCTTAACTGTCTGCACTGTCTTATGTACTCTGTCTTTTGTGTATCTGCACTTCTATATGTACTGTTTTCTTTTCCCTGTTGGGACCCCCTCGAAAATGAGATGATGCATCTCAAGGGGCTATCCTTTCAATAAAGTTTCAAAGTTTCAAAATACATCTTGATGATGTCATCAGATGTATTTCACCATGTTAATGATTTTTTTCAGACCTCCATTTTTTAGGAAATACAGAATTGGGGGAACTTTTTTTTTTTTTATCATGTCCACACAACATCTCTAAGGTATATTAATGACATATTATATTGTTGAAAATGGGTGGAAAATGGGTGGAGTTCCGCTTTAATAATATTATTTTACATTACACATTACACCCATATCTGGTGTATAATGTATAAGACAGTGCACAGTAGGAGCAGACTGACTGACTGACCATTGCTGTGCCTGGTTTGTTCTGCCTCTGACGCTCAGCCTTGATCTCGGCCTCGATGGCCTCGCGGATGGCCAGCTTACAGGCCCTCTGGCAGATCTCTGTCAGGTCGGCCCCAGAGAAGCCCTCTGTGATGCCCGACAGGAAGTCCAGGTCCACGTCCTGTGAGGGAGGAAGGGGATGGACAGATAAACAGATAAAAGCTGTAGCTACACACTGCACAAGTGCACATTCCAACTTTCGGCCGGGGGTGTGATTGTCACATCCTCCTTTTTTGAATGGGTTTCAATGGGAACTTCCGTCTAGTTCCTGTCTGAATTTCGGCCGTGGGCGGGTCTTTCCTGCTGCCTGAGCACTGTCCGAAATTCAGACAGGAAGTAGCAGGAAGTGCCCATTGAAACCCATTCAAAAAAGGAGGACGTGACGTCACACCCCGGTCCGAGACTTGGAATGTGCAAAACCCCGTGTAGAGGCAGCCAGAGAGAGACTGTCCAATGAATCTGGAGTCAGCCAGTGACACCTGTTACATCCCCAGCCTAGGGGGAACCGAGGCGCAACACGAAATTATGGAACCCCTCTCTCTTAAACCCCAAAGAACTGCCAGCAACCCGGAAGTCAGCCTTACAATGGGTTTTATTATTATTTCCTTCAAGGTGGGCATGAAAGGAAAAGTCAAAAACAACTAAACAATGTAACCCTGACTTAGCTTCAAAAGTAATAGAAACCAAAATTACAATTATTAACTTAACTCCTAATCCTCAAAACAGGAAAAAAAAAGTGGCCAAAACAAATAACACCCACCACCCCTACCAAACCCAGGCTGTAAAGAGTTCAAGTTTCTCACATGTTACACTAAATCAGGGGTTTTCAACCTTTTTCATCCCAGGGCCCACCATTTATTCAGAATTTGAGCCACGGACCACCAATTGAGGATATTTTTAGACCCACAGACCCCAAAACTAAAGATTTCTTTTGCTTCTGTCCATGACCATTAATCTTCCAGTTGTGTAAATTTGGACAAATTCACATGATGAATATTTTAACTCTTGAGAGCGTAAAAATGAAACCAAATGGACCCGCAAGGGTCCATTTGGTTTCATTTTTACGCTCTCAAGAGTTACATCTGGTTAACCAACTTAGCTGGGGACCACCTGGAACCCTCTCAAGGACCACTGGTGGTCCCCGGACCACCTGTTGAAAACCACTGCACTAAATAAACATGGGCTGGCTTGTTGGCAAGCATATTGGGAGAGAGGAGAGAGAACGTAGGAGCTGGTCACCAACAGCTCTTTATACTCTCCCTGGTAGGCCGCAAACAATCTTCTCGTTGATGGGCAGGGCGCTTGACATAACACTTGCCCGCTTGCCCGGGGCAAGTAAAAAAAATGGTGGGGTAAGTGAAGACTGCTACCTGGTTGCCCGATCGGGCAAGTGTGCAACATAGTGCACTATAACACAACACAAGATAAATTTGTCTTGAAGGCAGTCATTGTACTCTGCCTCTGTGTCTTTCCCTGCTTTCTAGCTATCTCTACCTATCTCTCTCCCAGGTTCATTTGGTTCCAAACTATCATTTTGCTGGGGCCAGGGACCACTGGGTCTGTGACCACTATGGGCTAATTAAGATGATGAATTTTAACTCTTGAGAGTGTAAAAATGAAACCAAATGGACCCGCAAGGGTCCATTTGGTTTCATTTTTACGTTTTCAAGAGTTACATCTGGTTAACCAACTTAACTGGGGACCACCTGGAACCCTCTCAGGGACCACTGGTGGTCCCCGGACCGCCTGTTAAAAACCCCTGGTTTAAAGCACCCAAGTACGAAGTAAACTTAAATGCAAAATTTACAATATTTTTTTCACAGAGCCTAGTCCTTCCATGTGCCAGAGTATGGTTCTCCCAGTCCCGGCAGAGTAGTTCCTGGAGTAGTGGATTGTGTGGCCTTGGGTCTTTCCCTAGTGGACTGACCGAGAGTAGCTACTGGGACATAAGTCGGGACTTGATCAACCCCGGCTGGGTCGCCTGAGTGAGGGGTATGATGTTGCAAGACCCGAAACCCCGATGACCTTGGGATACATCACTGAGGATACGTCCCAGTTGCATCCATGCGATGTATCTTTAAGCCATTTTTTGGGGGGGGCAAGTGACCATGACCTGAGGGCAAGTAGAACCTGATTTGCACTTTCCCAATGGGCAAGTGCCTTGGAGACCTTAGTGTCAACCCCTGATGGGTGTCACCTAATTTTCAATCATCCACCCAGCTCATTCACACTCACAGCTCACAACTTCCCCCACCTCACAGCACACAGGAGAAACAAACCTAGTGCAAACCCATACACATAATACAATAAGACCCCAGGGTCGTCGTAACACACCCAGTGGCGTTTCCAAGCAATTTGGAGCCCCAGGCAAGATTTTCCCTGGAGGCCCCCCTCACCAATGAAATGCAATGAAACAAAATGGACCATTTGGTTCCGATGAATTTCACTGGTAAGCAGTGTTGGGCAGTAACTAATTTTAGATTACATATTACTGTAATATTATTACTTTTGCTCCAAAAAGTAAAGTAACGAGATTACTCTGCAAAAATGGGTAATAAGTAACGCATTACTTTGCAAGTAACGCCAAGTTACCTTTTTAAAATGAGCTTGTTGTTGCATGCAAAAATAGAACAGATGTACAAGCTATTGACAGGTACTGTAACAACAGAGATGTGCAGTAGATTGTAGATCCAGTCCACACGCTGCATCCTGCGCAGTTATGTACACTACAAATCGCTTGCTGCTTTATTTTGTAATAAACGGATTATGTTGTACTTCTCTATTTTTTCAAAGGCGGTGTTGAGAACTTGGGAAAGTAATAACGTAATATGTAATATATTACTCTTCAAATCCAGTAATAAGTAAAGTAATGATATTACTTTGTCTAAGGGGTAACGAGTAAAGTAAAGAAGTTACTTTCCTAAGTAATATAGACCAACACTGCTGGTAAGGGAGGCTCAATGAATTCCATTGGTTCCATATACACAGCATTGCAACATAAAACATTGACTTATATATACACTGCTCTGTTTGTAATGAAAATGGCGACCTCCACTGGTTAAATAAAGGACTATAAGCGGAGTGAACTAGGTGGGCAAAATATATCCCCCCAAGGGATAGAAATATGTTTAAAAATGAACTATTTTTAAACTAAAGAATTTTTAGTGTTTTAAACGTTCAATTCTATAGTTATAGAGGGCAAGTATAATGTATTTATTCATATGAGGATTATTAGCCTGGGATCCTTTCAAAGCATGTCTGGTTTAAACAGTTTCCTGGGAGGTCTTTATGTGTATAATATGTGATTTTAGATTGTTTTTTTTTAGATGTTAACAGTGAGCCTTTACTGTGACATTACCCTTTAATATTTATGGTATGTTTCATGGCAATGTGACAAAAATACCCCAATAAGAAAAAAAAAAGGAGTAAGGGGACTGAATTGCCTGACTATAAGCCGCACCAGTTAAATTACAGATTTTTCCATATATAACTATAAGCCGCACTTAAATAAAAACTTCGGGCTAGATCGCCCTTGGTGGGTGTTATCTGTAACAATCCATAGATTAGCCACACCGCTGTATAAGACACAGTGTCAAATGCATGTGAAAAAAGCAGCGGCTTATAGTCTGGAAATGACGGTATATTATTACTAACCCGTGCGACCGGGGACTTGCGCAGGTTGGCGTTTAGGATGGCTGTGCGTGAGCCTTTGTCTGGCAGGGGGATGTAGATGAGCTGGTCCAAACGTCCAGGACGCAGGATGGCTGAATCTATAATGTCTGGTCTGGAGAGAGAGAGAGCAGAGATGGAGGAATGTGTGACCTTTATGCCAGGGCTTGACACTAACACTTGCCCACTTGCCCGGGGCAAGTAAAAAAAAAAATGGTCAGGCAAGTGAAGACTGCTACCTGGCTGCCCGATCGGGCAAGTGTGTGACTTAGTGTGCTATAACACAACACAAGATTTGTCTAGAAGGTGGTCATTGCGCTCTGCTTCTGCGTTTTCCCTGGCTTTCTAGCTATCTCTCCTATCTCTCTCCCAAGTCCATTTTGCTGTGGTCACAGACCCCTGAGTTACACTGATTTACAAGTTGAATATTTACTGTAGTTGATTGTGACTTGTGACAAAACAGTCTTCGACTGCGAAAGGAAATGTTTAAAGCACCCAATTAGAACGTAAACTAAATGCAAAATGTACGATATATTTGGGGGGGCAAGTGACCATGACCTGAGGGCAAGTAGAACCTGACTTGGACTTGCCCGATGGGCAAGTACCTCAGAGACCTTAGTTTCAACCCCTGGTTAAGCCCATACCATAACATAAAAACAACAAATGTTCACACACAACACTGGGCGGCATGTTATACACATGAACATGATCGCAGAAGAAACAGCCCTTCTTCCACTGAGGCAGCGTTTTAGCCAACACACAGCAGTCTCCATTACGGTTTCATAATGAGCCAATAGAGTGGAGGTAACAGTTTGTGCACAATAAAGTTGTCTATATTACCTTTAGGTAACGCTAGAGCACTATAAAGGAGAGTACTGACACACTTGGATCTCGCGCCTCACGCTTCCCGCACACACTGGAGCTCTGCTGTCAATGCAAGTGGATGGGCGAGAGTGAGTTTGATTGGAACTATGTTAGTTAGTGTTAGTTCCAAACATGCACTTGTCAGCCAATAGCCGTCATCACGTGTGATTTTCAGCCAATAGGCCTTTCTGTTCAGCCGTAGTATTGGGAGTTAACTAGAGTGTCAGTACTGTCCTTTATAGTGCTCTAGGTAACACAATATACTGGTATATCATTTTTTCTCGCCCACCCCTATTACCGTAATTTCCGGATTATAAGCCGCACCTGACTATAAAATGCACCAGCTAAAATTGGGGCAAAATACTGATTTTTCCTTGTATAAGCCGCACCTGAATATAAGCCGCACCAGGATTATAGTCAGGTGCTTCATGTTAGAGCAGTGGTTTTCAACTTTTTCACAATTTAACACCATTTTCACCCCACAGACCCCAAAACTAAAGATTTCTTTTGGTTTTGTTCAGAATTCCAGGATGGATTTCCGCAAACAAAAGAGCCATGACATCAAAATTAGAGCAAAATGAACATGACTTATGACTTATTAATTAAGATGGAGAATATTATAACTCTTGAGAGTGTAAACATGAAACCAGTTACATCAACAGTTACATCTGGTTAACCAACTTTCTATCAATTAGTCTGCGGAGCCCACCTGGAATCTGGAAAATCCATATATTGGCCGCACCGTTGTATAAGCCGCAGGGTCAAAATCATGTGAAAAAAGTAGCGGCTTATAGTCCGGAAATTATGGTATTTACATTGTGTGTTGGCTGTCGCTCAATTAACCACACTGGCCTCATCCTCACCTGTTGGTGGCGCCGATGATGAAAACATTCTTCTTGTTGCTCATGCCGTCCATTTCGGTGAGGATCTGGTTGATGACTCTGTCCGACGCGCCCCCTGCGTCCCCATGGCTGCCACCTCTGGACTTGGCAATGGAGTCCAGCTCATCAAAGAACAGAATGCAGGGGGCAGCCTGCCTGGCCTGGGGGGCACAGAGTAACAAGTATAGACATTCAACCCTTAGGGTGAGATTTTCGTTACCGCTATACCCCTTATCCCTTAACTTCTTTGCCTTTTTAAACTATTAAAGAAAAACATTTCTCAGTAGTTCAAATGGCCAGTCTACTAGCTCACAACGTGTTAATAGATTGACATGTTGAAATAGTCCAAAAAAGTTTTTCAAAATAGTGAAAATGAAATAAGGGATATGGCATAAGGGGTTTAGCATGTAACGAAAATGGAGCCCTTAGTGTCCTGAACGCGTTTTGGTGTTTTATCTGTTGAAAAATAGCAGATCAACAAGCTCATGTCGCGCCACCGAGTGGCGCGACATGAGCTTGTTGTTCTGCTATTTTTGAAAAATTGTGAAAATGTGCTGCAAATCTCTGAATTACATTATTTTGGAAGCAAACATTTTATCTGAATTTTTCGCTTCTGGGGGAACCCGAGAACAACATGTTTTCAGATGGCGGTCTGCAGCCAAATATGGATAATTCTGGTGGTCCTTGGCTAGAAATATGTTAGCATCACTGACACAGGAGCACAGATTTTTCAGAAAAACTAGAATCTATTGTCAGAAACTATAGAATCTAGTGTCAAAAACTCGATTCTAGCGTCAGAAAGTAGATTCTAGTGTCAAAAAGGAGATCCTAGCATCAGAAACTATTATTTAGTGTCAATAACTAGAATTTAGTGTCGGAAACTACTGTAGCATCTAGCGTCAAAAGCTAGAATGTTGCTGCAGCTATAAGCTGGTGTCAGGAACTACTGTATAATCTGGTGTCAGAAACTCGAATCGAGGGTCAGGACACAATGGGTTAACCAGCCAAATGGGTTGTAGGGTCTGATTTTGCCAGCCCTACTAGGGTGGGCTGGAAGCACTTCCAAAGTTTTTCATATGAAGCAGTGGTTTTCAACCTTTTTGACACCAGGGCCCACTATTTATTCGGCATTTGAGCCACAGACCACCATTTGCTGACATTTTAGCTCCACAGACCTCAAAATATATAGATTTATTTTGGTTTTGTTCACAATTCCAGGCTGGATTTAGGAAACAGTCCAACATAGAGATCTAAATGACCATTAATCTTCTACATTCTCTAGTTGTGTAGACTTGGGCTAATTCACATGATGAATATTTTAACTCTTGAGAGTGTAAAAATGAAACCAAACGTTTGGGTGTGCTCTGCCCACCCCTGCCCCCCTCTAGATCCGTTGTGTGCCTTATTGTTGTGTTTATGTTGGTAGGCTACGCTGCTCGTCCGTGTGTGTCAGGGCCGGATCTAGGCATGGGCATGGGGGGGCAGATGCCCCCCTAAATGCCCTGACTGTCCCACCAAACATGATGGCTGATGGCATATGCAAGCAATGAAAATTTCAAAGATATTTCAAATTAAAGTGCATATTTTTAAAATGATTTGAAACACTACGCTCCTAAATAACTGTCTAACTGTCTAACTAACTAACTAACTAACTAACTAACTAACTAACTAACTAACTAACTAACTAACTAACTAACTAACTAACTAACTGTCGCACCACTGAATCAACACCATTTCATCAATTTAGAAAGAAAAGATCAGAAAGAAAAGGCCAGATAACTATGCAACTTCAACAACAACTGATGTTAGTATTGATGCTTTACCTTTACTTTACCTAATCTGTGTGATATAACCAATAACCATGACAAAATACAGTTCATGCCAAAATCTATTCAATGTGGTGGTTTGGGGTGAATTTAAACGAAAATAAACAACCCCACCACCACTAGTTTTGTTACAGAAGATACCCCCACAAAATGGCCACCATATGATAATGATCAATGCCTATGTCCTACTATTACCCCTCGTGGTGCCCTGCTTCCATTCTAACCTTGTCAAACACATCTCGCACGTTGGCCTCGGACTCTCCGAACCACATGGTGAGCAGCTCCGGTCCTTTGATGGAGACGAAGTTGGCCTGGCACTCGTTGGCGATGGCCTTAGCCAGCAGGGTCTTCCCGCAGCCCGGGGGTCCGTAGAACAACACCCCCCGCGACGGGGTCATTCCAAACTTCAGGAACTTGTCGGGATACTCCACTGGGTACTGAAGAGAGAGAGAGAGAGAGAGAGAGATGAGAGAGAGAGAGAGAGAGAGAGAGAGAGAGAGAGAGAGAGGAGAGGGAGAGGGGAGAGAGAGAGAGAGAGAGAGAGAGAGAGAGAGAGAGGATGACGACTTATTCATTGGAGAGTGTGTGTGTGTGTGTGTGTGTGTGTGTGTGTGTGTGTGTGTGTGTGTGTGTGTGTGTGTGTGTGTGTGTGTGTGTGTGTGTGTGTGTGCATGCGTGCGTGCGTGCGTGCGTGCGTGCGTGTGCGTGTGTGTCAGTGTTGTAGAGGTACTTTAGAAGTTTGAAAGTGGAACTCCAGATCAGAAAGGGGAACTCCATCCATTTTCATTTTTTTTCTGAGAGTGTACAAATGTGAACCAAATGGACCCTAGTGGCTCCATTTGGTTCACTTTTGTACACTCTCAGAAAAAAAGAACATCATTAACATGTACTGTATTAAGGATTTTTTCAGACCTCCATTTCTAGGAAACACAGAATGGGGGGAACTTTTTATCATGTCCACACAACATCTCTAGCGTATATTAATGGCATAGTAAAATATTGAAAATGAGCGAAATTCCCCTTTAAGACACGTGCATGCACACTTGCATTTGCATGCGCATTTACGTGCACCTGCACAACACACTTTTGCCCCCCAAAAATATTTTAGATGTGAGAAGTGGGGGAACGCCGTCCCCTCCACTACACTCCTGTGTGTGTGTGTGTGTGTGTGTGTGTGTGTGTGTGTGTGTGTGTGTGTGTGTGTGTGTGTGTGTGTGTGTGTGTGTGTGCGCCTGCGTATGCGTGTGTGTGTGTGTTCAAGCCTCTCTCACCTGCACCAGCTCCTGCAGCTCTCTCTTCACCTCCCCCAGTCCTCCGATGTCGTCCCAGCTGACGTTTGGGACCTCGGCCGTGGTCTCCCGGAGGGCAGAGGGGTTACTCTGACCCAGGGCCCACTGGGAAAGAATTGTATAACAGAGCCAGTGAGGAAACCCTACAAGCCCTCCTGTGCACTCCGATCAGCAGTAGCCCCACGAAAAACGCCTGGACAACGCTCCACGCGCCCCAAGCTCTTCTCCCCCTGGCTCCAAAACTATGGAATACACTTCCCACTGCAGTCAGAACCACAGAATCACTACCTATCTTCCGCCGCAGTCTGAAAACACACCTCCTACCAACCCCCAGTACTTGCTGCAATGACTTATATAGGTTGCCTAATGTATTACAATGTTTTTAGCACTTCATTGTATATTGTGAAATGTGTTGTAAATACTCACCATTTTAAGTCGCTCTGGATCAAGAGCGTCTGCTAAATGACTAAATTGTAAATTGATAATAATAAAGTATATTCGTTCATGTTTGCATGGATTAGTATTTTGCATTTCACTAGTGAATCACTTAAAGGGATGTTTTACTTTTTGATTAATCTACCGTAGTTTAAATGGAGTTACAAAGGGTTGGTATAGCAATGAGTGCAGGAAAGCTAAAATGAATATTCCTGTTCATGTTAGCCTGAGTAGTAGACAATGATATAACCAGAAGAGGTTTTGAAAGTGATTGAACTGTTGTTGTGCCTACTACTGACAAACACCAGGGGTCACCAAATGTACTTCTACAGCAGTGGTTTTTCAGCCTTTTTTTATACCAGGGCCCAGTATTTATTCAGCATTTGAGCCACAGACCATCATTTGATGACATTTTAGCCCCACAGCCCCCAAAACTTTATTTTGCTTTTGTCTACAATTCCAGGCTGGATTTGGGAAAGAAAACAGTCCAACATACAGATCAAAATGACCATTAATCTTCGACAGTACATTCTCTAGTTGTGTAGACTTGGGCTAATTCAGTTGAATATTTGAACTTTCAGGCTCACACGCGGGGATCTTTAAATTAAAATTAAATGGTTACGTAACCGCGACGGTTTCATAACCATTGTGACTGTTCGCCATAACGGTCCACCTGTCGTGACACATTTAGAACCAATTTCAGACCACGGTTGTACAACGGTTGTATTGTAACCACAGTTGCGAATTGAGTTTGCCCCTCCTGGTAAATCCCCTAAGCCCGGGGAGAGGGTTCCAGGTGGTCCTCAGCTAAGTTGGTTAACCAGGTGTAACTCTTGAGAGTGTAAAATTTTTACGCTCTCATTTTTACGCTCTCATTTTTACGCTCTCATTTTTACGCTCTCATTTTACTCATTTTACTCTTGAGAGTGTAAAATGAAACCAAATGGACCCGCAAGGGTCCATTTGGTTTCATTTTTACGCTCTCATTTTACTCATTTTTACACTCTCATTTTACTCATTTTACTCTTGAGAGTGTAAAATGAAACCAAATGGACCCGCAAGGGTCCATTTGGTTTCATTTTTACGCTCTCATTTTACTCATTTTTACACTCTCATTCTACTCATTTTACTCTTGAGAGTGTAAAATGAAACCAAATGGACCCGCAAGGGTCTATTTGGTTTCATTTTTACGCTCTCAAAGAGTTATACCTGGTTAACCAACTGAGCTGAGGAACTCTCTCAAGAACCACTGGTTGAAAACCACTATTCTACAGTGTGTGTGTGTGTGTGTGTGTGTGTGTGTGTGTGTGTGTGTGTGTGTGTGTGTGTGTGTGTGTGTGTGTGTGTGTGTGTTGTGTGTGTGTGTGTGTGTGTGCATGCGTGCTTGCGTGTGTGTGTGTGTGCCCGTGCGTGTATGTACAGTACTTTAAAGTCCTCCATGGTGACAGCCAGAGAGTTGAGCAGGTCGGCGTCGATGGTGTCGTCCTCCAGGTCTATGAGGGTCATCTTCTTGCGGATGGCCTGCAGCGCGGCTCAGAGCACAGGGCGGCCATGTCTGCTCCAACGTGGCCGTGGGTCTCTGCTGCGATCTGGGACACACGGGGAAACACATACACATACTGTACATCAGGCCCGGATGCATAGCCTGGAGAGGGGGGCAGAAAATGTTCTGGGGTGAAGCTTCATCACCTTCGCCGCCAAGCAGTTTAAATCCCCCCAAAACCCTTGAAATGCAGAGAAAACTAACAATTAATTAATTAATGTAATTTTGTAGGATGAAGACTGAGATTTTATATATATATATATATATATATATATATACTGTATATATATATATATATATATATATATATATATATATATATATATATATATATATATATATATATATATATATATATATATATATATATATTATATATATATATATACACTCAACAAAAATATAAACGCAACACTTTTGTTTTTGCTCCCATTTTTCAGGGGATGGACTTAAAGCCCTAAAATTCATTCCAGATATACAATATAACCATTTCTCTCAAACACTGTTCACAAATCTGCCTAAATGTGTGATATTGAGCACTTTTGCTTTGTTAAAATAATCCATCCCACCTCACAGGTGTGCCACATTAAGATGCAGATTTGACATCATGATTAGTGCACAGGTGTACCTCAGACTCTCCACAATAAAAAGACACCCTGAAATGTGCAATTTTCTTTTGCCTTATTGGGTGTATGGGCCTCCGAACCAGTCAGCATCTGGTGTGACCACCATTTGCCTCATGCAGTGAAACACATCTTCTTCGCATAGAGTTTATCAGATTGTCAATTGTGGCCTGTGGAATGTTGGTCCACTCCTCTTCAATGGCTATGTGAAGTTGCTGGATATTAGTGGGAACTGTTATGCGCTGTCGAAATGGTAATAATGTGGTAATATTGTGTTATTACCATTTTTTACAGTATGTACCAGTTCCCACTAATATCCAGCAACTTCACATAGCCATTGAAGAGGAGTGGACCAACATTCCACAGGCCACAATTGACAATCTGATAAACTCTATGCGAAGAAGATGTGTTGCACTGCATGAGGCAAATGGTGGTCACACCAGATACTGACTGGTTCGGAGGCCCATACACCCAATAAGGCAAAAGAAAATTGCACATTTCAGGGTGTCTTTTTATTGTGGAGAGTCTGAGGTACACCTGTGCACTAATCATGATGTCAAATCTGCATCTTAATGTGGCACACCTGTGAGGTGGGATGGATTATTTTAACGAAGCAAAAGTGCTCAATATCACACATTTAGGCAGATTTGTGAACAGTGTTTGAGAGAAATGGTTATATTGTATATCTGGAATGAATTTTAGGGCTTTAAGTCCATCCCCTGAAAAATGGGAGCAAAAACAAAAGTGTTTGCGTTTATATTTTTGTTGAGTGTATTATATATATATATATATATATATATATATATATATATATATATATATATATATATATATATATATATATATATATATATATATATATATATATATATATATATATATATTAAGGCTGTCAGCATTAACTAGTTAATCGCGAGTTAACTCAGCCTCTAGTTAACTCGATTAATTTTTTTCGTGCGAGATTAACTCACAGTAAAACCAAAAGCCAAGTGCGTTTATTTGGTTCAATTTCGCCAAATGCAGGTGAACAATTGTTAAATATCTGCATCAGTTAAGATAAGTCTACACAATTAGAGAATGTAGAAAACTTTCTACAAAATGTGCATGTTCGCTCCTAATGATACCAACATCAAATTGTTGACAAATTCTTTAATTTAGGTCTGGAAGTCTAAATAAATGTCATCAAATGGTGGTCTGTGGCTCAAATGAAGAATAAATAATTGACCTTGATATGAATATTCTTGAAAAACACTCATTTAAGGCATATTTAGAACTCATAAAAGTATGCAATTAAATTGCGATTAATCAAAGATTAACTATGGGCAATCATGCGATTAATCGCGATTAAATTTTTTAATCGATTGACAGCTCTAATATATATATATATATATATATATATATATATATATATATATTATATATATATATATATATATATATATATATATATATATATATATATATATATATATATATATATATATATATATATTAAGGCTGTTGAAAATAGTTAATTAATAGGATTAAATTAATTTTGTTGATTAATCTGATTAAAATTTTTAACTCAATTAACTCATGTGCACACTGACTCAACCCACTGAGCATTTTCTCATTGAAAGAAATGGGTAGAGCACGGTTTTACCGAGACGTATAGCTGTGTGTCTCCCTGTAACCAGAGCCATAGAGTATAGCTGGAGGATCTACAAGCATTGAGGGCTTGTAGATCACCTATTTTGATAAATATTTGAAAGATAAATAGTTATTTTTTTCACAGATTCTTTTTCTTTTTTAAATGTTGAAATACTGTCGAGGAAAACATGCATATTTTAGACATAGTTCGAGTGGTGATTAATCATGATTAAATTAATTTTGAAGCTGTGATTAATTTGATTAAAAATTTTAATCATTCAACAGCCCTAATATATATATATATTAAGGCTGTTGAATATATATATATATATATATATATATATATATATATATATATATATATATATATATATATATATATATATATATATATATATATTTTTTTTTTTTTTTTTTTTTTTTTTTTTTTTTTTTTTTTGAGAAACCTTATAGCCTAACGAATCAGAAAATGTTTGATGCCTTTTTTTTCCGAGGTTGTTTAAAGGACCACTTCACCACTTTTCAACGTATCCTCATATAATAGGCCCTCACTGTACATGATAAAATACCACTATTTTTTTTCTACTCAGCCTGTGTCTCACAGGAGGGCTGTATTATTGGGAGAACGATGGCTGCCATTTTTGCATTGCGAATAGAAAGCCTGCAGTTTCTATTAGCTTCGATTCCACCATTGATGATGTCAATGGAAGAAGTTTCTGAACTGTCCACAGCCCTGCTGTGAGACACAGACTGAGTAGAAAAAAATAGTGGTATTTTATCATATACATTAGTGAGGAACTATTATATGTATATACCTTGAAAAGTGGTGAAGTGGTCCTTTAAAAGTGGTTACTTTCAAAATGAACGTCTCAACATCTCACCTCCTAGATGACCTAAAATGAAGATTGCAGTGGTTAAATGTACATTTTTGGTTGAATCCAATGGAGCTGATTACATTCTAATTGAGGCATGAATGGGTCGCTATTTTGCAGTTTTACATGATTATATCATGTTACGATGCAAAGTGCCCTTCTGGAGTAACCCATAGTTTTAGATTTCTGTATTTGCCCTGCTATAAACGTCTGGACACCAGAAATAATATCTATGATCCTGTAGGAATACAACCTTTTTGCATGCCATCATGTTGGGTGGGGCAGTCAGTCCGTTTAGGTCGGCGTTGCCGTTCTGTGCCAATGCCTTTTCCCTTTGCAGAAAGAAGTACACTCCTACAGGTTGCCCCGCCGCTAACCTGGACGCTACTGCGTTTCACAGAGACAATCCTTAACTGTATAAGTCAGGGGTTTTCAACAGGTGGTCCTTGAAAGGGTTCCAGGTGGTCCCCAGCTAAGGTGGTTAACCAGATGAAAAGTTGGTTAACCAGATGTAACTCTTGAGAGCGTAAAAATGAAACCAAATGGACCCTTAAAGGTCCCTTTCTGCAAGGGTCCCTTGCTGCAGGTCCCTTGCAGATGAGTAAACAAATCTTTCTCCACTGCCGTGGCTCCTGGTCTCTCCTCTGATGTCTCACCCTCTCCAAGTCGACGTCGTCGGACAGTTTCATGTTCTTGGTGTGGATCTGCAGGATCTCCAGCCTGCCGATGGAGTCTGGGATACCGATGTCTATCTCACGGTCAAACCTCCCTGGATGAACAGAACACACATGCGTGCACGGCACGCGCACACAGAGAGGAATCACATATAATGCATGTGAATGAATGAATAAATTCATGCTTTTTTAAATTAAACAGCTTAGGAGATTTACCGGGAGGGGCAAACTCAATTTGCAACCCTGGTTATAATACCACGTTTTACAAACGTGGTCTCAAATCGGTTATAAATGTGTCACAACAGGTGGACCGCTTCATAACCATTTCATTTTAATTTAAGGTCTGCGCGTGTGCCTGTGTGTGTGTGTGTGTGTGTGTGTGTGTGTGTGTGTGTGTGTGTGTGTGTGTGCGTGCGCGTGTGTGTCTCCAGACTAACCAAAGCGTCTCAGAGCAGGGTCCACACTGTTGGGACGGTTGGTGGCAGCCATGACCACAACATGCACTCTCTGCTTCAGGCCGTCCATCAGGGTCAGGAGCTGAGACACTATACGCCTCTCCACCTCTCCATGTGTCTGCAACGCACGCACGCACGCACGCACGCACGCACGCACGCACGCACGCACGCACGCACGCACGCACGCACGCACGCACGCACGCACGCACGCACGCACGCACGCACGCACGCACGCACACACACACACACACACACACACACACACACACACACACACACACACACACACACACACACACACACACACAATGAAGTATGAATTTAGATTAAATGTAATTTCAACCTTGTCATAGACATAGAGGGCTCCATTTTCGTTACATGCTAAACCCCTTATCCCAAATCTCTTATTTCTTTTTTTTTACTATTTTGAAAAACCTTTTGGAATATTTCAACATGTCAGTCTATTAACACGTTGTGAGCTTGTAGACTGGCCATTTGAACTACTGAAAAATGTTTTTTTTTTAGTTTAAAAAGGCAAAGATGTCTCTGTTCCAACTTCCCAAGTACCTGCCAATGCTGCCATGCCAGTGGTTTTCAACCTTTTTGATACCAGGGCCCACTATTTATTTAGAATTTGAGCCACGGACTACCATTTGATAACATTAACCCCTAGCCTAACCAGGTTGGATTTCAGAAACAAAACAGTCCAACATACAGATCAAAATGACTCATTAATCTTCTACATTCTCTAGTTGTGTAGACTTGGAATAATTCACATGATGAAAAGTTTAACTCTTGAGAGTGTAAAGCAAGGGTCCATTTGGTTTCATTTTTACGCTCTCAAAGAGTTAAATCTGGTTAACCAACTTTCCATCATTTAGCCTGGGGACCACCTGGAACCCTCTCAAGGACCCGGCCGCTATGGTGCAAATCGTAGGAGCATCCCGGAAGGTTCATTAATATTCATGAGGTGCTGCTCCGAGCATCCAATCACGTTCACGCGAGGAGGCGGAACTTCCAAAATGCGGCGCTTATTTATCTGCCGGCTACTACTAGTCGGGCGGGGCGAAGCATAGTTTTACTGAGGTTATGTTTAGGGTTAGTTACCGCATAAAGCACCGTCTAACTCTAACCCTAACCTAACCCTAACCCTAAACATAACCCCAGTAAAACTAGGCTATGCCTAAACCTAATCCTAACCCTAAACTTAACCTCAGTAAACCTATGCCTAAACCTAACCTAACCCTAACCATAACCTCAGTAAAACTTCCTTCGCCCCGCCCGACTAGTAGTAGCCGGCAGATAAAACAAGCGCTGCATTTCGGAAGTTCCGCCTCCTCGCGTAAACGTGATTGGATGCTCGGAGCAGCACTTCATGAATATTAATGAACCTTCCGGGATTATCCTACGATTTGCACCATAGCGACCCGGCCACTACACCTGCCCAGAGTGAGGGATGCTCGCAGGTACTCAACCAGAGGAAGTCGTCCACACCATTTAGTTCCCCCCAATTTCAGAACGCTCAAGGGAGGAAATGCATTTTTACGACACTGTCACGCTTCTGTGGCATGCACTCCCTCCAGCCCTGAAATCCTTAGATTCTCTAGCAAGATTCTCTAGTTTCAGAAAAGACCTCAAATCATGGATCCATCTCCACACTAATAGTTGGTTTTCTCTACCCTGGATAGCCTATATACGGTATGCTGGATATGCTATGGTTTCTTCCCTTAGTACTCCTATATGTCCTATATGTATAGCATCTAGCTTTAGATAGAAGCATTTATTTTATTTGTTCCATGGTTGTTTCGTTTGTAAAAAATAAATAAGGTCCGCACACTGGACTGAAGCTCCATTTAAAGGTGTTTATTTCACCATAAGCATGATGACGTTTCAAGCCTCACGGCTCTTCATCCTCTGATGAAGAGCCTGTCTGTCACTTTATGATGATATCCTGATGTGCTAGTAGGTGCATTGCATCAGTGTGTGAATGGGTGAATATTATGCACAAGCTATGTAATGTGACTTGGATAAAGGCGCTATATAAATGCACCATTTATGTATTCTTTCTTAAACATTTATTAAATACTAAACATTTTTGTCTGTCTGTCTGTCTGTCTGTCTGTCTGTCTGTCTGTCTGTCTGTCTGTCTGTCTGTCTGTCTTTGTCTTACAACCTTGGTCCTAGCAGGATTAAACTAGACTTGACTTGACATACAGTATGGCACCTACATACAATATGGGCTCCATTTTCGTCACCGCTAAACCCCTTATCCCTTAACTTCTTTGCCGTTTTAAACTATTAAAAAAACATTTTCAACAGTTTAAATGGCCAGTCTACAAGCTCACAATGTGTCAATAGATTGGCACGTTGAACTATTCCAAAAAGGTTTTTCAAAATAGTAAAAAAAAAAAATGATAAGGGGTTTAGACGGGTACGAAAATAGAGCCCTCTGTGTTTTGAATCAGAAGACGCTCACCCTCTCTTCTCCAAGCCTCACTGACCTTCTCTCTCTTGGGAGCGATGGCGTCCAGCTCGTCGATGAAGATAATGGCTGGGGCGTTTTTCTCTGCCTCTTCGAAGGCCTTTCTGAGGTTGCTCTCTGACTCTCCTGCCAACTTGCTCATGATCTCAGGACCTGAAAACATACACGTTCAGGGGCGGATGTAACATGTCCCATTTGGGGGGGGGGGGGGGGGGGGGGGCAAGAGAACATGTTGGAGGGGCAAGAGAAAATGCTAAGGGGGCGGCTTCATCGCCCGTGTCGCTTCACGCCACGGGCGATGAAGTCGCACCCATACCATTTTCAGTTACAGGACTTTTATTAGTCAAGTAAAGCATCAATAATAACATCAGTTGTTGTTGAAGTTGCAACAGACACACAGCATGCATAAAGCTAAAGGTCTGACTCAGAGAGTTTTCTGTTTTCAGTGATGAAATGCTGTTGGTTTAGTGATGCCAAAATTGTAGTTAGTAGCAGTAGTAGTGTTTCAAATCATTTCAAATATAAGCACTTTAATTTGAAATATCTTGGGTTGTTTTGCATGGCATCGTGTTTGGGGGGGCAGACTAGGTATTTAGGGGGGGCATTGCCCCCCCCCCCCCCCCCCCCTGCCCATGCCTAGATCCGCCCCTGGATGACATCACATGTCGTCATGGCTTTGTTGTACCCGTGGGATGAAATGCCCTGATGTGGCCCTATTTTATGTGGGTCAGATCAAGTGAGCACTCAAAGTATCAAGAATTTGGATTATATAAAACCGCCTTACACCAACAAATCTGGATTATACGTAATATAATCCGGAAAATACATATGTATATAATATATGCATATGTAATCCAATAATACATACAGTACATAGTAATGTGGTTTGTATTCGTCAAAAGAAATCAAACTCAAACTCAAGTGGAGGCAACATCATTAACAACTGAATGTGGAGGAAAGCATTTTATAGCCTTAACCCATTTTTACCTGAAATCTGGTCCTACAAAATATGTTGTTTTTTTTTTTAATAAAACCTCAGCTTTCTACATCAGCTATTTCATGCGAAGGACCCCCATAATCATCTCTATATGGCTGCCGACCCCCAACTGAATATGTGTAGGTCTAGGGACCACAAAGAAGCAAAATATTTGAGTGTAAACGTAAAAACGCTGTGACAGAATATTAAAAAAAAAAAGTGACCCTATTACAATATTACACCTATCACCTTATTACACAATTACACATATCATCCTATTATTAGTTAGCTGATTACACTTTCAATAATAAAAAAAAAAAACAGCAGACGCCTACAAGCTCATAGTGCACCACTCTGGTGTGCTATGAGCTTGTAGATCTGCTATTTCTCGATAGCTAAAACTAATGCTTTCAATAGCTAATGCTAATGTTTTTTTTATTGTGAAACAGATCTCTCCTGCTTCTTCTATTGACCCCTATTCTAGTTTTCTTGTTTAGATAGGTAGTGGGTGAATCAATATCTAGAAAATGTTGAAAGGTTGTGGTTTTGCGACCCCATGCAGCAGCAAGGCCATCAGTTGTTATTGTTGAGTGTTTATTAATATTTGAATGTCTAAAAATCCGGCATACTGGGCCGGATCTAGAGGGGGGAGGGGGGCAGGGGGGGGGCACTAGGGCCCACCCAAACGGGCATCCTGCCCACCCAATGAAAGGTAATAACAGTGGTTTTCAACCAGTGGTCTGGGACCACTAGTGGTCCTTGAGAGAGTTCCAAATGGAAAGTTGGTTAGCCAGATCTAACTCTTTGAGAGTGTAAAAATGAAACCAAATGGACCCTTGCGGGTCCATTTGGTTTCATTTTTACGCTCTCAAGAGTTAAAATATCCATCATCTTATTAGCCCAAGTCTACACAACTAGAGAGTGTAGAAGATTAATGGTCATTTTGATCTGTATGTTTGACTGTTTTTTCCCCCATATCCAGCCTGGAATTGTGGATGAAATCAAAATAAATCTTTAGTTTTGGGGTTTGTGGGGCTAAAAGGTCATCAAATGGTGGTCTGTGGCTCAAATGCCGAATGAATAGTGGGCCCTGCATGGTGTCAAAAAGGTTGAAAACCACTGCTTCATATGAAAAACTTGGGAGTTGCCCATACACCCTGCCATTCTTCCAGCCCACCCTAGTAGGGCTGGCTAAATCCGGCCCTGCCGGTATGCACATCTACAGTGGCCTTTCTGGTCATTCAGGAATACTAAAGCACGACGGACGAGAATACATGCTGAGTTTTTAAAGCGGGAGAGTGGTCAGTTCTTTGCTTTTATTGAGATGAGAAGGAAGAGGCCAAACCATGAGCACTTTAAAGTTTTCCGAAAATTGCTCTAAGCAACTTTTCAAGGCCGTCGGGTCAAACCCAGAAACAGAAAAACGCTTTTAAAATGTTGTAAAGTTTTACCTCTGGTATACCTTTGTCTCACACTGTGCTCCTCACAGCAGGAAAGCACTCACAGTACCAACCTCCAACAACAGCGGATGTATTTAACCCTTTGTGTACTGAACACGTTTTGGGTCTTTTAGCTGTTGAAAAATAGCAGATCTACAAGCTCATATCGCGCCACTCGGTGGCGCGATATGCATGGCCGCGGGAAGATATTTACAGTAGAGGGTGCTGGACGTTCACTATGGGGTGCTGCAAGATGCGCACACACGCAAAATGTGTGTGAATGCGCATTGTGCATGCACATTACCATGCATTTCCACACAGAAAAGTGGCTTTTACCTTCCCTCTCCACATGCATGAGCTAACTGACACAGGTACCTTGGCCTCTGATACAGCAATAGAGCATGTGTATAAGGCCTATTAACAGGAATCTGTTTTGATTAAAATAACTAGTATTTGCATTATCCTGTCCAAGGGGGGCTGTGTCTGAAAAAAAGGGGTGCTCAAGCCCCCCCAGCACCCCTACTTCCCTCAGCCATCGCGATATGAGCTTGTAATTCTGCTATTTTTGAAAAATTGTGAAAATGTGGTGCAAATCTTTGAATACGTTATTTCGGAAGCAAACATTTTTAACTCAAATCTGTGCTTCTGTGGGATCCCCTAGAACAACATGTTTTAGATGAGGTTCTGCAGCTAAATAATAGATATTTCCTATGAAATATGTTAAGCATCACTGACACAGAAAGAGATTTTTCCAGAAAAACTAGAATCTTGCGCCAGGGACTAGAATTTAGTGTGACAAACTAGAATTTAGTGTCATGGACTAGAATCTAGTGTCGGGAACTAGAATCTAATGTCAGAAACTGGAATCTAACTACAGAAACTACAATCCACTGAGAGGAACTAGAATCTAGCGTCGGAAACTAGAATCTAGCACGAGGAACTAGAATCTAGCGTCGGAACCTACAATCTGATCACGACACCATGGGTTGAAACCAGGGATGCACCGATATGGACATACTTGACTGATTCCAATACAGTTTAAAATGACAATTTAGTCAAAAGCTGATACTCACAGCGGTAAATGTTTATTTAGGTCTTCATTTATTTCTCGTTCTTCGTTTTGTGCCAGGGAAACAAATACCGTAATTTCCGTACTATAAGCCGCACCTGAATATAAGCCGCACCAGCTAAATTTGATGCGAAATACTGTTTTTTCCATGTATGAGCCGCAACCTGACTATAAGCCGCACCAGACAACAAGCTTCATGTTAGAGCAGTGGTTTTCAACCTTTCTGATCCAAGGGCCCACTATTTATTCAGCAATTGAGCTACAGACCACAATTTGACAACATTTTCACCCCACAGATTTCTGCTAATTTAGAGGGGGCTAATTTAGATGGTGAATATCTCTTGAGAGCGTAAACATGAAACCAAATGGACCCGCAAGGGTCCATTTGGTTTCATGTTTACGCTCTCAAGAGTTACATCTGGTTAACCAACTTTCCATCATTTAGTCTGGAGGGCACACCTGGAACCCTCTGAGGGACCACTGGTGGTCCCCGGACCACCTGTAGAAAACCCCTATTTAAAAAAAAAAAACACCTGTAAAAATCCATAGATCGGCCGCACCGTTGTATAAGCCGCAGGGTCAAAAGCATGTGAAAAAAGTAACATAAAATGTGTTTTATTTCCATTAGTCTTAGGCTATGCCTTAGTCTTCATCTTAGTCTTTTGAAAATCATTTTTGTTAGTCTAGTCTTAGTCGACTAAATATCAAAAACCTTAGTCGACTTAGTCTTTAGTCTTAGTCGACAAAAGCAACACGGTACATGTACACATGTACACTGTACAGCACCTACCATTGATGAGGAAGAAGAAGGCTCCGGTTTCGTTGGCCACGGCCCGGGCGACCAGGGTCTTCCCTGTACCCGGAGGACCATACAGCAGGAGACCCCTGGGAGGCTGATGGGTAGGAGAGAGAGAGAGGGGGATCAAAGGCAAGACGAGGCCAAAGATACTCTATTTATAAATATGGCCATACTCCCATTGGCGCCACTATATAGGCGAACATGGACTACAAAGCCTACAAATGGTCTCCTAAGTAGTCATGGTTTCTCTCAGAGCCCCCTATCTGTCGTATGTCAAACTGCAGATTACAAAGAGACTCTTCCTGACTCCTAACAAATCTCACGAGAGTTGGTCGGTGGTGGGATGAAGAATAATTAATAGCAAAGTGAAATTGGATGGATGGCAAAGTGAAATTGGAATGGATCATAAGTTGTGTTCACGTTCATTCTACCATTGGAAATGAATAGACTCCAACATACTTCCCGTCTCCTAATATTGTACCCGCCCCCTCCTTCTAGAGTCAGGAAGCAACGTAACTATGACCCTCTTGCCATTAGCCTCTTGGACGAGGATAGATCATGAAAACTACTTCCAGTTGCCTTGTCGTTTCTGGATGGCAGGGCAGGCAGGGTATATATAGACGGCTCCTTATATCAAAGTGTGTATAGCAGGGGTTTTCAACAGGTGGTCCGGGGACCACCAGTGGTCCTTGAGAGGGTTCCAGGTGGTCCCCAGGCTAAATGATGGAAAGTTGGTTAACCAGATGTAACTCTCGCGAACGTAAAAACGTAAAAAAAAATCATTTTCACACTCTCAAGAGTTAAAATATTAGCACCATTTCATTTTATTAGCACCATTTAATTAAGAAGTCTACACTGTTTTGTTTTCAAAATCCACCCTGGAATTTTGAACAAAACCAAAATAATGCTTTAGTTTTAGGTCTTTGGGGCTAAAAATGTCATCAAATGGTGGTTCCGTGGCTCAAATGCTGAATTAACCCTTTGTGTCCTGAACGCGTTTTGGTGTTCTAAGCATTATGTTTTAACTATTGAAAAATAGCAGATCTACAAGCTCATAGCGCGCCACCGAGTGGCGCGCTATGAGCTTGTATCTCTGCTATTTTTGAAAAATCGTGAAAGCGTGGTTTGAATATTATGTTATTCAGAAACTAGAAATCTAGACAGGGCTCAAAAGCTGAATTAATGGTGGTCCCTGGAGTCAAAAAGGTTGAAAATCACTGGTGTATCGGATAGTCACCTTAACCCCGATGGCCTTGAAGAGTCCAGGGTGCCTGAGCGGGAGTTCCACCATCTCCTTGATCTGCGCCAGCTGTTTACGACAGCCTCCGATGTCGTCGTAGCCGATGTCGTTCAGGTTCCCCTCCTCGTCCTGTTCACGTAAACATCAGGATGGTTTTTTTATTGGCATCTGTTGTTACATACGCCTATATAATCATATGGTGGCCACAGATGTAATCGAAACACATGTGGAAAAACATTCTTCATTTCACTGGGGCTTTAAGGCCTAATAGCTGACCTGCAGGGTCCCACAGGTCAACTCACGCTACACCAGACTTCTTTGCTTTGTTGCTTTGGGATCATTTGGAAACCCAAACCATGAGTGCATTGAGTTAGATGAGTGAAGTGCATTCAGTGCGCCTTATTTCTGAATTTCTGAACAACACACCTTCCTCAAAAACGGTGAGAATCACTGCCAGAATGTTTTTTTTTTTTTTTTTTTTTTTTTTTTTCAAATGAATGATTAATGTTTATTTGGTAAATGTGCAGGTCCATGACAGACATGGAAACGTTGGGGGACCATTCTACAGTGCTTAGTCCTAGCTTCCTCGCTCAGAAAAGTTGTATTGCCCTTCATTGAACGAGAGCGCTGGAGACACAGCTGGGACAAACCTGTGACACAACCACACCTTCCACACTGGCCAACCCCCGTCTGCAGCATAGGGTTGCTCAGTGCGTGTACCAAGCATACTTGGTGCGCCACGCTCTGAATAAACGAAGGCAACCGCACCAAATGCCCACCGGTGCGTTGAGGCAGTGTTGCCAACTGCCAAAATCCAAAATGCACTAGTGGCACTTCCAAAATGCACTACTGTAGAATGCGCTAGATGCCCGCCTGGGACATACAGATCAAAATGAGCATTAATCTTCTACATTCTCTAGTTGTGTAGACTAAGTTGGGCTAATTCAGATGATGAACATTTTAACTCTTGAGGGCGTAAAAATGAAACCAAATGGACCCGCAAGGGTCCATTTGGTTTCATTTTTACGCCCTCAAAGAGTTACATCTGGTTAACCAGCTGTCCATCATTTAGCCTGGGGACCACTGGTTGAAAACCACTGTCATAGGAGGAAAAATGGTGAAAAATTAGGGTTTTATCTCTGGCGCCTGTCAATCAATTTCGCCCCAACTCACCAGTAAAAAAGCACTAGATTTTCCGCCAGGAGTTTTTCACTAATTTTGGCGCTAGGGAGGGTCTGAAAAAAGCTAAATATAGTGACAAATGCGGCAAGTTGGCAACACTGCGTTGAGGGCGCATCTCCGAACGAGCCCTGTAGCTATACCAATTCTCAACATGTGCGGTAATTTCTCAAACAAGAGCCAATCAGAGTGAGTCACTCATCTAACAGTCACCATACCTCTCTTTTGATTGGCTCTCCCTCGCAGTAGATGATGGTCTCGGGTGAAACAATGCACTGGGGACTGGGGTCGGTCTCCACTACCTTGAACTCCACCGCCCGCATACCCCCACGGACCAGAAAGATGTCGCCTGGCAACACACAGGACAAGCAGGGACGGTTCTAGGCATAAGCAATATAAGCGGCTTCTTAGGGTCACAACAGGGAGGAGATTTCATTTTCTGTATTCCCCTATACCATACACAGGCTATCATGTGGCCCCTGCCTTCACTTAACCCAGTAACATGAAAACTCATTCTACAAAACGTTTTCTAAATCTGGACAGTTTTCTGAATAAAACCTCAGCTTTCTGCATCAGTGTACCTCAATATTTCATGTCACTGACAGTCATAGTTGGCTTTGTCCACAGTATAATTGTCTTTACATAATTCATTTTCGAAAAGCCTATGAATGGGGAAAACATTTCTGCACGGACAAGATCATGAAAGAGGAAGGACTGTTCAGCTCTATAGCTGAAAAACAAGAAAAAGAATCTCCTGTAAATGACGTCAAATGTTAGATTTAAACCAGAGAAATATTGCCTATTACTTGGCTTGGCAGTGTTTGTTGCACATTGACACACGTAGTCCTAAGTTAGTAGACCATATCACACCAAAGGGACAAGACTGGTTTAGTGTTAACTTGTGGCCGTTAGGACCCAAGGAGTTGCAAGGTGACCCTTTAGTGTGAAAAGGACTTTAGACAGAAAAACACTTTGAGAAAAACAATTTAGCACAGTTTACAAACTCCTGAGGACAAAGCATTTACCGGTAAGTCTGGACAGCATCTGACAAGAGCTTTTTACTCTCTAGCTGCATGGCCAAAAAACTAGCCACAACTAGCACACCCTTATCCCCGTGCTGTATGTCTTTTAGAACATACTGGATTGTATGGCAGTTTGTGGCAGCAGGGTTGTTAGAGGACCTTTGTGTACTGGCCGGTACGCCTCCAGGAAGTACGGCTTGAGGAACACTTCGAAGAGGTTGCCTGACAGGCCCTCGATGGTGTCGTCTATGGGGAGCACATGGATCCTCTTCCCATACTTCACATCAGGACACGCATGGATGCTGATACACACACACACACACACACACACACACACACACACACACACACACACACACACACACACACACACACACACACACACACACACACACACACACACACACACACACACACACACACACACACACAATAACTAATGTTTAAATGAAGTTTTATTTGATTTGAAACATGCATGCACACTAGGGATGGGTAAAAAAATCGATATGCCAATATATCGCAATTATTAAGGCCTTGATATCAGTATCGAATCACCAGGTTCAAAATCGATGTTTTTGTTATTTATGTAGGGCCTATTCATTCATTTGTTCATGTCAGAAAGCCTGATTGAACTTTTTTTTTATTTATATTGTTTACATTTTCTTTAAAATGTTCTAGGCTTACTGTAGGCCTACTGTATTTTACTTGATGATGACATCACCAAGTTGTGTTTGTGCTGTGTTTGTTAATGATTTTTCTTTTAGGATCTTTTTTCTGAGGGTGTACAAATGGAACCAAATGGACCCGTCAGGGTCCATTTGGTTCCATTTGTACGCTCTCAGAAAAAAAACTTGAAAATGGGTGGAATCCCCCTCTTCCACTATAATAAAAGCACAGTCATTTGTGTGGAAAACATGCGATATATCGATATATCAAATCGAAACACAGCATTACTAAAAATCGCAATATAAATCGATTCAGAACCCTAAATATCAATATTGTATCATATCGTGAGGTAAGTGAATCGTCACACTCACACACACACACACACACACACACACACACACACACACACACACACACACACACACACACACACACACACACAGCCTCGAGGCGTACCTGACGACGTCGCCGAGCCGCACGCGCAGGTTGTTGCGCGTGACGCGGTTCATGCGGATCCGCTCGCTGCCGCAGCTGTCGTCGGTCAAGACGATGCACACCGTTTCACGGCGCTTCCGTCCTCGCAACACCACCGTGTCTCCACGGAAGAGCTGCAGCTCCTCTGTCTTACTCTGACACGCACAGACACACACACACGCACACAAACAATGTGTTCGTCTAAGTCTAATCTACTATAGTTACAAAAGGTGTTTGTTTTGTTTTTACACTCACAAATAGCTTACAATTTACAATTTAGGCATTTAGCAGACGCTCCTGATCCAGAGCGACTTACAATGGTGAAAAGTTTACCATTTAAAGGTAGGGTAAGTGATTTGAAATTCATTGTGTAGTACCAGCTTGGTACACTAGGGGCGCCTAAAAGTAGCAACACTATGTGAACCTGCTGCTCGATCCTGATTGGAGGAGAATTCACCCTCCACCTGGGGAACTTTTATTAGCTCCTCTGCTAACGTGGGGGAGGGGGAAACTCCATATATGGTCTGCACACCTTATAATAGAGCATTTTAACAGAAAAAAAAATTCAGGGCGATATCTGACAAAAGTGAAATCACTTCCCCTACCTTTAATCAGGATTCACTATACATTTTACAACATCCAATGAAGCGCTAAAAACATTGTAATACATTAGGCAACCTATATAAGTCACTGCAGCAGGTACTGTGGGTTGGTATGCAATACAAGTGCAATGGGCTGAGATGGAGTCTGAAGAGGTGTGTTTTCAGACAGCGGCGGAAGATAGGTAGTGAGTCTGTGTGGTTCTGATTGCGGTGGGAAGTGCATTCCATAGTTTTGGAGCCAGGAGGGAGAAGAGCTTGGGGCGCGTGGAGCTTGCAAATGACTTCACATTAACCCTTAGTGTCCTGAACGCGTTTTGGTGTTTTATCTGTTGAAAAATAGCAGATCAACAAGCTCATGCCGCGCCACCGAGTGGCGCGACATGAGCTTGTTGTTCTGCTATTTTTGAAAAATTGTGAAAATGTGCTGCAAATCTCTGAATAAATTATTTTGGAAGCAAACATTTTATCTCAATTTTTCGCTTCTGGGGAACCCCGAGAACAACATGTTTTCAGATGGCGGTCTGCAGCCAAATATGGATAATTCTGGTGGTCCTTGGCTAGAAATATGTTAGCATCACTGACACAGGAGCACAGATTATTCAGAAAAACTAGAATCTAGTGTCAGAAACTATAGAATCTAGTGTCAAAAAGGAGATCCTAGCATCAGAAACTATCATTTAGAACTCAGTGTTTAGAACTCAGTGTTTGTAAACAGATTTTAATCTAACTCCACCTCACCTCCACTCTCATTGGCTCATTATGAAACTGCTGGAGACTGCTGCTAAATGCTGCCTCACCCCCCACAACCCCCCACACTAGCACTGTCTTGCCATGGACCCGACGTCAATTATTTGTTAACAAAAATAAAGTTCTCGACCGTCTGCAGGGTGAAGCAAGTAAGTGTCTGTCTGCAGGGAAACAGCTGCAGCATCAAAGTAGACTTGGTGAATATTAAGTACTTCAGGTCATTTCCGTTCACAAAATGACTGGATAGAACTGCTTAATATTCATCAAAACCAGAGCAGAACTGGCACCACGGGGACACTATCCCTTTGAAACTGAAGATGTGTTGCTTGCTATAAATGTGTGTTATATGTAGGGTTGTCCCGATCACATTTTTTTTGCTCCCGATCCGATCCCGATCGTTTGAGTTTGAGTATCTGCCGATCACGATATTTCCTGATCCGATCACTTTTTTTTGCTCCCAATACAATCCCGATCATTCCCGATCAGATTTTTTCCCGATCAGATACATACAAGAAAAAAAGGACTCAATTAAAACTCAATTAAATTGTCCCAAGAAAAAAGATCTTATATGAAGTCCACCAAACAGCAGAATGATATAGCAGACTAGAATAGCACTCAAATGTGCACTTCAACTCCAAAGCAAATTCCACAACATTTATTTACCTGCCATAGCGTCAACCCCTTACCCCTGTGTCTGATCATTGTTTATACTTGTATATTTACCAATACTGAATGGTCTGATGATGACAAATGAGGGCCAATACTGACTTTTCTGGTACCGATACAGTTTTTGCCGATACCAATATGAACCGATATGACAAAAAAGGGACGATCCGATACTTTTCCCGATACCGATACAGTATCGGGACATCCCTAGTTAAATGTATATTAAACTAAGTGGGGTTGTTGTTTTAATGGGAGGGGGTGGACAATGGCAATCACTGTCAATTGACCACTCAGGACTTTTAAAGTGACCAAACAAACCTGTGCCAGGCACACAATGCTGTTGTCTTCGTTAATGGCTTCATCCACAACGAGCCTGTTGGGTCTGTGTTTCTCCTTCAGGATGGCAGTGGAGTAATCTTCTGCCTTCAGGCTGCCAACAGAGAGAACAGGGCCAGATCTAGGCGTAGGCATGGGGGGGGGGGGGGGGGAGGGGGCAATGCCCCCCTAAATGCCCAGCCTGCCCCACCAAACACGATGGCATGCAAAACACCCAAGATATTTCAGTGCTTATATTTAAAAAGTATTTGAAGCACTACTGAAAATGGTATGGGGGCGGCTTCATCGCCCGTGGCGCGAAGCGACACGGGCGATGAAGCCGCCCCCTTACCATTTTCTTCTGCCCCCCCCCCCCCCCCCCAATTGGGAAATGTTACATCCGGAGAAAGAGGCACAGTGTAACACACACACACACACACACACACACACACACACACACACACACACACACACACACACACACACACACACACACACACACTCTACTACTAGCTCCAGTTTCCCCCATGTGACGGTAGTCTGTATTTAGACTGCATGCTTACCCATGGATGTGAAATCCTGGGGGTCCATTTGTACCATTGGCTAAATGAACACCACGGAGGTTTTTTTTTTGCAGTGCAGCAACCAGTGTTATTATGTGTCATAGGCCTACATAAGTTCACCATTTGCAATCCGAGGTAAAGAGTAAAGCTAGGCCTTGGTGTAAGTGAACTCCCAACTTGCTTAACCACGTTTCAATGTACTGCGTCCATACAGTATGGTCAAAAGTTAGATGAAACAAGGAAATTCAGTTCTCTGTGGCAGGTGGTCCGGGGACCACCAGTGGTCCCTGAGAGGATTCCAGGTGGTCCCCAGGCTAAATGATGGAAAGTTGGTTAACCACATGTAACTCTTTCAGAGCGTAAACATGAAACCAAGTGCACCCTTGCGGGTCCATTAAGGTTCATGTTTACGCTCTCAAGAGTTAAAATATTCATCATCTGCCCCCCCCCCCCCCCCTTTAGTTTTGGGGTCTATGGGGCAAAGGGTGGTACGTGGATGAAATTCTGAATAAATAGTGGGCACTGGCAATGTATGAAAAAGGTTCAAATTCAAAACCACTGCTCTGTTGCATTGAAATGGCCTAAATTATGTAGCAAAAAATGCAGCAATTTGAACCAACTAGCAGCCATATTCACAAATGGTTAATGATGATTAAAGTATTATAGGGCTGAAGTAGTTTGACGAATAATGCACAAACAGCCGTGTAAACAAAACAACTCACTCTGATCCTCCAGGGGCAGGCATGACTGCTCTGTTTGACTCCCCTCCAATGGCTCCAAACAGCTGGCTTGTTGTGCCCCCCTGAAAGCGTCGACAAGTGGCATATGTATTAGTTGTGTCACAAAATATACTCTTCAAGTTCTGCTTCAGAGCCCTAAAGTAGCTTCTCTGACCTTATGTATCTGAATCCCAGGAAGATTTGGCAGATTTGTCCTATAATAAAGTCACTGGTTGAAAGCTGTCCCGCTGCAGTCAGTCCATCTCCTCCTCTCTCTGCCGTTGTCACACTGAAATATCACGTCCAGTGTCTCTCTTCAGGGCTCTCAGTCAGGGGCGGATATAACATGTCCCATTTGGGGGGGGGGGGGGGGGGGGGGGGGGGGTGCGGCGTTGCAGGACTTTTATTAGGCAAGAAAGGCATCAATAATAACATCAGTTGTTGAAGTTGCAACAGACACGCAGGCTGCATGCATAAAGCTAAAGGTCTGACTCAGAGAGTTTTCTGTTTTCAATGATGAAATGCTGTTGATTAAACTGTAGTTAGTTAGTAGCAGCAGTAGTGTTTCAAATCATTTTATATATAATAACCACTTTATTTTTGAAATATCTTGGGTTGTTTTGCATGCCATCATGTTTGGGGGGGGGGGGGGGGGGGGGCAGTCTGGGCAATTAGGGGGGCATTGCTCCCCCCCCCCATGCCCATGCCTAGATCCGCCCCTGCTCTCGGTTTGCCTGTCTTGGCATAAAACTCTGTGTCTAGCTCATGTCCCACCCCCATATAAACACACATTCTGTATGCACAAACACACACACATGAAAGTCATACCCACGACCCCAAGCCATTTACCCTAGAGAGGGTGCCGTACAATTTGATATATCCCATGCACGCACGCGCGCACACACATACAGACACACAGACACGATTCACAGGTTTACATTTGCATGTTTTTATTATAAAAGTAATTCTTTACCAAATAGCATGAAACAAGCAGCAAGGGCATAAATATACATACATACGATATATTATACATAAATATACATTCCCATCTGTCTTCCCCTTTCCATATCTGTGGTGGGTGTGTGATGATAATAATGCAGCTTGGTAGAAACTCCCTGGGACTTCACACAATAACACACACTCCTCCTCTCACTCTGACAGGTTTTACAATTTGACAAGCAAAAATTTGCTTTTTGCAATTGGAGCATATACACATTTTTGGGGTAGTACATGAACAAGAAACAATGAATAGTACAGTTATATTACAATACAACTAAAATGAAAGGAGGAGTGGTTTAAAAAAAAGAAGAAATGACGCAAAAATTAACGGCAGACCATAAAGTTAGACTAGAGAGACGTGCATGAGGTAATAAATATTGCGGCATAGAAATACAATAGAAGACCGAAAATAATCTATAGTCTTTCATCCCCTAGAAAGATGAAACGGAGTACATAAGAAACCATATTTCAGAATTGTTTCCTATGTGCCCCCGCCTTCAATGAGTTGATCTAAGTTTGGAGTTACTGTGCACTCCTATGGAACATTGGATGAACCTTGCTTAAAAAATAATAATAATAATAATAATTTAAAAAACAATTCCAGTTACACACTGCATTCAGTGGACTTCACCTCAGCCTGTTTGCATATCAAAGAAGTAACTTGATGGTGATGTTGATAATGTCCACAACTTCAGTCTAGTGCAGTTTGTTGGTGTGTTGGCATTTCTTACCCAACATTCTTAGTCATTATGGAACTGAGTTACAACTGTATTTGGACCCCTTTTATTTGTCTAGTTCTACACAAAATCTATGAGCTCAACGCCTATTTATAACGTATGTTCCCCCAGTATAGAGACTTTTTAGGTTTGTTTTTATTATTGCAGTGCAAAGGGGACAGATGTGATTGTTGGTATGTCTTCAGAATGGAAACTACGTTGTATAAACAAATAACAAATTACACATTTATTAACCACTTATTAACCTACAGGATATGCTTTGCTGTAGGCATACCTCAAACAGTGAAAATATTTTCACAGTACGTTTGTACTTAGAACTGCATCAATCCCCTTAAAATAACCAATCTTCAGCAAAGCGAACACAAGAAAAGCAAACGGTTCGCGGTCGTCCCTCAAAGTATTCCAATTGGCTGGTTTAGCATTATCGGTATCCACACAAAAACATATGTGGTACAATATTCAACACACATATTCAACACAGATTGACAGCTTTGTCAATGAAGTATAAATTAGGTAAATTAGGCTTAAACATGTCCTCCCTTTACAGAACAGGAAACAAAGAAAACACAACATTACAAAATAAAAGTTTCAAAGTGCAGGGCCATGACAAACAATTATGTTTCTATGACTTTTGTTTTGTCATTGACCACATCATACAACGTACATAAACAGGTGCCTGTCTAAATGAAGGATGAAGGTGGATCATTTCTACCTGTAACACACCCAAAATAGCGGTGTCACCTTCAATGTGGATGACATCTCTCTTCTCCTTGCTCCTACATGCTACCGGCCATATTTTTATCCATGTACAGCCGAGGACCACCAGTGGTCCATGAGAGAGTTCCAGGTGGTCCCCAGGCTAAATGATGGAAAGTTGGTTAACCAGATGTAACTCTTGAGAGTGTAAAAATGAAACCAAATGGACCCTTGCGGGTCCATTTGGTTTCATTTTTACAGTCTCAAGAGTTAAAATATTCATCTGAATTAGCACTATTTCATTACGAG
>CM076973.1:50279079-50674877 GCA_039105355.1 Benthosema pterotum
CGTCGCTGGGACGGGGACCTCAAGGGTGAAATGTAGAAAATGGGGCATTTGTGACAAAAGGCTGTGTTGTGATGCAGTGGTTAGCTATGTAGGCCTATGTTAGGAACTCCAGCCAGGCACAAGGCAGCGAGATCATGTCGCCACTCTCCCTATTATAGCAGGCTAGTCGGTTCAATCTAATCATTAGAGTGATAAGCATAATGCATAATGCCCAGGTATGCATTAGAGTCTAATGCATACCTGGGCATTATGCGGCCCGGGGGCCAAATGTGGCCCTTTGGCTGACTCTGACCGGCCCGGGGACCACCAGTGGTCCTTGGGAGAGTTGGACCCTTGCGGGTCCATTTGGTTTCATGTTTACGCTCTCAAGAGTTAAAATATTCATCATCTGAGCCCACAGTCTACACAACTAGAGAATGTAAAATAATAGTCATTTTTGATTTATGTTATCCTGTTTTGTTTGTGAAATCCGGGTATTGTGGACAAAAACAAAAGATATCTTTAGTTTTGGGGTTCGTGGGGCTAAAATGTATTCAAATGCTAGTCCTCTGTAGCTCAAATACTGAATAAATAGTGGGCCCTGTTGTTAAATTGGTGGGTCTTACATTACTTTTATCTTGGAATTAAATTAATATTAGACAGACTTTAGTTCAGTCTTGGCCCTCCGCAATATTTTATGTATCTCATTTGGCCCCTTGGAAAAAATAATTGCCCACCTCTGCTCTAAAGTCTATCTAACACTCTCCTGTGGTCATCCGGGGTACTGCAGGCCTACCTGGGTCCTGAAGGCGACAGCCTGCTCTGGGAAACCTGCCTCTGTGAAGTAACTGACCACATCTGCCACCGTCCAGTCCATGGGGTTTACGCTGCCGCCCTCGCACTTCACACGTCTAGATAGAGAAAGAGGTTTAGGGAGGAGTGGAGGTTTAGAGAGAGAAAGAGGTTTAGTGAAAGATTAGCAGTGATGGTGGTGGTGACTGTGAACAGCAGTGGTCGCGGTGGTGGAATTTACAATGAACACCAATAGGATTCACTCACATTCCTCTGTTGACTTCTCCGTTCATCCCTGGCTCTTCTGCAGGGCCGCCAGAGTCCCTCGGAGAGGCAGTGGGAGTCAGTAGACAGGAGGAACCTTCTGCTTTACAATGAACACCTATAGGAGACAACAGGAGGCAATGTATTTCCAACTCCAGTTTTTCCCTATTTAGGCTGCTTGAACAGCAGAGCGCTCAGTTTCTGACCCCTCAATGTCACAGTTCTGAGAACTAGATGACTGGTGGACCGTGTCCGACTCTGATTGCACAACATTGCCATATAGTGATCAATACCGGTAATATCAAATATCGAGCTAATTAACACGTTATCAATACCAATATTAAAAAAATCAATACCGCCCAAGACTACTGACGAACATTAGCGGCGGGACGGTTCACTTACCTCAAGGCACGATACAATATCGATATTTAGGGTTGAGAATCGATTTATATTGCGATGCCTAATTATGCTGTGATTCGATATCGATGCTTTTATTATACTAGAACATTTTAAAAAAGGACAATTCCACCCATTTTCAAGAGGGCGTACAAATGGAACCAAATGGACCCTTACGGGTCCATTTGGTTCCATTTGTACGCATTTAGAAAAAATGCTCAGTAGGTTGAGTCAGTGTGCACATGTGTTGATTGCGTTAAAAATGTAATCAGATTAATCAAGAAAATGAATTAATGCTATTGATTTTCGAGAGCCTTGAAAACGGCATTCTCCACCAGAAAAGGGTTACTTTTTACACAACTTAAAAGATCATAATATTTATTTTTCCATAGTTGTGCTATGCCCTCAGGGCCACACACACCATCAATATTTGATGAGAGATGTTTTGGGGTTTCCAATATTCTTGATTTCTTTCCAGAAGTCGTTTGCCTTATTATTCTGTAGCCCGTTTGCCAGGGAGTCTGACCTCAGTATATTTTCATTTCTTTTTATGTAACAAACTGCACACTTAAAATTAGAGTTGGTAATTGTTCTATCCTCAAACAGAGGGGCTTGTCTTACTTTACCAGACTCTGCCCATGCACTTCTAGGTGTTCATTCCATCCTGGCTTTACATTACATATTTTACTTCTTAAAGGAACAATTTACTTGCACAAAACAGAGATTGTACAGGGAACATAATCCCTATGGTGTTCGATATTCCCTCCATCATGGCGCGATAAGACATCTTTTGGAAATAAAAATGTTTCCCAGCAGTACATCAGAATTATAGGCATACTTAACTAATCTCTAAGTTTGGCATTTCTCCCCAATCAATCTTCTTTCTAGCACCAGTGACATTTTCCACTTGGAAAAATACTGGGAGATTACCAGTGTTTAGCACCATGGAAAAGGGTATATGCAAAGGAGGTGTCAGTTTAATGTAGATGGTCTGTAGTGTATAGCACTACAGACCATCTACAACGTACATAAAACTTGAGTGACAATTTCAAGAAGGCATCTTGGAAACTACAGAATTTCTAGGTGGTGACCCCACAGCCTGTCCACACAGAGAATTGCAACCTCTAGTGGCAGCTAGTGGGACTGTGCACTAATGAAGTGCAGAATACCTGTGAGCCAGTCGCTATTAGCAAGGTGATTTTGGATTAGGTTGAATATACTGTATAACCTCTCTTAGGTTGAATATACGTTAACCTCTTGTTATTGAATGTGTTGGCAGGTACATGCAGGATGTGTATACATTGGGGAATAGTGGAAGGAATAAATGGCCCACCGGAAGAGGAAGGCTGTCATTGTTGTCACCAAAACTTAAGGGCGCTGCTAATTTGCACGTGTCCTAGTCGCGGTTACTAACCCTAAACATAACCTCAGTAAAACTATGCTTCGCCCCGCCCTACTAGTAGTAGCCGGCAGGGTAAAACAAGCGCTCCTTCCCAACTCCGCTGCTTTATTTCGGGTGGCAACTGAAAAGTCGCGTCCTAGTCCAGTGCATCTCTGCTTCCACAGTGGTATATGGGAAGCAGCAAGTCCTTCCCATCGAGTACAAGCTGAAGAAAAACGTACTATTGCAGCTCAGTGAATCATGACTGTCGTATGTGTCGCCTACTTTATACCAGTGCTGCTGTGGCTATATTGCGTTTGCCTCAAATTAGGTCCATTTGCCATGTTAAATACATAGACTGACCGACAAACAGATGCTAGCCAAATGTTTAGGGCCCATACCACAATCACATGGTCACAGTGCTTGGGTCAGCGAGTGGCTGGTTCAAATTCAGGCTGACTGGACCATTTATGTCATCCCCCCAATTCTCTCCACATTTAGGTAGCATTCACACTATAAATATTTACTGCGATTAGAAGGAATCCTGCTGCGTATTGTCGGAAAGTGCGCCTGGTTCAGCAGGTTTGAGTGAGTTTCAGCTTCCAAAGTGCGGATCACTGCAGGTGTGAATGCAATCACATGAAACTGGAGTGAATATATCATTGGTTGAAGAAATTGTGTTTTGTCACACACAAAAAGGAGAAGGCACCATTACGCTTGTATACATACATGTACATGCGCGCGTGCGCGCACACACACAGGATGTGCATACATTGGGGAATAGTTTCACACAAACTGCAACCATGTTCCTAACTTCCCATCACACTATATCCGTCTCCTACTCCTAAAGTCCTAACTACTCCATCCATACGCATCTAGACTACCGGGGTATTAGGGGAGAATGTGACCTTAGTTTCTGCCCCAATTGTCAATAAAAGGCAAGTGAGGAAATGCCCCCAAAATATTTTGAATAAGTATGGACAAAAGAAATACTTTACATTCAGGACAAGGAGAATGTTTAGGTGACAGCATGAGGGTTTCAGTTTTGGGATAATATCAGACATAACAGCAGGAATACGACTGAACACATACGCACACACGCACACAGAGAAACTAAATGGAAAGTAGATCTTACTGTTTAAGCCTGAGGGTGTGTGGCTCCTTCTGTTACACTCCAAAATCTCCTGTGAGGTGAGAAGATCATAGAGCACCATTTTAATGTGAGACATCTCATGAACTTTACAATTTAGGAATTCAGCAGACACTCTTAATCCAGAGTGATTTACGTTAAAACATTGCGATACATGGCCTACAGATTAGTTGAATTTACAAATTACAATTTAAAGAGAATTTACAATATATTTTACAATTTTAGCACTAAAATATGGTAATACATTTGACATTCCATATAGAACTGCTATCTAAGTGTATGTAATATGCGATCTGAAATACCTAGGTTGGTACTGTAAGTGCTATGGGCTGAGATGAAGAAGTCTGAAGAAGTGTGTTTTCAGACTGCAGTGGAAGATAGGGAGGGAGTCTGCAGCACTAGCCCCAAACTCTTCTCCCTCCTGGCTCAAAAACTATATTCCATAGTTTGGAGCATTGGCCAGGTGCTTTTAGCAGGGGTGCTGCCAGCTTCCCTGTGTTGGCTGTTCTGAGTGCACAGGAGGGCTTGTAGGGTGATATAAAACTAACAAGATATGGTGGTGACATGCCTTTGATTGCTTTGAATGCAAGTGTGAGTTTTGAACTCTGTGCGTGCAGCGACCGGGAGCCAATAGAGTGAGCGGAGAAGGGGAGTGACATGTGAGAATTTTGGCTGGTTAAAGACAAAGGGGGCTGCTGCATTTTCGAACAATTGAACAATCTATGAACTTCAAATTCAATCCTTGCAAAAAAGGTATAGTATGAAGAAATTTGTAACTTCTTCATTACATTATTATATAGGAAATTGTAAATGCTGTGTGTTGTGTTATGAATGAAATACTGGATAGACAGTAGCTTTGAGCTTCAACCTATTTTCGATCAACCAGGTAAATTATCTATCATCTATCATCAATCCATCTTCAACCACTTATCCATAGTCGGGTCACCGGGCGCAACAGAGCACTACAGAGTTCCCTCTCCCTAACAACATTAGTGGCATCCTCCTGGGGGATCCCGGGACGGGTCAATCCCTCCATGTGGTCCTTGAGTTCACAAGTCCGTCGCCGTGGCGAAGCCGCAAGGTACCATTTTCACCTGCACCCCATTGGGATTAGGTTACATCTGGGCCTGCTCCCCAAAATATTACAACCTAAGTACTTCTGGTGCTTCTTAAGAGGTGGCACTATGGCACACAGATGTGGGAAGTCATGTCTTGGCTTTGCTATTTGTCTTGATTACTGAGGAGAAAGCAAGTATGTATCTGGATATCGTGAGAGTGTGAAGGTAGTACAGCTGGGACAGAGCGGCATGAACTCTGGGTGATATCAAACTGCTGGGTGAGTGCTGTCACTTTGCCATGGTATCAACTCTGACCAATAAACCACAAGTACCTAGGCACCATACAGTATACTGTATATGTGGATTCACATGATGTCACAATAACCTCATGGAACTTGCCTGCAGAGACATTTTATCTATTTATTTCCTTTTCTGCCATGCAGCAAGCTAGGCAGAGGCAACAGTCTTGGTAATGCAAGACTAGAGTGACAGGGATGGTGGGCTAGGTGTTCAAAATAGAATCAGGGGCTTTACAGACAGCGAGTAAAAAAATCGCGCGTTCTAGTTCATTTTCAACGGGACTGGCGTTTTGTGCTCAGAAAACAACGTGCGATAAAGACAGCGTCTGACGCCGGGCGTTATAGCGGTGTCCAGTGGCGTTTATTGCACGCATTCTCGTTTCATGCACATGCTGGTGATTTATTTGAGATCTCAATCATGTGAGCTTTTTTTTTCCTCGCTGCGCGATTCTCGTCTGTCAGCGCTGAGTGGCACGGTGGAATCGCCGCGATAATGTGTGTGTTTCAGACTTGCTGTCTCTAACGCCCTTTAGGCTACTGTAAATCTCATTTGAGTCCTCCTTCAGAATGACCAATTACGGAATCTATAGTAAAATCTTTTGAGTCTATATACATCATACCTGTTGCCTGATAATGATTCTCCTAATTTCATTCACAAATGGTTAAAGCAATTATTTACTTTGTGTAACGCCCGGGATTCGAACTCGGGTCTGCCACATGAAAGTCCAACATCTTAACAACTAGACCAAAGGGACGTCCACCTTGGTACGGGGGCAGATACTAGACTTTGGAGGCCATCACAACAGAGGCTGTAGCCACCTGCTACACTCGCCTCCCTTTTCACCTCCTTCCACAGGGGAACCCGATCCGGGTCACGGCACCACTGTAACGCCTGGGATTCAAACCCGGATCTCCCGCGTGAAGGTCCAACATCTTAACCACTAGGCCATCACGGCAGAGGCTGTAGCCACCTGCTACATTTGCATCAGTCACCGTACAAGAGGCGATTACAGGCAGGCAAAACACACAGGACACAGGCTTACCTGCGTTTCCATGTGCAGCTGTTCAGAAGTGATGGTGCTCCGTTGTGGTGGTGCACCATCCTTACTGTGTGGCACAGGGTCTGACCCGCTGAGAAGACCCAGTCCTGGAACGCCTGGGACACGGTCGGCACAGAGTTGGAGAGGGAGGAAGGTGAGATTGATCGATTGATTGATTCAATTGGTTCATTCATACTTTATTAGATATAAATACTTTTCAACGTTTTCAACTTTTTTGATCCCAGGCCCCACTAATTTATTCAGCATTTGAGTCAGAGACCATGATTTAACAACATCTTCACCCCACAGACCACAAAACTAAACATTTATTTTGGTTTTGTTCACAATTCCAGAGTGGATTTTCGCAAGAGGCAAAACATCAAAATTAGACCAAAATGAACATGACTTATGACTTATTAAGTGGTGCTAATTTAGACGGTGAATATCATAACTCTTGAGTGTAAAAATGAAACCAAATGGACCCACAATGGGTCCATTTGGTTTCATTTTTACGCTCTGAAAGAGTTACATCTGGTTAACCAACTTCATTTAGTCTGTGGAGCCCACCTGGAACCCTCTAAATTATGGTATATATATATATATATATATATATATATATATATATATATATATATATATATATATATATATATATATATATATATATATATATTCGGGACAATACGGTATATATATATATATATATACACAATACTCCTCAAGACACATACCTGTACCGTAGTAGGCCTGACAATTATATTTTATTCTATTCAAATAAAGTCTTTGTTTATTTCAGTGTTCAAATTCCCTAATATTTGGCTTTCTGTTGTCTTTTTTCCTGCTATAGATGTGTTTGGACTTCCCTGGTGCCATATTTCCACCCTCACTCCGGAGGGGCGGAGGGGGAGCATGATCAACCTTCGATCTTCGCTATATTTGAATCGAAATTGTGAATTATTGTTATTATTATTATTTTTTTTAATATGACATCAAGATCTTAATAATTTGCCGACCGAGTTAGCAACAGCGTTTCCAACTTGTCCCACACATGCAATACTTTTGTGCCTCGCGTAAAACAGTTTAGATCTGGTCGCCCTAACACACACACACACACACACACACACACACACACACACACACACACACACGCACGCACAGACACACCTTCATCATAGTGGTGCTGCTCATGTCGGGGGCTCTCGTGCTTTGATGCGGTCTGGATCGCAGGATCGTCTGCGCCTTCATGAAGGAGACCTGGTTCTGTTGCCTTGGCTACCGGGGCTCGCCCTCCGGCCTCATCACAACTCTGGGGATTGTCTTCGTCCTCTTCCTCGTCCCCAGGATCCTGCTGCTGGTCTTCCTCTCCGCTGTCTGTTTCCTGGTTATAGACAGTGGCGGCATCATGCTTGGAACGTTAAAGATGTCCAATACCATACAATACATCAAGGGATTTATCATGTTTTCTCTCTCCCTGGACCAGTGCCTGATTGCCATCTGAATGCACCATTAAGTTCCTATTAATTCAAGCTGTAGTCTTTCTTGAGTATACAAACATGGATGGGAGTTAAAAACCCAGACTAGACTGGACTGATCTCTCTCTCTCACACACACACACACACACACACACACACACACACACACACACACACACACACACACACACACACACACACACACACACACACACACACACACACACACACACACACACACACACACACACACACAAGAATGGGTAGAAAGGTGCCTAGGGAGAAGAGTGCGCTGTCAAAAAATGACACAAAGGATTCATAAAGGAACGAAACGAGAGAGAGAGAGAGAGAGAGAGAGAGAGAGAGAGAGAGAGAGAGAGAGAGAGAGAGAGAGAGAGAGAGAGAGAGAGAGAGAGAGAGAGAGAGGCGGGGATAAAGAGAAAGAACAGAAGAAGTAACCCATGGGCCTGTCCTATCCATAAATCGCCGCGTCGGGAGGGAAAACAACAACAATAAATAAATAAATAGATAAATCAAATATGAGGAGCCCCGGCCGTGCTCCAAATGCTGCATGCAACCACAATTTATTACCGCGACCAAAGAAGATTCTGCCGACTGTTCACTGTTCTCTCGTCGGCCTACAGAAAAAAAACTGCGCTCTCGGCTCCCCGCCCGAGCACGTTCCAAGTTTCTATTATAGACTAGAACAGAAGAACGCCTATTGGAGCCCAATATAGGCTATATAGGCCTAGAATGTCGAGGCTCCACAAATGTATGACTCAAACCAAAAGTTCAAGCTACAAAAGGGAGGCAGAAATTCCGTTCTTTTCTCCCCTGGATAAGCGAAGCAGCGTTCGAGCGCTCGCCGTTGTTCATGGATCATCTCTCTATGGTTTCACTGTACACTGAACCGCCAGTGTTCGCACCAAGCAAAAAGCCGCACATTCGGGCAACAATAGAATGAAACGTTATGTCAACATTTTTAAAATGTTACGGTCAAACAAACGCGTGACGATCGCCTAATAAACGCTATTCCATGTATTCCATATACTGTCTACTTTTCCCGTTCGAATGGTCGTGCTTCGTGGACAAAGACAAAAGAATATAGGATGATGTGCGGGTGTTTTTCCTTTTTTTTTCTTTTCAACGAATGCCCATTCATCCCTTCATTCCTTGACAGATCAGGCGCGCTCACGGCGCGGCTGCACAATCGGTATACGTTGTTGTCATCGTATACCTTTTTGTGGCCGTCCTGCAGTGCGCTCTTTAGAAGTCTGCCGGCGGACGCCTCCTTCTTCTTCTTGCGAGTCGGCTCCTCTTCCTCCACCACCACCATCCCCCTCCTCCTCCTCCTCGGTAGTGGAAGAGTGATGTTCCCGCAGCGGGTCCTGCGCAGCCTGCCCTTCGCCACCTCCCTCTCCAGGACCACCTTGACTCTGCCCCGGGTCAGCTTCTCCCCCGACAGCCGCTCCTGGCTGCTCAGGTAGCCCAGGATCTCCTTCAGCCCGAAGGGCTTCTTGATCGCCCCGATCGGGCCACTGCTGCTGCTGCTGCAGGCGGAGGCGGCGGACGACAGGCTGCGAACCGAAGCCACCAGCCTGTCGCCCAGGCTGGGGTCAGAGTTGGTTCCAGTGGTGGTGGTGGTACTACTACCCTGCTGCCCGCCGAAACGGAGTTTCATCATGGGCTTGCTGCTGGAGGGCTGAGGCTTCTGCTGCCTCTTGGGAGGAGGCTGGTGATCGTTATTGCGGCTGCTTTCGCCCCCATGATGGGCAGCAGCACTGGGGCAAGTTTTCCTCTCCTCCTCCGTTCCCCCGCCATCGGCACGCATCGCCGGCGGGGGGACGGGGCCACCATCGACTTCACTGTTGTCGTAGTGGTGGTGGTGGTGGTGATGCGCGCCTGATCTACGAGCACCACCAACAACACCACCACCCCGGCCCGGGGATGGACAGCCACAGCCACCCTGCTGCTGTCCCTTACTGTCTCCACTACTACTAGTACCACCACAACATGCACTTGCTTTCTCCTCTCCTCCACAGCCCTCGCCGCCGCCGCCGCTCCTCCTCCTCCTCCTCGCGGCAGCGGCAGCAGCGCAGCTCGCTGTTGCGCCACTACCAACACCACCACCACTACTAGTAGTAGTACTGAGAACAATGTTTCCGCTTGATCCGCTGCTGCTGCTGTTGCTGCTGCTGCACGGACTGGAACTGCAAGAGGGGGTTTGTTGTTTTTTCCCGATGCTGCTGCTGGCTGGTGGTGGGGGTGTTTGTGCCCGGTGGTCCGCCGCCGCCTCCGCCGCCGCCGGGCCGATGATGGGAGCCTCCTCCTGGTCCGAGTCCTGATCGTCCTCCTCCTCCTCCTCCTCCTCCTGGTCACTAGTAGTGAAGCTGTGCGCACTACTGTTGTTGTTGTCGCCGTTGTTGTACAGATGGTTGTGTTTGGTGGTGGTCCGCTGATCCCTCGCTGCCTCCACCGCGCGGCTGCTGCTGCTGCTGCTACCAGCGGTAGTAGTAGTAGTGGTGGTGGGAGTAGTAGTACTACTACTAGTAGTAAAGTCGCTCGCCCTCTTTCTGCTTTTGCGCTGCACCTTCGCGGCGTTTCGATACGAGATCGATCCCTTGTAGCTAACTTTGAGCACGGTCTGGTCCTGGATCAGCTTCTCCAGCTCCGTCCGCGTTCGCTCCGCGTCCGAGCCGTGTCGCCGTCGGACCATTCGGCAGATCCGCTCGAGGTCCGGACGGGCTTTCCTGGAGCGAAGAGAATCGATCGTCTCCAGGATCCAGTCGCGGTACTTATTGGGCTCGGACATCTTTCTGGTCTGTGCCGTTCCGTACCGTACCGTGTGTTGGTTGGGGTGTGTGTGTGTGTGGATGGGTTTGGCCGAGGAGGAGTGCGTCTTTTTTCTGTTGTTTCAGAAGTGACGCTGTGCGCTGTGTGTGTGTGAGTGAAGCTTAGCCCCTACCCGGCAGTGCAGACTGAGAGAACGGAAGCCTCTGGGTTCGCTTGGTTTATATATCCTACGCTGCTTTGCGTGTTCGTTCGCTCACTTCGTTGTTTGGCCACATTGTGCGCTTAAAGGGGAGCTCCGCCCATTTTCAACATTCTATTTCATTAATACTACCTTAGAGATGTTGTGTGGACGTGATAAAAAAAGTTCCCTCAATTCTGTAGTTCCTAAAATGGAGGTCTGAAAAAAATCATGAACATGGTGAAATACATCTGATGACATCATCAAGATGTATTTCACCATGTTCATGATTTTTTTCTCTCAGACCCCTTTTTCCTGAGAGGGTACAAATGGAACCAAATGAACCCGCTAGGGTCCATTCCATTTTTTGTCCACAATTTTGTCCACAATTTAGGAGATAACGGGCAAAACGTTGGTCAAAAATATCAATTCTTCTACATTTTCTAATTGTGCAGACTTAAGTATAGCCTATGTAATTCAGCCCTTACAGATCTATAAGGGTCCATTTGGTTACCAACGGTCCATGATTTAGCTGGGGACCACCTATAGAATCCTCTCAGGGACCACTGGTGGTTCCCGGATCACTGGTTGAAACCCAATGCAGTAGACGCAAACGGCATTTAGGTGGAATTGGCTTGTTTTTTGGCGCATCGGTGGAGCAGCGAGCGCTGCTCTTTGTTTGCAATTGCAGCCATCCCAATTAAGGATCGTTACATTAAAAAATCACATTAGTTTTAAACAGTAGCCTAAAGTCAACACAAGTGGAGGCATGAAGCGAGCGCAAGACGTTGTCATCGCGAGTTTGAAATAGATATGTGATTTTATTTTATTTTTTATTATTATTATTTTTTTGCATAGCCGCCCGTCAGTGAAAAGGGTTTCAACCCTCTACACCACGTGTGTGTGTGTGTGTGTGTGTGTGTGTGTGTGTGTGTGTGTGTGTGTGTGTGTGTGTGTGTGTGTGTGTGTGTGTGTGTGTGTGTGTGTGTGTGTGTGTGTGTGTGTGTGTGTGTATGCGTGTGTGGAAATTCCATTTGGTTACCAACTCTCCATCATTAGCTGGGGACCTTGGAAGTTGGAACTCCCGGCCCTCATGGGTTTGAAAATGTTTGTCTACAAGAAAGTTTGATGTTGATGGTCAGTCAGTCATATGATGCAATACATAGGCTATTGCAGACAATGTATAAGAGCTGGGAATCACTTTACAGTTTGCACTGACTGATCTAATTTCACTAAAACCTACAACTACAACAGGTGTACCAGCATTGTACCTGCATGAAGGGGAAGTTTGTAGGCTTTCCCTGCAACAATGGAGAAGACAGCGCACGACATCGTTTCCTCCTTGAAATACTGTAGCAAGCAACGGTGTAGGCCACATGTGCATTTATTGGAACACTGCAATGATAATATGGCTACTAACGGCCTACCAACTAGGATATCAGTCAGAAAATTAATAGACAAATCTGACAAACCCTCATTACTACTGACAAACCTGATGTAGCCAAATAGCCTACTAAAGCACAAATAACCTACATTCCTAAAATTGCAGATACTAGCCTACCAGTACTAGGCTACTTGATATTATTCTATATATCCCCAAGGCTTATTTCTAATGTAATGGGTTAGCCCCAACTACCACTGTGATCATTTAACCAGCCCTTGTCATTTCTTTCTGGACAATCTGGCTGCAGTACCCTACCACAATCTCTTGAGGTGGTGGGGGCGCTGATATGCAGATTATTTAATATTTGACTCAAAACATAATACTGGTGCTAGATTAAAAAAAAAAAAAAAAAAAAAAAAAAAAAAAAAATCCATGTCATCTCGAAAAATCAACAATGGTGGAAATTGCAAACAAAGAGCGAGGAAATGTAAATCTGAAGCTGAAGACAGCAGATGAGGAGGAATCATACACATAGGGTGCATTGATCAAATGGTGCTGTTCCTGAGAGGAGTTTCCATTAAAGCAATTATATGATATGAAAGTTCAATTGTTGTGGGCATAGAAAACACACATGGAAGCAGCAAAGAATTCCATGTTATTCTTCCTTTAAACATCTTTACAAACATTGCAACAGTTCTGCGTATAACACTTGCACCTTCTACAAAAGCCTTTGTGTTTGCAAAGATGAGTTTAAAGGGATATAAGAAAGATACAGATTGAAACACTTCACTTATGGCCAATATAGCTATCATCCCAAACCTCTTAAACGCGGCTTACCACAATGTCAGTTTTTCAGACTCAGGCGCATGCCGCGTATCTTTCATAGTACTGGCAATTTTATGGCTAAATCCCTTGACGTGAAACAAAGGTTTTTAGAACAGGGTTGTTCAACTGAACATGTTGAAGAAGCATATGTAGCAGGTGGCTACAACCTCAGTCGTGATGACTTCCAAAGTCTAGTATCTGCCCCTGGACCAAATTTTGTCCCTTTGGTCTAGTGTGTAAGATGTTGGACTTTCATGTGGGAGACCCGGGTTTGAATCCCGGGTGTTACATTGGTGCCGGGACCCGGATCGGGGTTTCCCCGTGGAAGGAGGTCAAAAGGGAGGTGAGTGTAGCAGGTGGGTACAGCCTCTGTCGTGATGGCCTCCAAAGTCTAGTATCTGCCCCAGGACGAAAGGGATGTCCCTTTGGTCTAGTGCAGGGGTGCCCACACTTTTTTGACTTGAGAGATACTCAACAAGATCTACGCATCAAAAATGTGATTGTTCCACTTCTGAAAATCCATTTCAAGGCCCCTAAAAAGTTTGAACTTTGAAATAGTGGTGATGGTGTTACTTACTGTTAGTGTTTAAGAATAATGCGCTTATAATGAAACATAGAGGGACAGAATTGGAAGGTTTTCCTGTATATGCTATTACTGACATTGGAAAACAGTATTTGGGGGTTTTAGTTGACAGTTTGTGATGTTGAGTTTAGTCTCTTGCACCCAAAACTAAGAACTTTGCATGTTTTTGTCCACAATTGGGAAAGAGAACTGGCAAAACGCTGGTCAAAATAACAATTATTCTCCATTTTCTAATTGTGTACTGTAGACTTTTACTGTAGAAAATGTAATTCAGATGTTTAAATATAATTTAACTCTTGAGAGTGTAAAATGAAACCAAATGGACCCGTAAGGGTCCATTTGGTTTCGTTTTAACGCTCTCAAGAGTTACAGATCTATACATTTTAGGGGACTGTCATGTGATCTATACCTGCACGGCCTGTGTGATCTACTGGTAGATCACAATCTACCTTTTGGGCACCCCTGGTCTAGTGGTTATGTATGTTTTACACATACATGGCTTTGAAGAAAAAAAAATAGAAATTAACTGATTACAGAGAACAAGAAACATTCAATCGTGTTCAGTACAACCTACACTCCTAACAGCCATAGATTGGGGTCCATAATTAAAAAGCATTGGCACATACTATCTCAGACCCACCCATATATCAACAGACTTAAAAGATAAACATCGACTGTATATAGAGGAGGACATGGCCTGAGAGAGAGCCTAGCCCTAGTGCATGCACCTATAAAAACAGGGAAAGGAGAAACACAATACTTAAATGTAGAGGTTGTGCCCAGTCACGATATGGTCAAACATAATCACTTTTTTCACCCCCATATTGGGAGGAAATATGCTATCAATGATGTCAACACTTGTACTAGCCTACTGCATATGTTATCTACTTGATTAAATGTCCACATGGACTGGTTTATGTGGGGGAAAAAAACAGCACGCCAGCTCAAATAAAGAAAGAGTGAGCATAACAGCACAAGGAGAAATGAAAGAAACTACCGGTACTCAGTAGCTTTACATTTCAATGACTTCAAACGTGGCATCCCATCATTTAAATTCCAAGCGATTGTTGGAAAGGTTGCTCTACCAAAGAGAGGGAGAAATAAAGACGAAATGTGTAGCGGAAGAGAAATTCATACCCTACAATCATTCCTTCCAAAACGGTTGAATGATGAAATTCCACAGCATGTGATGCTGTAATAAAATTGTACAAATTCCAATCTGACCATATTAAGTGGAGGTTGGCAAATACTGTGCATTGGTCAGGCTGGACCTCCAAAAGCTTTTGACACTGTGAACAAAACAAACACATATTGGCTATCAAGCTAAAAACCATTTGCTTTTGATAGCACATCAGTGAGTTTAATCCTACCTTGAGGGGAGAGAACAGATGGAGGTGAGCAGAACTCTGCTCACTGATAACAAACTATCTTTACACCTGCTAAAAACTGAATAAAATTATCTTTCGATAAAACAGTAATCTCAGCAAGGCAGGCAGCTTCATGGTTAGAGTGGGTGACAATACTATCACTCTAAATTGAGGCCCATACCTAGGTTCCATCCTGGAGGCAAATCCTAATGGTGATAAAATGGCCACCAATGTAATAAAAAAGCTCAACCAAAGAACAAGATTCTTATACAGGATCTTCTCACTGGTCAACAAAAACACCTTGAAAACCCTAACTGGAGCCGTAGAACAAGGTTTCTTTGACTATGCCTGCACCTCTTGGTACCACAGCACTTCAAAGGGCCTGGATACAAGGTTCCAGACCTCCCAAAAGAAACTGGTCAGACTTGCCCTCACTCCCCAAACCCACCTCGCCCCTGCCCGCTTTGACCTGTTGGAATGGCTTAGGGTTACTGCATCTTGCAATGAGTCTGGTTCATGATTTGATACACCCATGTACCTGTTTAAATAATTCCTTTGATACACCCATGTACCTGTCTAAAAAATCCTTAAAGGTGTATTCCACTTTCAAGAAAACATTTGGTCATTTTATGGTCTACTCAGTCCCATGTGAAGTTGAGAACACACCAGACAGTTTATAAGTTACTCCATTCAGTATTTAGATATTTGATGTTCATTTTAGCCTCCAGCTCCTTCCCTACAAACCCATTATAACTTAAAACTCCATTTTAACCATGACAGATTATTCGAAAACTACCAATCTTTTTTCTGCTGACTGACATTGTCCTCCTAATACGTGAAAGGACTGTGGAATTTCATTTACAGTTTTTATTTATTTTTGTGAAATATAAAAACAACATATTGTTTTGTAAAATGTAGCACCCAAATGAATAAAACAACATTTTAAAAATAAATTAAAACTGTAAATTAAATTCCACGGCCCTCTCACGTATTGGGAGGACAACATCAGTAACCAGAAAAAAGATGGGTTGTTTTCGAACAATCTGTTGTGGTTAAAATGGAGTTTTAAGTTATAATGGGTTTGCATAGGAAGGAGGGGCATGCGCTAAAATGAACATCAAATATCTAAATACTGAATGGAGTAACTTATAAACTGTCTGGTGTGTTCACATGAGACTGATAGTGGGGTTTCGTCTCCATGTTAAATGTGGATGTCATTTACAACTCTTGTAAAAGTTTCACTTTCAGTCCTAATTTGTTGGTGAGGGTCTATAGAACCATTTTGGTTCGAGTGGCCCGCACACAAATTAAATATTTGGCCTGTAGGGGGCGTAACAAGGTGCCAACCTTACCAAAACATGTAAACTGTTGTAACTTTTGATCAAATTGTCCAATCTGTACATATGGGATATCTATGGATTCACAATCAGGTGTAGCATTTGCTACCTAAACCTAATTACACATAAAATATATTTTTTCATCCATTATTGGTGTATATCGACAAAAATAGCAAGCAAAACAAGCTAAAATTAGCTAAAACCGAAGTGAGTTTCCATCTCCATGTTAAATTTAGTTGTCGTTTACAACTTTAAAAGTTTAACTTTCAATACTAAATTCTAGGTGAGGTAACCATTTTGGTTAGAGTGGCCAGCACGCAGATAAAGATTATTAGGGGGGGGGGCTTCCAAAATATGATATAAGACTGTCGTAACTTATCCAATCTGAACATATGGTCATTTAGTCATTTAGACCATATTACCCCAGCCCCCCCCCCCCCCCCCCCCCCCACCCCCTGGTGTGTATCCACAAGAATAGCACGTAGTCCAGCCTCTATGTGCAGTATTTTGATGATAACAGCATGAATTTTGGAACACAGTTGGAGCATGTCATTAGGAGCATTGTTGGCTATGGCACCATCACAGATTTGTCCCTTGGTAATCCTGACAGCTATTTTCTAAAATATTAATTCTAGTAAATAGTCCCACATTGTCAATGATGAGGAATTCATTGGTACTATTTACATTTGTCATGTGACCATGGTAGATATTTCTCATAATGGCCACCACCTGCTGATATTTTAACAGTAATTAAAATTCTCTGATCCTGATTCTGGTAAATAATCCTACGTTTTCAAGGACGAGGTCTAAAGGATGAGGTGGGGTGAGGGCTTCCAGCCAGAGTTTCTCCTCACTTCTTATGGCCTCAGTGTTCTGGGGCTATGTCAACTATGTCAATGCCATTGTCTTTGCTGAAGGTTTCTTTCCAAGTCTCTAGCTCAGCCCTGCAAGGTCTAACCCAGACTTGTGCAGATGGCTGCTGGCTCATCTGGAGGCCCCGGTTTGTGTGATTAGGTGGGGTTGACTGCCGCAATCAGGATTAGGGGCTTGACCCTTTCAAACTGTGGCAGTCTAGCCAAGTGTCTGCATTTGTTTTGGAGGCTATATACAGGAGACAGTTTCTCACCAGCACCAGGTATCATGAGGTGAAGGCTCCTTCAATTGACATTGTTGTTGAGTCTTCATGGGGAGAAGCATTATGCATTCCGAACCATCTTCAAGAAGGACATGAGAGTCGAAAAGAATGGTCACCATGGTGCAATATAACTACTTTGAGTATGACTATTTTCCTGTCAACTAGCTTGTGTGTGAAGGTACAGCACTTCAGCAGTGGTTTTCACCAGACAGCTTTTACTGTATGGATCTGGATGGGATCTGGCTAGAAGTACACAGACTGGTGTTGGATCTGGATGGGGATCTGGCTAGAAGTACACAGACTGGTGTTGGATCTGGGTGGGGATCTGGTTAGAAGTACACAGACTGGTGTTGGATCTGGATGGGGATCTGGCTAGAAGTACACAGACTGGTGTTGGATCTGGGTGGGGATCTGGTAACACAGACTGGTGTTGGATCTGGGTGGGGATCTGGTTAGAAGTACACAGACTGGTGTTGGATCTGGGTGGGGATCTGGTAACACAGACTGGTGTTGGATCTGGGTGGGAATCTGGCTAGAAGTACACAGACTGGTGTTGGATCTGGCTGGGGATCTGGCTAGAAGTACACAGACTGGTGTTGGATCTGGGTGGGGATCTGGCTAGAAGTACACAGACTGGTGTTCTGACCTCACTGGGTACTGGTCAACCGGGTAGAGCTGGTTTGAGTTGGAGTGAGTACTAAGAATATGTCAGCTGATTTCATGGGCTCACTTGATTTTCACATATAGGGTAGAAGACATGGATTTACTGCCTACATCAATACATCAATATTACACATTTTGATGATTTGACTATTATCTAGCATTTTATAAAAAATCATAATCATGGAGGCTATATACAGGAGACAGTTTCTCACCAGCACCAGGTATCATGAGGTGAAGGCTCCTTCAATTGACATTGTTGTTGAGTCTTCATGGGGAGAAGCATTATGCATTCCGAACCATCTTCAAGAAGGACATGAGAGTCGAAAAGAATGGTCACCATGGTGCAATATAACTACTTTGAGTATGACTATTTTCCTGTCAACTAGCTTGTGTGTGAAGGTACAGCACTTCAGCAGTGGTTTTCACCAGACAGCTTTTACTGTATGGATCTGGATGGGATCTGGCTAGAAGTACACAGACTGGTGTTGGATCTGGGTGGGGATCTGGCTAGAAGTACACAGACTGGTGTTGGATCTGGGTGGGGATCTGGTTAGAAGTACACAGACTGGTGTTGGATCTGGGTGGGGATCTGGCTAGAAGTACACAGACTGGTGTTGGATCTGGGTGGGGATCTGGCTAGAAGTACACAGACTGGTGTTGGATCTGGGTGGGGATCTGGCTAGAAGTACACTGTTGTTGGATCTGGATGGGGATCTGGTTAGAAGTACACAGACTGGTGTTCTGACCTCACTGGGTACTGGTCAATCGGGTAGAGCTGGTTTGAGTTGGAGTGAGTACTAAGAATATGTCAGCTGATTTCATGGGCTCACTTGATTTTCACATATAGGGTAGAAGACATGGATTTACTGCCTACATCAATACATCAATATTACACATTTTGATGATTTGACTATTATCTAGCATTTTATAAAAAATCATAATCCTTGAAAACGTTTTGTCATCAGAATCAAGATTGTATGTTGTATGAGCTGAATTGGTAAAATAACACCAGATGATGGCCACCATAGCTGTCATCACAGACCCATAGCCAAAACAATTCCTTATGGCAGGCTTTAACTTTGTGCCAAATGTCATATCATGCTTTCATTGAAAAGTGCACAATTTTCACACAGAGGCTGGGCTATAAGTGGGTATGCCTAACTTTAATCCCCCCAATACTGTATTGTTTCTATTTATTTACAATTTATACCATTACTCATTCATGATAGGTAGGCACTAACTTCATCCTTCTAGGTTCAACAGAATTTAAATTAGGTGCCATTTGAAGTAATTTGATGTACTATACATGGGCGTCCATTTTTTCCATATCATATTCCAAACATTAATATTTGAAATCCAGTTAATTCCTGGGTTAGTATTGACTTGATATAGCAAAAGAAAACAAAGAAAAAACAGCAATTGTGAGAAAATAAAGACTTTTAAGAAAAAAAAAAATCCGATTTTGGTCAATTTTGAAATTAGGCAAAAAATGCATATTTTTTTCATCTACAGATGGGCCACTCGAACTAAAATTGTTCTATAGGTCATCATCTACAAATTAGAAGCGAAAGTCAAACTTTTACAAGAGTTGTAAATGACTGTGTGTCGTGGGATCACATGAGACTGAGTATAGACCATAAAATGACTAAAAGTTTTTTTGAAAATGAAATATCCCTTCAAAGTCAATAAAGTCCAGTCCCACTTCAACAAACCATATGCAACCCAGATTTGGCATAAACAAGGGCCTAAATTATTTTTTGCACCTATATGCCACCAAAACATGTAACGCCCTACCAACAGTCTTTAAGAAATCCCCAGGCTCCTTCATAAAGGGCACCACAATAGCTCCAATTCGAAACTGGCCTCCGTTAGATGGACAGGTCAAAAAGTTAAAATGAAGAGAAAGGATGGATGGGGAAGGATATATGGAATGTCAGAACAGGTCAGCTCAAATGTAGAGTTGCTGGCCAATATTCATGACCAGTGTTGGTCTATATTACTTAGGAAAGTAACTTCTTTACTTTACTCGTTAAGTTACTTTCCTCGTTACCCCTTAGACAAAGTAATATCATTACTTTACTTATTACTGGATTTGAAGAGTAATATATTACATATTACGTTATTACTTTCCTAAGTTCTCAACACCGCTTTTGAAAAAATAAAGAAGTACAACATAATCCGTTTATTACAAAATAAAGCAGCAAGCGATTTGTAGTGTACATAACTGTGCAGGATGCAGCATGTGGACTGGATCGACAATGTACTGCACATCTCTGTTGTTACAGTACCTGTCAATAGCTTGTACATCTGTTCTATTTTTGCATGCAACAACAAGCTCATTTTAAAAAAGTAACTTTGCGTTACTTGCAAAGTAATGCGTTACTTATTACCCATTTTTGCAGAGTAATCTCGTTACTTTACTTTTTGGAGCAACAGTAATAATATTACAGTAATCTAAAATTAGTTACTGCCCAACACTGTTCATGACATCATAAATCTCAATACATCCGAAATCTCCATTCCTGATAATGTTGTGTTGTTGTGTCACAAGTCATGACCATATAGTCATGCCTGGCGTGACCCACCAACCAACCAAAGAACTGACTGACGATAAATGCACAATTTCATAATGGATTAAACCGCATTTTAACACTCTCATTTGATCATTTGCATCCATATCTGAAAACCTCAAGTAAAGAAATCACACTTTGATCATATTCCTCTGCATGCCTCTGTAAAGTAGAATCGAGTGTGCATATTTTTGCATGAATCTAGCAGGCTAATTGGTAGTACAGATGTTTTCCAGAAGGTGGTTTAGCCTACCCATACCAATTTCATGTTCTGGTTCCATAATCCATGCCCAGATGGTTTGAACCATACACATACACAGGGGCGGATGTAACAGAGGGGGGACAGAAGAAAATGGTTTTCAGTAGTGTTTCAAATACTCTTAAATATAAACACTGAAATATCTCAGGTTGTTTTGCATGGCATCATGTTTGGTGGGGCAGACTGGGGATTTAGGGGGGCACTGCCCTCCCATGCCTATGCCTAGATCCGCCCCTGCAGGGCCTGCACATAAACACCTGCAGTATGTGTGTTTCTGACTTAAGTGCTAATAGCATTGAATCTTGGTTAAGAGTCCCACTTCTGTGGTTTTATGCATTATGGGACCACATTGGTAATAAGCCTTTTTTTTCGTCACGTTTGTACATGTGCTTGCTGTCAATCGGTCGATCAGTCAACCAATCAATGAAGCAATCAATCCATCAATGTAAATCAGTCAATCACTGCAAATCAAGCTGCAACGTATTAGCCATTTTCTCAATGGGATAAAACGCAAATTATAATTTATGCTAGTCCTATACCCGTTGTGAAATATGATCTGGAAATGATGTGTAGATCACATTGATTGGTAGGGAATTGTTGATGTTGGAAAGTTGGGTTGAACTTGGGCACAAAAGTAATGTTATAGACCTATAGGCCTACATACCTACATATAAAGTAGCCTGTGCTCAGTCACAGAGCCTGGTAGGGTACTCCCTAATATATTTTGTGAGTCGCACAGATGAAAGGCTAGGGCAGATTGTGTGTGTGTGTGTTTGTTTTAGCTCTGGCTGGGGAAACGCGTGGCTCAAGCAACCGTTGATGTCAGCTTGTAGACAGGCTATTTGGGGCGTGTTTGGAATTTCAGAAGTGTGCCCTAAATGCACTGGAGTGCCTGTTGTGTTTCATTTATACGTGGTGTATTTGGGGCATTTGGTGCTCCTCGTTCGTTTATCCACACTGGTGTGTTGGTGCACGAACTGAACAACCCTACGCTGGAGACGGGTTGGCCGGTGGCATGATTGCGTCAAAGCTATGTGTCGAGCGCTCCCGTTCAATAAAAAGCAATGCAATTAATGTGAGCAAAGACGCTGGGCTATGGCTAAGCACTGTACTGTGGTCCCCTAACTTTTCTGTGTAAAAGTTTAGAGAGAATTGGATGCCATGGCCGCCGTGCGTAATGAATATCCAGACGTGTAGATTTCAGTGGTAGAAGAAATAAGTCGTAGCCTCGTACAGTAGGTGACCGTAGTAGCACGTACGCTGGAGACGGGGTTCGCTGCCCGGTGTGGAAGGCATGATTGAGTCACAGCTGTGTGAAGCTAGGCGATGGCTAACGGCTAAGCACTGTACTGTGTGGTCCCCTAACTTTTCCGTGTAAGAGTTTGGAGAGTAGTGGATGCCATGGCCGCCGTGCGGTAGTAGAAATAAGTCTTAGCCTCGTAGCTGACCGCAGTAGCACGTACCGGTATATCATCACGCCGTTGTGTCAGGCGGAGCAGCAAGGACAGAGAACGCAAGGGGAGGTGATCCCGTGTTGCACAACAAACTGTGACCACAAATAAATGTGTGTCTGTGTCACGTGATCTGCGCGGCGATGAGCTTGTAATGCAAATCTATTAAATTAAAATGATTGGTAAAATGTTTGGTGTTTGCACGTAGCGCACATTGGTGCTGGATGACAGGGCTGTGCTATGCGAGGTTCATCGAGGCTGTCCGTGCACCGTGGCATGTGTGGGCGATCCTCATTGCACAGTGCATTTGCGCAGGTAACAGACAGACAGACACACATTCCTAGAATTATTCCTAGACTAGACTAGACTAGACTAGAAGACTAGACTAGACTAGACTAGACTAGACTAGACTAGATAGACTAGACTAGACTAGACTAGACTAGACTAGACTAGACTAGACTAGAATTATATAGAGAGATATAGAGAGATAGATTTATGGTAAAACAATATCCATCTAGTACGGAGTAAAACCTGCAATGTTCATTCGGGGTTGGGAAGGTTACGTTTAAAAGGTAATCACCTACAGTTAGAAGGTCCTGGGTTCGATTCCCGCTAAGGGCGCTGCTGTGGGTGCTGGCGGCGTGTCTGCTCCTCCGCATCATCAATGCCCACACCCCAGGCGGTGGTTGGTGAAAAGGCCTTTCTGTGTGGAGTTTGCATGTTCTCCCCGTGTCCCCTAGGGTAGATACCCTCACAAAAACATGCAGTAATCCTGGGCTCTAAACTGCCTCCCCCTGGCCAGTCGGGGCGCCTGATGGAGGGGACAGGAACTGGTTGGAATAACGTGTTCCTTCCACGCGCTACGTCCAACCAGGGAAACTCCCCCCTGTCAGGTGAAAAGAAGGTAGCTTGGACTCCTCATGCATTGAAGGAAGCATGAGGCCAGTCTGCTGCCTCCTCAGGTTGACGGAGGGTGTGTAGAGCCCAGGATCACATTAGGAATTGGCACTGGGTGAAAAAATCGTGGGATAAAAAAAATGTAGTCAGTAATGGGATCCTGGTTAACCAATTTAAAAAGCAAAATAACAAATTACTTTCAGTTAGCCTACTTTTGGATACATACTACTTTTGGATTAAGCAAAACTCTGTAATTAGATAAAATAAATTTTACTATTGATATCCAGAAAATAATGTTGAGCCTGTGAGAAAGGCAGGCAGAGCACAGCAGGTTGATGTGTGTCACCATGCCTGTGTAGCACCCAGCCATGAGCCAGCGACAACAACCCCGCTAATCGGGCTCAGCCTTATTGGCGCGACTTGTTGTGCGTTGGACTGGCGAGTGGGAGTCCCGGGTTCGATCCCCGCTTCCGCGTAATACTACACCTGCTTTAGTTCGACTGATTATTTTATTGTTTGTGTTTTGAATTACGGTATGTGTGTGTAGCAATACAGTTGATGGGCAGAATGTAATATACTAAGTAACCCCTGTTACAATACCCTTGTTACTATAATCCAGATTGCATTTTTTAGATGTACTCGCAGACATTATGCTTACTTTTGTGTAATCTGATTACATAATCCCGTTGCATGTGATCCCTATAGCTTCCCAACCCTGTTCATATTAAACAGAGTTACATTCAAAATTAGTTAGTAATGTAACTTGATTTTTATGGGGATTGCCACTGCTACAGAAACACCAAACTCGTAATCCATTTCTATTAATAGCAAAAGGATCCAAAACAATATTGATCATCACCCATACTCTACCCAAAGTAAAGAAAGAGAATATTAAAAGGAATGTGCGGCACAAGTATCACAACATTACGCTATTTGGATTGGAAGCAGCTTTATACTGAACATGAGTCAAAATGACAAAAAGAGCAATATTTAATCATGACTGTGACTTGTTTCGCCACAACGGGTGCCAAGTTAATACTTCAACAAAAGACAACAATCCTTTTAATGAAAAAGATTATCAAAGATATATGTATATATATTTACATACAATTACCTCTTATAGGCATAAGAGTAATTTAGCTCAATCCTTCCGTTTTGTATCACATATAACTGCCCTTTGACTCAACTGGAAAATTGTGCAAATTATTCTGGAGGGCTTTTTTTAACATGTAAAAGCTTTAAAAGGTAAAATGAAAACATGAACACAAAACCCGTGGGAAAGCAATTAGACGTCCAGGTGGAGTGATTGGTGGCTGATTCTAAAGTTCACAAGTTTTTACTTATTTTTTTCTTCATATGTTAAGATGGTGGACGGATGGCCAAAAACATCACCCAGATTCAGGGGGGTTGGAGGAACCTCCCCTGTGTGTGTGTGTGTGTGTGTGTGTGTGTGTGTGTGTGTGCGCGTGTGTGTGTGTGTGTGTGTGTGTGCGCGCGCGCGCGCGCATGCGTGCGTGCGTGTCCATAATATTTTTTCACAAAGTGATTCACAAATAGGACAAAAATAAAAGTAATGCGTGTAAAAAAAAAAAAGTAAATAAAGCCAAGTACGAAAAAAAAGGTGAAAGGACTGCTGGTCCTCAGTCTCAATTCTCTTTCTATTATATAACCCTTCTATCACTTAAAAGGATCCCTGTCTAATGAGGCAAATATGGATAAACACATTATACTTGCCCTCTATAACTAGAATTGAACATTTAAAACACATTGAAAAAGCTCTTTAGTTTAAAAATAGTTCATGTTCTTATCCCAAGGGGGCCGCCATTTTACACTGCCTGTCACATGGTCTCACAGTGATGACGTCACAGAAGAGTTGTAGTATAGAGCAGCTAATGGAACGCTCCACGATTATCCAGTAATGCAAGAGAAAACATCATGTAAATACATTGTTCTGTTTGTTATGACAATGGCGACCCCCACTGGTGGAATGAAGAACTGTAAAACCGAGGGGATGATCTATTAGGTGGACATAATGCAGTGGTTTGATGCATTCCCATTACTTCTACTGCGGAGAAACTTCTGTGACGTCATCACTGTGACAGGTCATGTGACAGGCACAATAAAATGACGCCCCCCTTGGGATAAAAACATTAACTATTTTTTAAACTAAAGAGCTTATTCAATGTGTTTTAAATGTTCAATTCTAGTTATAGAGGGCAAGTATAATGTATTTATCCATATTTGCCTCATTAGATAGGGATCCTTAAACTGTCACTGGTGCTTTTGATTGGACCGCGGGAGGAGACAGTGCTCAAACTCCCTATGCCACCTTATCAGTCCTCTTCCCATTTTGTCCCCTCAACGTCACCTCTGTCTCTTTCTTTCTTTCTCCGTCCTGATGCGCTAGAACTCAGTGAACTCTTTGCCACATTTCTCTGTGAAGGACACTCGGATCTCTTCCTCCTCATAGTCGTCAAAGTGGCTGGTGTCGCCTGGTCCTTTAAACTCGGGGACAAATGGAGCCTCCACCTATATAAACAACAAATAACTATTAAATACGCACCCTATCGAAGACACTGTGTGCAAACGTGTGCGTACATACAGTATGTAGTCTCTAAAGCAGTGGGTTTTCAACCTTTTTTCATTCCAGGGCTCCACTATTTATTCAGAATTTGAGCCACGGACCACCATCTGATGACATTTTAGCCACACAGACCCCAAAACTAAAGATTTATTCTGCTTTTGTCCACAATTCCAGGCTGGATTTAATTGGGAAACAAAACAGTGAAACACACAGATCAAAATGACCATTAATCTTCTACATTCTCTAGTTGTGTAGACTTGTCACTTGGGGCTAATTCAGATGGTGAATATTTTAATTGTAAAGGTGTGTCTGGTTAACCAACTTTCTATCATTTTGCCTGGGGACCACCTGGAATCGTCTTGGGGACCACCTGTTGAAAACCCTTGCTCCAAAGGTACACATGCATACAAGCATTCGGAGAAGAAAAAAAAGGAGACACACACCTATGAATAGACAGAGGTGTTAAACGCAACGCACATCCAAAGGCACAGAACACACACTTATACAGACACCTTTCTCTGGTAGATGGAAATCCAGTCAGTGGTGGCAAAGAACTTGTGTCCCTTGATGTCATTGACCCCGTTCTTGAGGTTGCCGTAACGCTTTGTGAGGTCCACCTGCCACGGACAGCAGTACAAATTGACAAATTTGACTATTTGGGGGAATTTACCGTAATTTCTGGACTATAAGCCGCACCTGAATATAAGCCGCACCAGCTAAATGTTGGGGCAAAATACAGATTTTTTTCCTTGTATAAGCCGCACCTGACTATAAGGCGCACCAGGCAATAAGCTTCATGTTAGAGCAGTTGGTTTTCAACTTTTTTGATCCCAGGGCCCACTATTTATTCAGCATTTGAGCCAGAGACCACGATTTAACATCTTCACCCCACAGACCCCCAAACTAAAGATTTCTTTTGGTTTTGTTCACAATTCCAGATATGGATTTTCACAAACAAAATAGGCAAAACATCAAAATGAGACCAAAATGAACATGACCTATTAATTAAGTGGTGCTAATTTAGATGTTTAAATATCATAACTCTCGAGAGTGTAAAAATGAAACCAAATGGACCCGCGAGGGTCCATTTGGTTTCATTTTTACGCTTTCAAAGAGTTACATCTGGTTAACCAACTTTCCATCGTTCAGTCTGTGGAGCCCACATGGAACCCTCTCCCCTGTGTCACCTGTAAAAATCCATAGATTGGCCACACCGTTGTGTAAGCCGCAGGGTCAAAAGCATGTGAAAAAAGTAGCAGCTTATAGTCCGGAAATTACGGTAAACAAAACGACTGGTAAATTATGAGGTAAATACAAAGTAAAGGCTGCAGACCTGCAGCAGATTCCTCAGCATGTCCTTAAGGTCTGAGCTGAAGTGAGATGGAAAGCGCACCTGCATGAGGGGAGTACAGATGAACAACATTGGAAAGTCATCATACAACTGAAGGACTGTATCGAACTGCTGCTATCCTATCCTCTTGCACATGTATACCTCACCTCACATAGTAGGCTGTATGTTGTAGCTTTCTTTAGTTATAGCTTATATAGTTTTAGTATACAGCATTTAGATGTATAGTTGTAGTTTCTAGTTGTAGAATATATTTGTCCTGTCTAGCTGTCTATTAACTTTCACACTACTGCCACTTTACCACACTGGGTTAGCTTAGCACCTTCACCTCAAGTTAGTGCTACAAGTAAAGTGCTACAGTTAGCACTTTACTGGTTTGCTGCACTGTTGTTTGTCTCGTCTATTTTTGTCTTGACTATTGTCTTTGCACTGTCTATTGTCTTGACTATTGCCCTTTGCACTGTGGAAAAATGGAAACGTTATTTCATCCCTGTATATGTCCTGACATACACTGGAGTGACAAATAAAAAACCTTGAACCTTGATGAGATTACAGGCTATGTGAAAAGTTTATTATACAGTATAATGCACTACTACGACTACTACATATAGGAGCAGTGGCCTGTGATTTATACAGTATATAACACTTTGACTTGAAACCAGTTGTGATTTATTATGATTAGAAATGGGCAGATAAATCAGCCAAAGGCAAACGGATTGTGTGCACATCTCACGCCTATATTCAGGCCAGGTGCTGGGCATCAAGGCATCAAACTTAGAGAACGGAGAGGAACGCCCGCACACTGTTTATATGCTCCAAAACACACTTTTTATTTAGTTCAGGCAACAACTGCAACATTTCGACCCTAAGGTCTTCGTCAGGCAAATATTCTATTCTATTGTATTCTATTCTATTCATATTCTATTCAGATACATCAGCCATACAGATATTATCGGCCGATAAAGGCTTTAAAAATTAATATCAGAAAATATTTGTATCAGAAAAAAATATTATACATTTTTTTAACATCAGTAAACACCTTTTACAGATATATAGAGCCACACAATCTGGGAAAAAATATATGCGGGACCTTCCTCCAATTATGATCGAGTGGTAGAAGAAAGAAATGCCATCAAACAATTTCTGATTCGCTAGGCTATAAGGTTTCCAAAAATAAAAATCTCCATCGTCACCCTACAAAGTTACATATAACTTACATATGGGCTACATAGTTTTCTGCATGTAGAGGGTTTTGGGTGATTCAATCTCCTATTTGTTTTTGTCAGCGATGCTTGGTGGGACAAGCGATGGAGCACGAGCGATGAAGCCCCCCTAGAACATTTTCTCCTGTTGTTATTAGGAATGTAAAAAGCAGCACTAGTATTGAAAAGGTGAGGAGCCAAACCCGAGTTCTTGTCCAACATGAAACGTAAAAAAAATGTTGTGCCCCAAGAGTAAAAACAATGGGTTCTCACACTGCTATACATGCAACAAACATCAAAAGGCAGCTGACTATAGACCATTGCTACGGAGCAATGACTCAGAAGCATCAGTGTTCTGTGTTGAGCAACGGGGTGGCAATCCAGTTGCTGTGTTTTGACACGGCACTCTAAACGTGCCTCTTTATTGAAAATAACCCCTTGAGGCGAATCAACCAAACTGAGACAAGAACTATGGCTATGGCAGAAGTAATAATAAGAGGGGACTGTGCAGCTCACCTTCCCTGATACGATCTTCTCATATATCTGGATGGGCTGGTCAGCAAAGAATGGCGGGTACCCTGCAGCCATCTCATAGATCAGCACACCTAATGCCCACCAGTCTACTGCTTTGTTATATCCCTGTTGAGAGAGTTAGGTACAAAAGGGTTGAAAAGGGAGCAGGCCATAAGAGGAGCAAAAAGAGAAAGGTGGAGAAGAGTTGGATAAAAAGGCAAAAGGAAGAGGAGGTGTATATTGAAAGGTAAACAGAAGCGCTCAGCCCAAAAACAAACTCCGACTCACGCAAACTCTGTTTACCGTAATTTCCGGACTATAAGCCGCTACTTTTTTCCACATGCTTTTGACCCTGCGGCTTATGCGACGGTGCGGCTAATCTATGGATTTTTACAGGTGTGTTTTTTTTTTAACATGGGTTTTCAACAGGTGGTCCGGGGACCACCAGTGGCCCCTGAGAGGGTTCCAGATGGGCCCTCCAGAGTAAACGATGGAAAATTGGTTAACTACATGAAGTTGTTGTTTGGTGCGGCTTATAGTCAGGTGCAGCTTATACATGGAAAAATCAGTATTTTGCCCCAATTTTAGCTTATATTCAGGAGCGGCTTATAGTCCGGAAATTACGGTAGATCTGCAAAGCCAGTGCCACTGGCGCAGATGAATTCACCAGCCACAGGTTCCAGAGATGCACTTTCAATGTTGGCTCACCTTGCTGAGAATAATCTCGGGGGCCAGATATTCAGGGGTACCACACAGTGTCCAGGTCCGACCTTTTACACGCTTAGCAAAACCAAAATCTGTCACCTAATGGAGACAGAGGAATGTGGTTTGATTGAACAGTTGACATTTCACAGGTATTTCACAGTATGCAGAATTGGCACATTTCAAACGAAAGCAAAAGTCACTACTAACCATGGGCGTCATCACCATTGATTTTTTTTCACGAGATTTGAAATCCTGCGCGATAATTAGGCGGCAGGGGCTGTATTTAGGTCCATATCTGAGCCTATTGTGGCAATCAATGCCCACTTAACTTTCACTTCAATATGATTAATTTTGGCAGAATAACATCCTAGCATCTCTCCTGTGGGTGTGTAATGGTGGAAGAGTTTTTTTTTTTTTTTTTTTTTTTTAATGGTCCAGGAATGGCACTCTGGACCTCAGGGGGGCGCTACAGGCAAATTAATTGAAACTATAGTACCCTATACAGCATAAACTCATTGCAATCAAGACAAATAATAATAATGCCACCCCATGGCAAGCTACTTTTTGCCTGTGTGTTTTGTGGCCTAATATGCTTAGAAGAGTTCAGTAATGCAAATGCATGTCAAGTTGATCAATAGATGATTCTGAAAAAATAAAAAAGTGAAAAGAAAATCACACCTGTGTGAAGAAGGCGGTCACTTTGCATTATCTAGCCTAACAGTTGGATAGTTGGTGTCAAGTTGACATGCTCACTATAGGTTTATGAATTTACTCAGACCGAAAACAAATAACAATCAGGTTACATAATAGCAGTAAAAAGTGGTTTAGAGGGGGAAAAAAGGAGAAAAACTTTGGACGCCCTGGACCAACATCAGCACACCCAATTTTCTAGAGGTGGCGACGCCCCTGCTACTAACTGTACTGTATAAAGGTATAAAGGGTATGTATGGGTAAGTATGGGGTGTCCAGACTTTTTTATTCAAGGAGGTATTCACATGTCCTAATGGCTGTTGGTAGCTAAATTAATTTAATCCAGAAGTAGTAAGACGACAAGAGAAAGCGAGAGATAACAGGAGAGGAGGACCTTTCATCAATGTTATTTCAACTCTCCACCACTAGAGACCAGCAGAGCCTGTGGGAATGATTTCCTGTTGCTAAAAGTTGTGTTCAAGTATAAAGGAATATTTCACCTTAAACATTACAAAAAACAAAACAAAACAAACAAACAAAAAAAAAAACTCTTATGGCACATACAGCAGGGGCGGATCTAGGCATGGGCATGGGGGGGGGGGGAGACCAGCAGAGCCTGTGGGAATGATTTCCTGTTGCTAAAAGTTGTGTTCAAGTATAAAGGAATATTTCACCTTAAACATTACAAAAAACAAAACAAAACAAACAAACAAAAAAAACTCTTATGGCACATACAGCAGGGGCGGATCTAGGCATGGGCATGGGGGGGGGGCAATGCCCCCCAAAATGCCCAGTCTGCCCCACCAAACATGATGGCATGCAAAACAACCCAAGATATTTCAAATTAAAGTGCTTATATTTAAAATGATATGAAACACTACTACTGCTACTAACTAACTACAGCTGTGTCACGACTAAACCGACAGCATTTCATCATTGAAAACAGAAAACTCTCTGAGTCAGACCTTTAGCTTTATGCATGCTGCATGCAACTTCAACAACAACTGATGTTATTATTGATGCTTTACTTGACTAATAAACGTCCTGTAACAGAAAATGGTATGGGTGCGACTTCATCGCCCGTGGCGCGAAGCCGCCCCCTTATCATTTTCTCCTGCCCCCCAATTGGGAAATGTTACATCCGCCCCTGACATACAGTATGTAGTTTGTTACAGAATCTAATTCCATCAACAGTAAGTGTAAAGAAAAAACAATGTTAAGTAACTCAAGTACACTCGAGTATTATACTTTGAGGTATTTGTTTTTACTTTACTGGTGTAGGCTATTAATAAACAACTTTTATAACACTGAACATCTCAAAATATCTCAAATATTGAATGTCTACTTTAAAATGTATAGAGTACTAGCAACTTACTAGTTACTATGTAGATTTTGATTAGGCTACTATTACAAAACACACACATGACCCACTTCACATGTTAAGTAGATTATAAAGTAAAGTAAGTAGCCTTGCCAGGCCATGATGTCAGGAGGCCCAGCTGAGCCATTGAGGCCCATATAGGTCAGGAGCCTATCTCCTGTTTCTGTAGCGTGAGGCAGCTTGATGTACAAGTACACCCCCTGGATATGACGCTAGTATATCGCAGGGACTTACCCCCAATCCATCCCTTGATGCTGAGTGCCAAGCAGGGAGGCATTGGGTCCCATTTTTCGAGTCTTTGGTATGACCCGACCGGGAATCGAACCCCGACCTCCCAGTCTCAGGGCGGACACTCTAACCACAAGGCCACTGAGCTGGTAAGTAGATTATGGTGACAAGATTTTTTTCCAATTTGTGTTTGGAAATGATCAATTTCTATCAAGTCGCATGTGGGGTAGACTCGGGGACCCTGACATTTTTCCAGGAAGAAACCCTTGGGTAGCAAATACAGCATTGTGTTAAACCTTGACAGACTCTAGGTGGAGGTAGAGTATCGAGCATAGCATATTCTCTGAGCCTATTGCATTGTGTAGTATTCCATTCATAATAAGTCATCTCAGTGTAGCTCTGGTCCATAGCTCCACTGCTCCTATGATTCTTATCACACAGCTTGTGTGATTAGAAAGACTACTCTGAGCCCCCCACCACACGGATGAAATGGATTTTTTGGCCAGAATGTGATTGTTTTCCACGAGAAAAAAAAATAACCGGGATTTGCACCCTCTAGCGATATCACCAAGAGAAAACCTTAGGGCAGTGCTGCCCATACTTTTTTTTACTTGAGAGCCACTTTCAAAATGAGCCGCTCAACAAGATCTACACTTCAAAAATGTGATTATTCCATTACCGAAAATTCATTTCAAGGCTCTCTAGAAAGTTTGCGCTTTTAAATACAGTAGTTGGTGATGGTGTTACTTACTGTTTAAGAATAATGCACTTATAATGAAAAATAGAGAGGGAGAATTGGAAGGTTTTCTTGTATATGCTACTACTGACATTTGAAAACAGTTTGGGGTTTGAGTTGACAGTTTGTGATGTTGAGTTTAGTCTCTTGCACCCAAAGCTAAGAACTTTCACGTTTTTGTCCACAATTGGGAAAGAGAACTCTCAAAACATTGGACAAAATAACAATTACTCTCCATTCTCTAATTGTGTGGACTCTTGAAATTACGTGATTCAGATGTTTAAAAATAATTTAACTCTTGAGAGTGTAAAATGAAACCAAATGGACCCGTAAGGGTTCATTTGGTTTCATTCTAACGCTCTCAAGAGTTACAGATCTACAGTATACACTTACGGGGAGCGTCATGTGATCTACCTGTATGCACTGTGTGTGTGTCACGATCTACCTTTTGGACACCCCTGCCTTAGAGAATATTTTTTCCTGATCACAGAAGCTGTGTTTGTTTTGGTGAGTAATTAAAATGTTCTATATATACGTGCTCGAGAGTTACAGATCTATAAGAGCCTAAAATCGTCCTATAAATGTCCTATATGTTCTACATTTTAGGGGACTGTCATGTGATCTACCTGCACGGTCTGTGTGATCTACTGGTAGATCAAGATCTACCTTTTGGGCAGCCCTGGGCTAGAGTAAAGCTGTTAACTACAAGCATGTCGTTCGTAAAGCTGGATGGATGTAGCTTACCTGTATGTAGCCCTGTTGGTCTATGAGCAGGTTTTCGGGTTTGAGGTCCCTGTAGATCAAGTCCAAGGCATGCAGATACTCAAAGGTCAGAACTATTTGAGAGGCGTAGAACCGGGCGTGAGGCTCACTGCGCACAATCCCATCCGCGTGCAAATGTGCACAGTACGCACGACACACACAGAGAGAGAGAGAGAGAGAGAGAGAGAGAGAGAGAGAGAGAGAGAGAGAGAGAGAGAGAGAGAGAGAGAGAGAGAGAGAGAGAAAAGAACAGTGATGAATAGGAACACAAAAAAGTGGGCACCCCTGTACATCAGGGGTGCCCACTTTTTTTTTTTTTTTTTTTACTTGAGAGCTACTTTCAAAATGAGCGGCTCAACAAGATCTACACATCAAAAATGTGATTGTTAAATTACTGTTATAGTGCCTAAGAATAATGCACTCATAATGAAAAAATAGAGGGGGAGAATTGGAAGGTTTTCCTGTATTGGGTTTTAGTTGACAGTTTGTGATGTTGAGTTTAGTCTCTCGCACCCAAAACTAAGGACTTTCACGTTTTTGCTCACAATTGGAACATAACTGACAAAACGTTGGTCAAAATAACAATTATTCTCCATTTTATAATTGTGTGAACTCTTGAAAATGACATAATTCAGATGTTTAAATATAATTCAACTCTTGAGAGTGTAAAATGCAACTTAACGCCCTCAAGAGTTACAGATTTATAAGGGTCCAATGCTGGGGCGACACTCATGTGATCTACCTGCACGGCCTGTGTGATCTACTGGTAGATCACCATCTACCTTTTGGGCACCCCTGCTGTACATGATGTGTGTGTGTAACATTATCACAACTATCACTTTTAGCTAATGCAAGATAAGATACAAAAAAAAAAAACAATGTCCCAACCTAAATCTGCCAATTTTCCGTAGATGGGAAAACATCTCTCCCCCTGGTACATACTCCATGACCATGTACAGGTTACTGTTGTCCTAGGAAACACAAAAAGACGTTGTAAGTGACATGCACGCACACATGCAGGCGCGTGCACTCAAGGTGCCTCCAGACTTGGCTTGTGTACAGCCTGTGCTTTCAACCAAGCTGAATGGGTGTCAATCGACACTTCCGTCTTGTTCCGGCTCGTATTTTCCTGCAAGCCTGGCAGTCGCTGAAAATGCAAGCCGGAAGTGCACATTGACAAACAATAAAAAACAACAACAACAACAAAACAGGAAGTGGTGTCACAGTACACAAGTGCACAAGCCAAGTCTGGAGTGCTTTACACAGTGAAATGATAATTCTTAGTACCTTAGAATTTAGGTAATAAAGCAAACATTCTTCATCCAGAGCAATAATACATTTGACATCATATATAGGTAACTGCTATCTAAGTCTACTTGATATGATATCTAAACTACCTATTTTGGTACTACAAGTGCTATGCGTTGATATGTACTGTTATGGGCTGAGATGGAGCCTGAAGAGGTGTGTTTTCAGACTTCGGCAGAAGATAGGAGCTTTGGAGCCAGGAGGGAGAAGATTTTGGGGCAAGTGGAGCGTTGGCCCGGCGTGTTTAAGCAGGTACAAGCAGCTTCCCTGTGTCGGCTGATCGGAGTGTATGGGAGGGGGTCGGCTGTGTTTTGTATCAATTGGATGGGGCACATGCCGGTAGTCCAGTAAGGAGCGAGTTACAGTAGTCCAGTTTTGATATGACTGTTGTCTGGATCAGGGTTTTTATAGTTGACTAAAACTAACGAAAAAATGATAACTAAAATAAAAAAAATATATATATAAATATCCGTTAACTAAAACTAAATAAAAACTACAAATAAATAAAAGAAACTATACTATAGTTTACAATGCATAGTATATACTATACATACTATACTATGCATTGTGGGTTCACTAACTGAAATCATACTCAAAATACCCTTCGTTTTCGTTTTTTTTTTTTTTAATCAATATGTATATGACTTTCAGACATTTAAAATATAAACTTTTTATAAACTTTTTTTATAGCAGTTTTCAGCACCATACGGTACCACGACCAAACAAAGTACAAAATAAAGTATGATATGATCAAACTAAACTAAAACTAACTAAAACGTTTTACAAAAATACAAACTAAATAAAAACTAGCAAATGCACCCTAAAAACTAATTAAAACTAACTAAATTAAAAAAGAAAGAGTAAAAACTAACTAAAACTAAACTAAAAAATAAAAAATCCATAACTATAATAACACGGGTCTGGACCAGTAGCTGCGGTGCGGTGTGGTGCGGTGCATGCTGTACCTTGAAGGAGTACTCTACTTGCACCAGGAAGGGGAAGCAGACAGCTTGTAGGATCCTCTTCTCATTCAGGGTGTGTTCTATCTGCTTCAGCTTCACAACCTACCAGGAGGAGAGACAGGTTGAGACACAAGGAGAGACACACCAGACAGACAGATGCATGAACAGTCCCAGAAGGCAATCAGGGCCGGATTTAGCCGGCCCTACTAGGGTGGGCTGGAAGGTTGGCAGGGTGTATGTATTATGTATGGGTTTTTCATATGAAGGAGTGGTTTTCCACCTTTTTGACACCAGGGCCCACTGTTTATCATTTCAGCCCCACAGACCCCCAAAATTAAAGATTTTATGTTGCTTTTGTCCACAATTCCAGGCTGGATTTGGGGAAAAAAAACAGTCAAACATACAGATCAAAATGACCATTAATCTTCTACATTCTCTAGTTGTGTAGACTTGTAGGTCTAATTCACATGATGAAACCAAATGGACCCTTGCGGGTCCATTAGGTTTCATTTTTACGCTCTAAAAGAGTTACATCTGGTTAACCAACTTTCCACCATTTAGCTGGGGTCCACCTGGAACTCTTTCAAGGACCACTGGTGGTCCCCAGACCACTGGTATTACCTTTCATTGGATGGGCAGGATGCAAGTTTTGCACCCCTGCCCCCCTCTAGATGCGGCCCTGAAGGCAATTAAAGGTGCTTTAGTCAAAACATTAGAATGCCTCCCTGCTTGGCACTCAGCATCAAAGGGATGGATTGGGGGGTCAAATCAACTAATGATTCCCAAGCGCGGCGCACGCTGCAGCTCACCGCTCCAAGAGATGGGTCAAAAGCGGAGAACTAATTTCACTGCGGTAACGTGAGTGACTAATCTGACGACTTTGACTTTTACTTTGACTTTCTTTTACTACACCTTGAATAGCATAACCTACCAAGCATTTACTGAACACAGAATATATCAACGGTTTTCAACCTTTTTTTTCCACCAGGGACCACCATTTATTCAGCATTTGACATTTTAGCCCCAAAGACCTACAACTAAAGAATTCTTTTGGTTTTGTTCACAATTCCAGTCTGGATTTTGCAAACAAAACAGTGTAGACTTCTTAATTAAATACTTCAGATGAATATTTTAACTCTTGAGAGTGTGAAAATGAAACCAAATGGACGCGCAAGGGTCCATTTGGTTTCATTTTTACATTCTCAAGAGTTACCTCTGGTTAACCAACTTTCCATCATTTATCCTGGGGACCATCTGGAACCCTCTCAAGGACCACTGGTGGTCCCCAGACCACCTGTTGAAAACCCCTGCAGTATATCATTATACAGTACAGTACAATGCATCACAATTACATTGTGACGGCAGTGGCCCAGAGGTAGAGTAACTGGATGGTAACCACAAGGTTGCCGGTTCGATCCCGGGCTCCCGCAGAGTTAGTGTCGATGTGTCCCTGAGCAAGACACTTAGGGCTCCATTTTCGTTACATGCTAAACCCCTTATGCCATATCCCTTATTTCATTTTCACTATTTTGAAAAACTTTTTTGGACTATTTCAACATGTCAATCTATTAACACGTTGTGAGCTAGTAGACTGGCCATTTGAACTACTGAGAAATGTTTTTTTTTAATAGTTTAAAAAGGCAAAGAAGTTAAGGGATAAGGGGTATAGCGGTAACGAAAATCTCACCCTTAACCTCTAATTGCCCTGATGTGCTAGTAAGTAAATTGCATGTTTTCCACTGCCATCAGTGCATGAATGTGTGTATGAACGGGTGAATGTGATGCACACTCTATGTAAAGTGCCTTGGATAAAGGCGCTATATAAATGCACCATTTACATCACAACTGGAAAAAGACAAATAGTTACTAGTATATTACTGTATCTCTCTTGGACAACCTCCTGGCAAGACTGTGATGTGACTTCACTAGACAGCGGCCTTGTGGTGAGAGTAGGGAATTTAAGTTCCCGTCTCTAGGCCTTGGACACGACGAGAATGGCGTGGTCCGTCGCAGTTGCAACACAGGTGACGCTCCTCTACAGCGTAGCTCTCGTCCACGTTGTTAACACGACGCCAAAAGCTGCGTTTTGCCATCCGAGGATAGGGGCGGACGGCCGCGAGATTTATACTGTATATCGAGCACAGAGCGATTCATTACTGGTGTCATAGGTCGGACGTTCTATCAATCTTAAATAGGCTAGTGTCTAGCCTGAAACTGGGAGGCTGGGTCATACCAAAGACTCTTGAAATGGGACCCAATGTCTCCCTGCTTGGCACTGGTTGGATTGGAGGTCAAACAAAATGAGTGTCCCACCACTCCAAGACTCAAGAGATGGGGTAATTGCGGAGAACAGATTTCACCACGGTAACGTCTAATTGTCAGGACTTTGAACTGACCTTTTGTTTATTTAGGATCTTCATGGCATAATGCTGACCCGTCTCCCTGTGCTTCACCAGCATGACGCGTCCAAACGAGCCTGTTCCCAACGTTTTCAACCTCTCAAACTGCTCCAGGCAAGCAGTGTTCTGAATGAAGGAGAGACAAGGTGGGTTAAGCGGCCTTGTAGATTAACACACAGACACATCAGAGGACACACTAGAACAGGGGTGTAAAACCCAAATACAGAGTGGGCCAAAATAGAAAAATTGGTACAAGTTGAGGGCTGAAGATACCGGTCTGTGTTTCAACACCGGTTTACGATCATGTCCCTGTCAAAAAGCAAAACAGTAATTTCCCTTCAAAAATCAATGTCTCTTAATGGGGAGATAATTGTAAAGATGAAACCACCTGCATTAAAAACTGTTTTAAGTTTTAAAGAAAAATAGCAGGTGTTCGCGTCTCATAGCGCGCCATAGAGTGGCGCGCTATGAGACGTGAACAACTGCTATTTTTCGGGGGAAATCTTTTTCATTTCTAGAATGAGAAATGTGGTGTAAGAGGCCATGTTGTCCACAGAGTGAATCAGAACTTTGAATATCATGTTCAGAGTACTGTGGTGGAATCTCCAAGTGTGATGCTTAATATGGCTAGGAAGAGAAGCACTCCACAGTGTCTGTAGCATAGAACTGCATATATAATAAATACAATGCTTCACGTGGATAGGACACAGCTTCTAATATAAGTTGATATGTCTATTGTCTATTCAATAACTATGATGTAGTTTCTAAGAAGGCAGCAATTATGTATCCTAAAGCCTAATTATGCTTGGGTGTGATTCTGGAAATGTTCTTAATGTTGTATGAGATTATTGCATCTCATACAACGCCTAGATGGCATGCAGGTGACTAGAGAATGAATCAATCACACAACCACAACAGTCAATTCGGCCTACACTGTTCTTTTATGGAAAAAAAAGCAACAAAATCACCTTCGAAGCTCAGTAAAGCGTCTGTGAGTATCAACACGCAAAATAAGTAGAATAACATTTCACCTTTAAGATAAATTACGTATCAAAAGTTGAAATGCAAAATTCATGTTTCAACAAAAGTTCCATGGTGTTAACCTGAATTCTGTTCTGAGGTTTCTCCTCTGTTTATGAGAAGATATGCCCACTTGCGGTGAACCTTTGGTGAATTGGTCAGAAAGTTTTAAACTTTCCATGCAACTCAGATCTTAACTTTTGGAGCCATCATGCTACAGGCATTTTTATCAAGCAACCTACACTAAAGAACATGTTAATTTTAATTTATATTATTATATTATATTTATGTTAGTTTGGATTGCCACTTTTTTCCACTTTGTTATAAATTAAGTTATATTTGAAGCTGATCACGGCACTGCCTTAACAACCTCTGGAGGAAACTCACCTGCTTCTCTTTCTTTATCCATGTTTAACTCTAGTCACTAGTGTCACTTGTATGCAAACAATTCAACATTTATGCACATTATACAACACATGCACACTAACCTGTGCTGGGTTTTCCCATTTTTTGAGAAAGTCCTCTTTAGCTTTAGCCAGAAACTCTTTGACTGTGAAAAGTAAAAGAAAACACGTTTTAATTACAAACAATTAAGATTAACAACAATTTACATGTGTATAGGAATACCAAGAATACTGAGATAATGAGCAATAATAGGGTGACAAGATGTCACCTTTTATCATTATAATTAAACTATATGCTATTCAAACCTAAATCTAAAACTATACATTAGCAAACGGTGTATAAAAGCAGGTGCTTCAGTCCACGACTACCTCCCTGCAAACACCACAGAGCTACCTCCCTCCCTCTACTCAAAAACATGATAGAATCATCAAGCAAAGAAGAAGCCTCCCACACTAGTACCTCCATATGAATGCATCATTAGCATATTTATCCCTGACATTCGTGAAGGTGATCAGGACCGCTGTGGTTCCATGTAACAATTATACCCAAACAGAAAGATAGATACTAGGGCTGGGACGATTCACTTACTTCACTATACCGATACAATACATTGGTATTTAGGGTTCTGAATCGATTTATATTGCGATTCTTAATTATGCTGCGATTCGATTTGATATATCGCATTTTCCCCAACAAATGACTGTGCTTTTATTTTCCTAGAACATTTTAAATTGATTTTTTTTTTCTGAGAGCGTATACAAATGGAACCAAATGGACCCGTTAGGGTCCATTTGTAGACCCTCAGAAAAAAAGCTCCTGAAAGAAAAATCATTAACAAACACAACTTGATGATGTCATCAAGTTGTGTTTCACCACAAGTTCAATCAACTAGAACATATAGATATATACATACATAGACAACAATATAGGTATATAGAACAAAAAGTTAATAGGCCTACACATCAGTGCAGCCTGATGACATGAATACATTAATGAATACACATGAATATTAAAAAAAAAACGATTTTGAACCTGGCGATTCGATATTGATATCATGGCACTAGGAATTGCGATATATTGGCAATTTGCTATAGATTTTTTTGCCCACCTCTAATAGATAGATACCCACCGCTCTCCATCTCGCTGCCCTTTCTAGCCGTGGGCGCGTTGCCCATGATGATGGCAACGCGTGACAGCCTGACAGGCGGATATCGTCCACGCCAGTCGCCCCCACAACTACTCAAACCAAGAAAGAAGCAGGGGGGGGGTCGTCGATCGGGTCTGATCTGATGTGCTATTTTAATTCAACCAAGGAGATGCAGCGAATCGTTCTTCGATCGTGGCTTTCGTGGCAACAGCTTTCCCAGCTTGTTGCTTCAGAGTCGACGTACGCACGCCGATTAATTAATACGCCGTTCAAAGTCGCTCCACTCCACGGTAAAGAAGAAGAAGAAGAAGCAACAAGCGTTGAATCAGGGGGGGATTGGAGAAGTTTGAAGTGTAGCCGCCGGAGGAAACACGAGTGCCTCCGTCACAGTGTGGGCTTTGCGCACGATGAGTAAGTCCGAGTCCGAGACCTCGTTGATTCTCTCCCTAGTACCACCACCAAACGCTCCACCCGGCTCCCTCCCTCCTCTCCTCCTCCCCTGCAGTCCCAATTTCTCCGAAAGACCGCAGATTGCATTAATAAGTGGCTGAGGAGAGAGGTGTACAGTCCTGTGGCTCGAACAACATGCAGCAGCTGCTGCTGCAACACAGCGCAGCAGCAGCACTCGAACTCGGGCGACCAAGCGAACCTCTCCGCCGAAATCTATGGCTGACAGTCAGACACTTGAAGCAAACCTGTCCGTTCGCTGTCTGTCTACGCGATGTCAGTCTCGCCTTACTGACCGCCGGCTAAGCAAACTATCCCGTTCCAGTCCTGGCAAAAAGGCAAGGCAACGACGAGGGACCCTGGGATGTCCGATTTTCGGGGGTCCTCCACCAGACGATGTACGCGCCTACGGTACTTTCCATGGATTCCCTCGATCTGACTGTCCCTCTTGACTTCTCTCTCTCCTCCTCCGACCGTTTCCATGGATACATCCATTTGAGCCCTCGCCCGCGGGCGCCCGTTTTCAAAACCGGGCGCCCGTTTTCACAAAAACGGGCGCCCGGTTTCACAAAAACGGGCGCCCGTTTCACAAAAACGGGCGCCCGTTTTCAAAAGCGGGCGCCCGTTTTCACAAACTAGGCTATGCCTAAACCTAACTCTAACCCTAAACTTAACCTCAGTAAACCTATGCCTAAACCTAACCTAACCCTAACCATAACCTTTTGAAAAGGGCGCCCGTTTGTGAAAACGGGCGCCCGCTTTTGAAAACGGGCGCCCGTTTTTGTGAAACCGGGCGCCCGTTTTTGTGAAAGCGGGCGCCCGCTTTTGAAAACGGGCGCCCGCGGGCGAGGTCGCGTTTGGATTTCTCTCCTCCTCCGACCGTTTCCATGGATACCTCCCTTCTCTCCTCCAATGGTTCGGCGTGACAAAAAAAATCGTGCGAATCAGAGCCATCTGGTGTCAGAGTTGCGACATTGGCGGGGATCAGAAAACTGCGTGCTCGAGCTGGAAATGCATTGTTCTCAACCAGGACGCCGCACATTAGAGACATCTTAGGCATGCAAGTAGAGTCTCTGTAAGGTTTATGTTATACTATAACTACAAAACAGTCGAAAATAAAGGGATTTAAGATCATTAAAGCCGGGATGTTGCCTGAGTGTGTGTATTTCTGCTTACTTCCGGTCCAGGACTTGTCACCGTTGGACGTCTCCAAGACAGAATTGTCGGCCCAAATAAAAGTCGGACCATCCAACAATGTTGCGACATTGAGGAGTCAGAAAACTGAGCGCAGGAGGGCTGGTTCAGCCTGAAAGAGGGACAAGCTGGAGTTTGAAATACATTGTTTTCAACGATGGTGGTGCAAATAAGAGCTATGTAAACATCTGTTTTTAAAGCATTGCACATTGACAACTAAAGTCTCTGTCTAGGCTGTAGGTGTAGGCTTACGTATAATCAAAGCTGTGTTCTTAATGTGTATGATGTACTAAATGTCGTAAAATAGAGGGAGTTATGAACATCAGGCTGTTGCCTAATGTTTTTGCTATATCATATATTATTACAAAACAATCTAAATAAAGAATGAAATAATGAAGTCTATGTAGGAGAACCACCATTGGAATGATCCCATTAAAGGGGAACTAGAGATGTTGTGTGGACATGATAAAAAAAAAAAAAAAAAAAAAAGTTCTCCCAATTCTGTATTTCGTAAAAAAATGGAGGTCTGAAAAAAATCATTAACATGGTGAAATGCATCTGATGACATCATCAAGATGTATTTCACCGTGTTAATGATTTTTCTTTCAGACCCCTCTCAGGAAAATTGTGAAAATGGGTGGAATTCCCCTTTAATTCCGACAGCAAGGCTATTCATTTTTTAAAGTGTTTCTTTGGGCAGTTACTTGACAACCAATTAGCCAATCACAGCGTGATCGTCCCTCCAGACTTGATGTCTATTGGCAGTCTGTAGCATTGGTCAGCACAGGCCCGGCAGTTGATCAAAAGGCCTCTCCTATCCCCACCTTTGTGAGAGAGACACGTTTGGGCGAGTAGTGACGTCAACCGTGAGCTATTTTTAGTAATGTTGGTCAGAATATAACGCACGCAGGAGCGCTATACACGACATGACTTCCAAACATTAACGAGGATGCTGGGAATAGTTTGTCTGGTGCAGCTATGAAACAAAAATATACATTTCCAGTGAATTATTGTGGAACAGAGGCTGTATAAAAAAAATATAGCTTATACAAGGTGCCATTGTGTTGCTATGACACAGCCAACAGAAAAAATAGTTTAACTACAAGCAGTAGTAGAGCTCCATGGACCAGAGCTTGTTAAGAAAATGATGTCATGCAGACAGCAGCCTTGTAGGACCCCAGCATTTGCTCGGCCTTGTATGCAGATCAGATTATAGCAAGCTGAATGAGAACCTGAGACAGTTGTATGGAGAGAATAGAGAACAGGGAGATGGGAAGGATGACGAGCCGTTTCTTGCATGGCGGCGCGCAACAGAGCATCAAAACACACATCGCCCCCTTCCTCTCTTTCTGACCAGTTGCCTAGCAACATTAGGACACAGTGAAAATGGTAGAGTGATGTGATGGATGCTGAATTGTTATGAATGAAATTAGAACAAGAGGGAGGGAGATAGGGAGGGAGGGTGTGTAAAGAATCAGCCAGCCCCCCCCCCCCCCCCTCCCCACACACATGAATTGCGGAAGGCTATAGCTAGGTATGATGCAATTACTAGAATGAACAGTAAGAGGATTACCAAAAAAAAACAAGCTGAAACTTTATTAACATCGAACAATATTACAAGTACTATTAGCCTACAACAGGCAGAAAACACACATTAATATCAAAATTGAGACAAACATCTTTTGAATTGCTTTGCCATGTAGAGTTCCGTTTAGATTGAGTTCAGACATGAACCATGGTGAGATTTAGGATTCAAATTACGGGATTCAGGACCATTATTGACCATTTGTTGATGATGCTGTGCTCAGACTAGCATCAACAAATTCTAGTTGCAATTGAAGCCACTAACTGTATGAATTGCAAAAGCAAAAGGGGGGGCTGAAGTTTTGCGTCAACTTTTTCCAGTACTCCAATTCCGCAGTGATGTGTCAAAGGTGTTTTTTTGTTTGTTTGTTTGTTTGCCATTTCCACTTTCCACACAATGGGGTCAGATTGAGTCAGTATATTTATCATTTAAACTGGACTGACCGTGTAGCAGATTGAACATTTACTTGTGGGAATGCAGCAATAAAACAAAAAGGCTTCAACATGAAACCATTATCAGAACACAATAACTCAAACAAAATGAAAATAAGGTATAGACGTGTGATAGAAAGTGTACAACATTTTCTTTTAGTTTTACCAGTGAATGTTTTTGTTCGACTTTTTTTTTTTAAACACACTCCTTCAGATTTGACCAACACAACCTGTACCATTTGGCAGACAAAATTCAGTTGTGGCCAAAAATGCGCCGTCACGTTGCCAGACAGTTGTTTCCGTGTGTTTGATTACTGCTGGTTTTCTCCCAATCAAACTGCCAACATAACTTAGGTTTGCATGGCTCAGCATGTGTCAGGAGATACCACAGTCATCATATCAGGCGCCCCTTTTTTACGCTTATAAAGACAGAACAAGACAAGAGATTTAAGGCAGTGCTTGAGTTGAGCGACATGTCCCATTTGGGCATTTATCAGAACGAGCTGCCACACCTGCGTAATGCATTTTGTTTTCTTCATTACCGCATACGCACATCTATGAGACGCAATATGCAGTTGTGTGTCCATGGCTGCGTGTGTGTGTGTGTTTATGTGGGTCTTGTCCATGATGTGTGTAAGTGTGGGATTCCTACATGCAGTCCATGGAGTTGTCGAGCATCATTCCGAGGCCGTGCGGAGCCTTGCCAGGTAAACAGGACGGCGGAAGCATGCTGGTGTTGGGCGTGGGGTCGACGTTCTCGCTGTCCTCCATTTTGTCTGCGGTGCCCTCCCAGTTGATGTGGAAACGTGTGACACGCGGGTTGGAGGCTAAGATATTCCTCTGAAGCTGGGAAAAAAGGAGAGAAGAGTCACGTCATTTCATCTCACGTTTCTTGTTGTTGCCTTTACATGGGGAGAGAGTTACACAAACTTTTTGTGCGGCATTAGCCTTAGTCCAGAGCCAGTTGCTTTGCTACACATGGGCAGAAAAGTCCACGGTTGTGCGAGAGCTCCCAAATATAGTAAAATAAATAAATAAAACTACACCGTAACAAAAGGCAGTTTTGTTGAAAGTATTCTTCAGGACAGGAAGCCTTTGTGGACCCACCTTCTCTGTACAATATAACCTTTGGGCAGAAAATAAAATATGTCCGCTTTATTTAGTGCACCATTCCCCTTTCCTTCCTTTGCACGCCTCCGTTGTCCCAGTAGCTACGGTTCAAACACGCCCTAGTTGACCTGGCTGCGACGACTACTGAGGAAGTGGTCGTGACGTGGTTGTGACCTGGTCATTAGTCGGTAGTGGATCTGGGTAGGGTGAGATATTCAGGATGTTCAGGGGTGACAAGATAGCAACCAGGAGAATGTGACTTGCAGGACCCTGCCAAAGACATCAAGAGTTGCCAGCCAGCAAACTGGTGTTGTTGGCACTGGTCACTAGGACGTCCCATACATGTGGATGTGCTCAAGATTGATTCAGGAGCGCAGAACACCAGCAAGTTGGCCCGGAGAACCGGGACGACTGCAAGCTACAATGGTCTGAGAACGACCTAGAGGGACGATCTCGCCCCTACCTGTCAAAATGGTATGATACAGAGAACGTGGGGTCCTGACAGGAGAATAAAAAAAACCCCAACCAGTCTTTGAAGAAAAAAAAAAAAAAAAAAAAAAAAAACAACCAGTGTTGGGACATATGCACTACATAACTTAATATATTACACAATATATTACCAAAATGCAGTAACTTGTAATATAAATATATTACAGAACAAAAAAAACATCTAATATATTATACTTTTCTTCCTGCATTACTTTCAATATTACTTTCTGTCAATCTGTCTCGTTGCAAGTGTTTCTGCAACTGCAGAAGTTAAATAATTACTTTATTTATAATTTGTCATCAAATTATTTACTGGCTTCCATGAATTCAAGGAATACATTTAACTCCTGTGTTAACTGTCGATAGCTGAGTAGGATGAGGTAGGTCTACATTTAACTCCTGTGTTAACTGTCGATAGCTGAGTAGGATGAGGTAGGTCTACACCAGTACTGTTTTCAGGAGTGATGTTTTTTTCAAGTTGGTTTCATATGGAATTGGCCAGTGCACTTGCTTTATTGTAGGTATGCCACTGGCCTACGCAATATTTGATTAATAGTGATACTAAATATTTAATTATATATTTTGTAAAAAGTTTTTTAAGTAATATGTAATAGTAATATTAATATATTACACTTGCCCAGACTATTATATTGTAATATAATATATTGCTTTAAAATGAAGGCAATAATTAATAAAAAAAATATATATTAACAAGGTAAAGTAATATTCCCAACACTGAAAACAACAACAATGTTCTGGACCAGGCATGGGCATGCTGTTACCTGGGCGTAGTTTGGTTTGAGAGGTGGATTCTCTCTCAGCTCGGGGTCTGTGTATTCATTGTTCACATAATAACCAATGCGAATGAATTCCTGCCCGAGGTAGGTGCATGTTATGAGAACCACAGTAACTCCGACGGCGTCACTCTCTGGAATCAGCCCTGTGTTAGGAGCATCGGCCTGGGGGTAGAAATAAGGAAAACAGACATTACTGTAGCAATCAATGAGGGCTGTAAGTTAATATAAAACGATAGTCTAATGACTACCATTTTGATTACTTAAGAAATGTGCTTAAAGGGGAAGTCCACCCATTTTCAACATTCTCACATGTCATTTGTATACCCTAGAGGTGTTGGGTGGACATAATAAAAAAGTTCCCCCATTCTGTGTTCCCAAGAAATGGAGGTCTGAAGAAAACTACCAACATGGTGAAACATCTTGATGACATCAAGATGTATTTTCACAATGTTAATGGATTTCTTTAGATGCTTCTTTTTTTATGGGGGCGTACAAATGGAACCAAATGAACCCGTTTGGTTGCATTTGTACACTCTCAGAAAAAAAAATGAAAATGGGTGGAATTCCCCTTTAAGGAGAGAATGAAATTGTGACCAACAAACAAAGCATAGTAGAGCTCTACAAGCTCAACACCGCCATACATTCTTTCCTTCAGAAAACCGTTAACCTACAATGACAATTACCAAATTATACATTATTGTTGTATTGCTGTATTTTTTTTTAAATAGTCAATTAGTTCCATTAACTGTTGCATCAAATCTAATAAGCCATGTAGTCCAGTCTGATTATCAGGTGCAGGACAAACAGAAGATAAAGCCTGCACACACACACCTGTGGCTGTAACTAGCACCCAGGACATGTCTTCTGTATTTGCCAGACTACCAAAATATATTATATATCATGCGGTGTGTCTTGAGGCAAAGATAACAAGGTAGCACGCGCACACGCGCGCACACACACACACACACACACACACGTACTTCATTACTGTTGGCAATTTTTAAAATATCACATAATACGCCAAACTTTTTTTTTTCGCCACCATTTTGAAAAACATTTTTGAATAGTTAAAATGCACACCCTACAAACCCACAACATGTCAACGTAGATCATCTAGCTGAACTATTCAGAAATGTTTTGCACGAAACACTATAAAAAAGGGTGAGGAAGTCAGAGATAGGGGTTGAGTGTGTGAGATGATCAAAAAGAGCATAGGAGCTCCGTTTTCATCAAAGTGCATGAGATTGAAGTATTTACATAGCTAATTTACTAAATTAGTTATGTAAACTAGAGGTCATTGGCCACACAAGTTTGTCCCCAGTATTTTCTGGGGTCTGGCTACGGGCCTGCACACACCGCAAGTCACCTTACAAAGCTAGAAGGACCGTTGATTTGAACCCTTAGTGTACTGAACGCGTTTGTGTTTTAAGCATTATGTTTTAACTATTGAAAAATAGCAGATCTACAAGCTCATAGCGCGCCACCGAGTGGCGCGCTATGAGCTTGTATCTCTGCTATTTTTGAAAAATCGTGAAAACGTGGTGCAAATCTTTGAATATTATGTTATTCAGAAACTAGAAATCTAGACAGGACACAATGGGTTAAAGTCTCAAGATCAAGATGCTGATCAAGACATGTCAAACTCACCTGGAACACAAACATGTGTCTTCCCGCCGGTACCGGACCAACAAGAACAGAGTCTAAAGTCTGGTCACACTCCTCACTCTCAGCCGATCCCACATAGATGATCTTCCACTCCAGATCTATAGCAGTACAAAAGGTAAGACAGAGTAGAAGTAGATTTGACGATATTGTCAGTAGGCTATAGTCAGTCAGTTTTAGTGTTCATAGGTTAGCTTTTTTTAAATTTCCATTGTCAGAGAAACAAAATGTCGACAAAATTAATTTTTGAAACACTAGATTTTGTTTTCTATGTTGAATCTAGACTAGCAACACCAACCATTGATATCCCATGCATACCTCTCAATCTGATGTACTCTCAGACATTGAAACTGCATGAAAAAGCTTGAATCATCTGATCTATCTGAAGAATCATTATTTCATGGAAGGCCCATCATAGACACTTTGAGCTACTTTCTATGCGTTTTCATGTGTTCGAGTTTGGAAGCAAAAGAAAAAAAAAAATCACACAACTGCCTTGCATAGAACAGTAGTCTGTGGACCTACCACCCAGTTTTGAAACTGTGGCAGCAGGACGCGTTATATAGTGGCTGCCTTTGTAAAAAATAAAACCTTTACAGTAGATGTGTATGAAACCAACAGTTAGCTATAAGACAGGGTCGGACTGGTTATAGGGTGTACCAGGAGCTCTCCCGGTGGGCCGCGGCCATAGGGGGCCGCTATGTGGTGCTTAAAAAAATGCACCCCTTTTTGGCAGACCTGTATTGTAGCTGTACCAGTGAGTAACAAATCAGCCCTCTTCTATCTTGGATCCTTGGATCATTCTTGTAGGTGTCTATGAGGCTTATATCAGTATTTTTCAACCTTTTTCCATACCAGGGTCCACTATTTATTCAGCATTTGAGCCACGGACCACGATTTTGTGACATTTTAGCCCCACGGACCCCAAAACCCAAGGATTTCTTCTGTTTTATCTACAATTGCAGGATGGATTTCAGAAACATAACAAGCAAACTCTAGATAGTTGTGTGGATCTGGGATAATTCAGATGAATATTTTAACTCTCTCAAAGAGTTACATCTGGTTACCAACTGTCCATCATTAAAAATAAATAAATAAATGAGTTCAAAGTTCAAGCCTTTTGTGCAACTGCCATGTTTGCTACTTTAATTTCGTTTCAATACAAATCAGACAGGACAGTGCTGCTTGGATGTGTGGCACTTGAGTGTCAGTGGTTGGTGTTGCAACTCTAGATTCAACAGATCAGTCAATAATATTGTTGCAAATTGCAGCCATGACCAGTATCCTGTGAGCATGATCAAGAAGCTGGGACGGTAAATGTATGTCTGATATGATGCATCTGTATTGCATTCCTAATTTGCACTTAGAAGGTCTGGTTTACCACCAGTGGTCCTTGATTGGGTTCCAGGTGGTTGGTAACCAAATGGACCCTTATAGGTCTTTAACTGTTGAGAGGGTAAAACAATTTACACTCTCAAGAGTTACATTATTGTTAAAGTCTAAACATTAGAGAATTGTTATTTTGATCAGTGCTTGCCTGTTATCTCTGAAAATCAAAAAGTATTTTTTCCGTCTGAGAGGCTAATCTCATCAAATAGTGGTCCAAATAGTGGCTCAAATGCTTAAAGGGGAATTCCACCCATTTTCAACAGTTATTCTGAGAGTAAAAAAAGAAGCGTCTAAAGAACATCCATTAACATGGTGAAAATACATCTTGATGATGTCATCAAGATGTTTCACCACGTTAGTGGCTTTCTTCAGACCTCCATTTCTTGGGAACACGTTTTCATCATGTCCACCCAGCACCTCTAGGGTATACTAATGACACATTAGAATGTTGAAAATGGGTGGACTTTCCCTTTAAATAAAACAATGTCCGTGGGCTCTGGTATCAACGTTGTTGAAAAACGACTGCTTTACATTACTTTAGACGACTTTTTTGTATAAACATTTACAAAAAACACCCAATCTAACATTAAAGGCACCTTCTGCTGTGGAGTCACAACATAATCCAGGCTAACATTAAAGGCACCATATGCTGCGGAGTTTTAATGTTACATATTACAGTATCTCGTGACACACCAATCAGCTCCTTGCAATGCCGTGAACGAACCAATCCGCTGAAAGGAGGAGGCGTGACGTTGTGGCGCAAGATTACGCGCCAGCGCCAAATTTCAACAAATTGCCTTGTGATTATCGCCTTTTACTGAGACAGCTGAGCAGCTGCTACATCCTAACAGAAATCCTACGATATACATCAATGAAAAAATATAGCCATTAGCTCAACTGTAGTCAATAGGGTTGTCGAGTTTCCCCTCGTCTCGACAATGACGCCATACACCTAAGTTACATACATACCATTATGAGTAAACTATGGAGTCTGGACTGATCAACAATAGAGCTACACACACCATTGTACAGATCAGTAGGGGGTCCTTGAGGGAGTGGGGGTCCTCCAGGTAAATGATGCTTTGGAACCAAATGGACACTTATGTGCCTGTATTTCTAAAGACATAGATTATCATAGAGGCATTTTCATTCAGTCAAAACGAAAAAAAAAACAACTCTCTAACAAGAGTCTCAATATTATAGGCTAGTAATTCTGAGCGTACAAATTCAATCTCTACCAAATGAGGGTCCCCCTTCCCTGATCCCATTTTCATAATGGGGGTTGGCGTCTAGGCGAGCTAATGAAAAGGTTTGAGAACAACTGGGAAAGGGGAAAGGGGAAAAAAACACCCACCTTCTGGCAAATCCTCCATGCATTCAAACGTCATTTCAAACTGAAAGGGGTTTCTAAAGAGGGTTGGATTGTCCAGCACAGCGACATTCAACACTTGCACCTTAGCCATCTTCTCCTAAAAAAAAAACCTCTGGTTATGAGCCCAAGCACGAAGAGAGTCCTTATTATTGGCTTCTTTGTGAACGGATTGACACGGCTGTAGTGTTGGAACGTCGTCGCGATTCCTAGAAAGTTACACACGATCTAAAAACAAAGATGTAGTAGCCTACACTTCTTGGGAAAACGAGACTATACCAACTGCTACTATTATAATCAATGTGCCGCCGCCGCGCGACGGAAATACGTCAAACCTCATTGAACCCAGAGCCATCTAGTAGAAGAGTTGCGACATTGAGGGGTCAGAAAACAGCCTGGTCACGTGGTCCATGTACTCGCGCGAGCCCATAGCCCCCAATGCATTCAGTAACTTCCGGCTGTCACTATTCATGTCACTATCCAACAGTAGTCTATGTAGAGGAGCCGCCATTAGACTGGCCCCATGAAGTGAACAGAGTTGACGTAACTCTGCCTATGTTATATGGCTCTGATTGAACCAACGACGACGGCTCCCTTTTCAACTTTTTTTTGTTGGCATGTTTTGAGATTTGTCGCCATCTATCGCAAGTTATCAGAAATCGCAGTACCAACACTAAAAGGACCCCTTAACAGCAGGGATGGGCAATTATTTTCCCCAAGGGGCCAAAACGAGATAGATAAAATATTGTGGAGGGCCAACACTAAAGGCTGAACTAAAATCTGTGTAATATTAATTTAATTTCAAGATAAAAGTAAGCGGAAGACCAACCATTTGATACCATGCAATATTTATTCAGTTTTCTTTTGTTTTTGTCCACAATTCCAGGCTGGATTTAGGAAACAAAGCAGTCAAACATGCAGATCAAAATGACCATTAATCTTCTACATTCTCTAGTTGTGTAGACTTATGGGCTAATTCAGATGATGAATATTTTAACTCTTGAGAGTGTAAAAATGAATGAGCCAACGGGCCGCATAATGCACAAGTATCAAATGGATCTGCAAGATTTACAGATTGGTCTCATTGTATGCTCTCAAGAGTATGGTTATTGGTTACCCTCTCTACCATCTATCCAGAGACTGCCTGGAACCCTCTTCTTAAGGACCACTGGTGGTCCCTGGACTACTGGTTCATTATATAAAAATCCACAAAGGTTCACAAATACGCTTTGTTTGTTTTTGGAAACCAGGCAGAAATGTTTGTGCGTCTGCCTGTCTGACTCAAGTATGGACTATGAACTCTAGTAAGCGTTTTGCAAACTATTAGTATTCAATCAATTTCTTTCCCTGCTGTATGCACTTACAGTAAGCCTACATTAAAAAAAAAAAACACTTGAGAGAAAGCGCAGGATTTGTAAATGGGATTTCATAATCTAGGTGTATTCATTCATAGAGATATGCATAATAGTATAGGCTAATAGACCTAAAACATTTCTCATCTTTATTCCCTCTCTTTCTCTCTCCCATCTAGTACAGTGGTTTTCAACTGGGTTGATACCAGGGCCCACTATTTGTTCAACATTTGAGACGCAGACCGCCATTTGATTATTACATTTAGCTTCTCAGACTCTTCTCAGATCCCACAATTCCATGCTCTGAGATAACAGTAATTCTTCATTCTGAAATTGTGGGCATCCTGTAGTGTAGATGAATTAATTAAAATGTAAATTCAAATAATGTAACTCTTGAGAGTGTAAAATGAAACCAAATGGACGTACTGTGGGACACTTGGTTTCCTTTTACATTCCTTTTACGAGGCCAAGACAAGACCAAGACCTAGGGGGGTCGAGACCAAAATGAGACAGTATAGAACATTTCCTTTGCATTGTCTTGTCTCGACTCGAGTGGTCTCGGTGGTGAAAGAGACCCGAGACTTTTGCTCCGAGGTTGTGACAACACCAAGATAAATTCAGGGTGAGACCAAGACAAGACCACAAGACAAATGAACTGAAGGCCATTGATATTACAGAGCGCAACAGTGGCCACCAACACACACAGGAAAAAAACAACCTTTGATTCATGACTATTTACCAGTTGAAAAATCAATAAGAGGTCGTTAGTGCAATTTGGGGGGGGGGGGGGGGGCTGTTGATTACAGACTGTGGGTGAGATTTTCGTTACCGCTATACCCCTTATCCCTTAACTTCTTTGCCTTTTTAAACTACTAAAAAAAAACATTTCTCAGTAGTTCAAATGGCCAGTCTACTAGCTCACAACGTGTTAATAGATTGACATGTTGAAATAGTCCAAAAAAGTTTTTCAAAATAGTGAAAATGAAATAAGGGATATGGCATAAGGGGTTTAGCATGTAACGAAAATGGAGCCCTGTGTCTGCATAGAAGGAAGTGTCATTGAGCAATATTTTAGATGTAGATGGATTGGCATATGGTGACAGAAGGGAATTTACACCAGGGGAATATACACCACAATGTCTGTCTGTCTGTCTGTTTGTCTCACTGGTTCCCAAACACTGGGTCAGAACCCATCTGTCTGTCTTACAGGGGCGGGTCTAGGCATGGGCATGGGGGGGCAATGCCCCCCTAAATGCCCAGTCTGCCCCACCAAACATGATGGCATGCAAAACAACCCAAGATATTTCAAAATAAAGTGCTTATATTTAGAATGATGTGAAACACTACTACTGCTACTAACTAACTACAGCTGTGTCACCACTAAACCAACAGCATTTCATCATTGAAAACAGAAAACTCTCTGAGTCAGACCTGTAGCTTTATGCATGCTGCGTGTCTGTTGTAACTTCAACAACTGATGTTATTATTGATGCTTAATTGTGTAATAAAAGTCCTGTAACAGAAAATGGTATACCATTTTCTCTTGCCCCTCCAACATCTTCTCTTGCCCCCCCCCCCCCCAATGGGACATGTTACATCCGCCACTGGTCTAAATTGTTCATTTCAGGGTTAGTAATTTCTTTGTTGCTGGTCTTTGCACTGTATGGATGTTGTCTGTATATGTTGGGCATAAGCTGAGACAAATTCCTATCAACACCTGTTGACATGGCAATAAAATTCTTGAATCTTTAATCTAGAAGTATTGCGTGTGTGGAGCAAGTGAGAAAACATGTTGACAACGAGGTTAGCAAATTATTAAGATCTATTAAAAAAAGAATTCAGGATTTCATTTCAAATATAGCAGGAATAGCTGATCAAAAATAACATCACGTTTTGAACTTGTACATCAAGCACAGCCCACACGTACTACGGACAGGTGTTTTCGATCAATCTGTTATGATTAAATTTGATTTGATGTTATAATGGGTTTGTAACCTATAGGAAGGGGCAGCAAAAGGAAATATGGAAAATGTAAATACTACTAAATCAAGCAACTTATGTTAAAATGTGTGGGATGTTCAAGTACGTCGACCGTAAATTGTCAAAATGTTTTTTTCTTTCATGTGAAATAGCTCTCTAGTCCCCTCACCTTCGTAGACCTGCTATTCTGCATGAATGTTTCTCTCAGAATAGTCATGACTGGGATTCAAGTGAACAGCCCAACTATTCTCCTTTTACCCATTTCAAGGACATATGAGACAGGCCATGTGATGTAGGACAACACAGCTTTAATGAAGATAGGGAAAAACAATGGTATATAGAGAAGTTTTTTTCCCCCACATACAAAATTAGTAGCTTCCCCTATAGCAGTGCAAATAGACATTCAGGAAAGGAGGGACGCATTTGAACTAGTTTGGACATCCAATGAGTGATAAGAAGTCCTCCAGTTTCTTCAAACCCAAACAGGCAGAATAGTGTTCTTGGTCCTGACATTCCACTGGTGAGGGCCAATATTCTATCCATGTCCTCTCACCCAGCACATACTGGTACCTACGGACAAAAGAGAGGAAAATATATACTCAGTTATGGGCAAATGTAGTAAGCTACACTACTTGTTACTTTTGAAAAAAATGTAGCTAAGCTACACTACAAGCTATCCCCAGAAAATTGTAGCAAGCTACACTACAAGCTACACGACAAAAGTAGATGGCTACATGAACACTAAATAAATATACATCTCAACTTAATGTACAAGTTAATGTACAAATAATAATAATAAAATAATATAAATAAAAATCATCATAACAAAAACAATCTATGGGCGGGTTTGAACCTGGGATGGTGACATGTCTAAGTTTTGGGATGTATATTAGAGGTTTTCTACCCATTGAAAATGGGTGGAATTCAAAAATGTGTGAGAAAATGTAGTAAGCTACTTTCCTTGTTACTCGAAACAAGTAGTGTAGCTTCACTACAAGCTACTCGAAACAAGTAGTGTAGCTTCACTACAAGCTATTCCCAGAACAAATGTAGTAAGCTACACTACAAGCTACGGCAAAATGTAGTTAAGCTATGTAGCTTAGCTACTTGTAACAAGTTACTGCCCATCACTGTATATACTGTATTCTGTTCATCTCTAAATTAGTACTGATAAGTAATTCTACAACCGTGGTTTTCAACCTTTTTCATACCAAGGCCCACTATTTATTCAGAAGTTGAGCCACGGATCACCATTTGATGACATTTTAGCCCCACAGACCCCGAAACTAAAGATTTCTTTTGCTTCTGTCCACAATTCCAGGCTGGATTTGGAAAAATAAAACTGGCAAACATACAGACCAAAAAGGACCATTAAATCTTAATCTTCTACATTCTCTAGTTGTGTAGACTTGGGGCTAATTCAGATGATTAATGTTTTAACTCTTGAGAGCGTAAACATGAAACCAAATGGTTTGGTTTCATGTTTGCGCTCTCAAAGAGTTACATCTGTTACCACCTGTTGAAAACCCCATGTTCTACAGTGTTACAGTTTTTTCAGTAGTGGTGACATGAAAGAAACAAACACATGTGGGGAAGTAGAACGTTAACCACACACACACACACACACACACTCTCACTCACTCACTCACTCACTCACTCACTCACTCACTCACTCACTCACTCACCCTGGGTCTTTTGGGTCGTCATTTCTGTACATATCCTTCGATGTGCCCATGATCAGATAGCTCTTATCTTTTGTCAAGTTCAAAGTCTCTCTGCAGTGTTGGAAACCCAGGAATGCGCGGAGCTGCCCCTGTGGATTCATGTCAGTTCCTGTAACATGAAAATAAAATAAAAGAGTTAACAATAAAAGCAGAATGAGCAGAATAATTCAGGGAAATAACGTATATAAAATTCTAGGTGATGCAGTGGAATAAAAATGTGTTTGGGGGGGAATCGAAAATTAAGGGAAGAAAAGAGAAAAAAGCAGTGATTCAGCTGTCTCAAAAGGTGGGGGCGTGGCGCATGGTTTATGGCTGAACCACTGCTGAACGAAACGAAACTGAAAGTGTGAGGGTTAACACACTACTGACATGGTGGGGAGACATATAGGTGAACTTGCATTTGACCCCTTAGCCCCATTATAAGCCTATTTTGGGAGAGGGGAAACAGGCATTAAGGAGTGTTTTCACAAAATAACACCACTTTTTTCTAACAAATTAAGTGCAAATAAAGATAAAAAAAAAAAACTTTTGGTGTGCAATTCTCCTTTAACTGGCTATCAAATAAAGCCTCTTCCCTTTTAAATTTTCAAATGGAGATCTTCTATGTTCGTGTTCTTTTTTTGAGTGCTCCAGCCACACCAAGGATTGGCAATGTGTGTCGTTTTGTATGGCTATACTGTATGTACATGGCTAGAGTACCAACAGGTGACACATTGACGATTCACACTGTACACAGGTGCATGATGGGAAGCTGAGTTTTGAGTGTAACTCCAGTAGTTTTTAGTGTAACACCAGCGCAGAGCATAGTGCAGTACAGACTATGTGGCTCCATTTTCGTTACATGCTAAACCCCTTATCCTATTTTGAAAAACCTTTTGGAATATTCCAACATGTCAATCTATTTTAACACGCTGTGAGCTTGTAGACTGGCCATTTGAACTACTGAAAAATGTTTTCTTTAAATAGTTTAAAAAGGCAAAGAAGATTAAGGGATAAGGGGTTTAGCAGTAATGAAAATGGAGCCCTATGTGTAGCACATGTACAGGTATGATGAGAGGGAGTGCAGGGCAGACTACACAGTGCAATAACCAATAGTCCCACAACAGTTCCACTATTCCGACAATCTGTCACCCAAACAGAACCACTCAGTTGTAGTTACATCCTCTAACTTAGGCAGTTGAGATTTGCTGCACTGTCAATAACGGATGCTAAAATCTGTTCTTCTAAGCCCAAAACAAACCAAAGGTTCAAGACAGGACAATACAACCAGGTTTAAGGCCCTGATACACTAGCAATATTTTAATCAATATCAACTAGCAATGTCAACATCAACAAGTCAACATGATGAGACACACGGCAACAGGCAACACCTCCCATTAAAAGGGGGATTCCACCCTTTTTTATTTTTTTCCTGAGAGTGTACAAATGTGAACTAAATGGACCCTAGCGGGTCTATTTGGTTCCATTTGTACACTCAGCATTTGTACACATCAACCATTTCAGTCTGAGAGAAAGGATCAGGTAACGCCCAGGAGGGCTGTGATTGGAGGATTCCAAAATGTTGACCAGTAGACAGGGCTTTGAACCGGTTCAAAGAACGAAAACCGAAAACCGAAACGAACGGAATTCTAGGGGATTTTTCAAGAACCGAAAACGGAACCGAAATGGTCTTTAACTGTTCCGGAACGAAACGCTATTCTGAAATCCACAAAACCGGTTAATAACGTTTTTTTTTTTTTCGTTCTCAATCAATGATAAATAAAGGTGCTCTTTGTAACACAGCTATCTGATCTCCGTGGATAGTTACGTTAAAGTTGAGTTTATTTTTTATAAACACGCAGATCGTGACTGTTATATTTAGAAACAAGTATATGCACTATAAACAAGTATATGCACTATAAACTATAAAATTATATACATAATCCATCTTGCGTCTCGGGGAAGAGCGCCTGTGATCATCATCTTTCTTCCGTTCATTTCTTTTTTTGGTCGCAATTGCAATCGAATGCACTTCAGGGACGGCTATATATAAGCATATTCACGGGGGGCAATCCCCCCCTAACGCCCTTACTACAACGACAATTGTCGCATCCAGTTTTCGCCTGCCCCCCCCCCCCCCCCCCCCCAATTGTGAAATGTTTGAGCCGGGCCTGCCCTGAACTAACTAACGGCGATAGAAAGCGAAAAAACATCTTCCAAGTTTGAACGCGCGACCCGCTCCAAAGACTCGAGCTTCTAGCAGATATTCTGTGTAACACGAGTGGATTAATGTAGGCCTACCTGCTCCCCGACAATATAGACGGCACATTTAATGACCAAACAGCTCTCTGTGGTGAGTCCAACTCCATATAGCCATGCATGTACGCTGTGTGCCGTGATGCAGACAGACAGACAGCGCATGCAATGGCCTTACTGACATTCATAAATAAAACTATAGGCTTAAATAGGCCTACATACAAAGATAGTTATTTGACCAAAGTTGTGAAAGCTCAGTAGCTGCTGCAGTGAACACACACTGCTCCCCTGGCTAATAGGGTAATAACATGGATAAAATTGGAATAGGCTAATCCAGGCAGCGTGCCCCGACAGCTACGTGCGCTTTTATTGTAAACTCAAAGTGCTGTGGACAAGCCTGATGTTTGTAAACAACTGTACACATGTATCCGCCAAACATTACCGGAACGATAAGAACGAACGCTATTTTTAGTTCCGAACCGGTTCGAACCAGTTCAGTTTGGTGCTGGAACGACTGCCGGAACGAAAACGTTAAATATAGATCGACCCGAACCGGTTTTGAACCGTTCCTGAAAAATAATTTCGTTTCCAAGCCCTGCCAGTAGAGGGCGCTAAAGATCTGACTTTTCTGAACAACCAGGAGTTGATCATTGTCTACAGAAAGGTGAAAAGTCAACGTTGATAATTGACGTTGCTTGTTGATGTTGATCAAAACATTGCTAGGTGTATCAGGGCCCTAAGTGTTCGTTCCAGCGATATGAAATATGCTCTTGAGCTCGGTTCGGTAGGTCCTTAAATTCAGTCAATTAAAATAAGAGAGAGGAATGTCTACCTGCTTTGAGGACATCTTCTATGCGCATGTGGTAAATGTCTGTGGATTGACCATCTTCAAACTGTTCCAGTCTTGCTTTGTACACTGTGGACAGACAAGTTGTACACTGTTAATTAACAGTAGTCTTTACGCGCGCGCGCACACACACACACAACACACACAACACACACACACACACACACATACACACACACACACACACGCGCGCGCGCGCGCGCCAGGGGCGGATGTAACATGTCCCATTTGGGGGAGGGGAGGGGGACATGTTGGAGGGCAAGAGAAAATGGTATGGGTGCGGCTTCATCGCCTGTGTCGCTACGCGCCATGGGCGATGGAAGTCCCACCCATACCATTTTCGGTTACAGGACTTATATTAGTCAAGTAAAGCATCAATAATAACATCAGTTGTTGTTGAAGTTGCAACAGACACGCAGCATGCATAAAGCTAAATAGGTCTGACTCAGAGAGTTTTCTGTTTTCAAAGTTGAAATGATGTTGGTTTAGTGGTGACAAAAGTAGTCACCACTAAACCAGTAGTAGTGTTTCAAATCATTTTAAATATAAGCACTTTAATTTGAAATATCTTGGGTTGTTTTGCATGGCACCGTGTTTGGGGGGCATAGCCTACTGGCGCGCACGCGCACACACACACACACACGCACGCACGCACGCACGCGCGCAAGCTCACACACTCTCTCTCTCTCTCTTACCAAAATCTATTTTGCTCTCCACTGATGTCTCACAGGCCTTAGTCTGACGTTCAGCATTGTCAATGTTGCCCTTTTTCTGCATGCTGCAGCTCTCTGGAAATGTTCACAAATTAAAACACAATAATGAGCTTTTGTCTGAGACTGAGTATCAAGGAATGTAAACTGAATTAATGAATTACAGTATGACATGCCAAAAATAATATACAGAAGTTATTTTAGGGTCTCAAAAGGTACTAAAGGTTCTAATATGAGTTATGTGTGTGTGTGTGTATATTCATTTGTGTACTGAACGCGCTTTGGTGTTCAAAGCATTACTGTATGTTACACTTAGGCTATTGAAAAATATCAGAGCTACAAGCTCACAGCGCGCCACCGAGTGGCGCGCTGTGAGCTTGTAGCTCTGATATTTTTGAAAATTTGTGAAAATGTGATGCAAATCTTTGAATATATATTATTCTTTCTGAAGCAAATGTTTTGAACTAAAATCCTTGCTTCTGGGGATCCCTACAACAACATGTTTTCAGATGGGAGGGGGTCCGCAGCCAAATATTGATAACTCTGGTGGTCCTTGGCATGAAGTATGAAGTAAGCATCACTGACACAGGAACATAGATTTTTTCAGAGAAAATAGAATCTGTCAGAAACTAGCATCAGAAACTAGAAACTAGTCAGAAACTAGAATCTAGTGTCAGAAACTACAATCAGGTGTCAAATAGAATATATTCTTAGATTTGCACATTTTTTTAAAAAAATATCAGATTTACAAGCTCATATCACAACCAAGTGGCGCGATATGAGCTTGTAAATCTGATATTTAAAAAAAAAATGTGATGAGCTTGTAGACCTGATATTTTTCAATAGCTAAAGTGTAACGTAATGCGTTAAACACACCAAAACCGTGTTCAGTACACAAAAGTAATATTATTCTATCCTTCATCACGGGTTGACACTAACACTTGCCCTCTTGCCCGGGGCAAGTAAAAAAATGGTCGGGCAAGTGAAGACTGCTACTTGGTTGCCCGATCTGGCAAGTGTGTGACTTAGTGCGCTATAACACAACACAAGATAAATTTGTCTTGGTGGTCATTGTGCTCTGTCTCCGCATCTTTCCCTGCTTTCTAGCTATCTCTCCTATCTCTCTCCCACGTTCATTTGGTTCTAAACTATCATTTTGCTGGCATCACAGACCCCCGAGTCTGTGACCACTATGGGAACTACTGAACTTTAAGATATATTTCGGGGGAAAGTGACCATGATCTGAGGGCAAGTAGAACCTGACTTGCACTTGCCCGATGGGCAAGTGTCTCGGAGACCTTAGTGTCAACCCCTGCATCCCTCATAGAGCTGAATGGAGAGGAGGCGGTTGTTGTTGCTGCTCACCTTCAGCACATGTACATTCAGTGGAGCCCTTCTTGCAGAGCTTCAACAGCTCTCCTTGTTGCCTCTGTGGGTGGTAGTATTTCACGCATTTCTTCTCTACAGGGATGACAAAAACACAGAGAGATCCTTGAGATTTTTTTTTTGCAGAAAGACAGACCAAAAAACACTGTTCGACGTCTCACACATGCGGCCCTATCATTGATAGAGGAAGAGAATTGGCCAAAAAGAGAAGAGAATTCGGAAGAGAATTCCCCACAAGCGCTCTGATGTCACTGAGGAGTTTTATATAGCATAGTGCACTAAGAACATTAAAAGGGGAAGTCCACCCATTTTCAACATTTTTACTATGTCAGTGATGTACCTTCGAGGTGTTGGGTGAACATGATAAAAAAAATAATAAAAAGTTCCCCATTCTGTGCTCCCAAGAAATGGAGGTCTGAAGAAAGCCGCTAACATGGTGGAACATCTTGATGACATCATCAAGATGTCTTCATGGATTTCTTTTAGGCGCTTCTTGACCATATGAACTCTGACGGGTTCATTTGGTTGCATTTGTACGCTCTCAGAAAAAAAGAAATGTTGAAAATGGGAGGAATTCCCCTTTAAGCTATATTGAAAACATAGTTACAACATTTTTGCAATAAAATTGGTAAAACTCTGAGCACAAACCCATGCACATAAGACATAACAAACATACACTGTCGCTATTCAATTCAATTCTCTTTGAATTTAACCGAACATGAAGTGTTTGTACTGCATAATGTATGTACTGTATGTATTGAATTAAAATAAGGCAAAGATCATGCTCTGCTGCACTGGCCAGAGGGTTCTAAAAGCTGTTTCAAAATTTGACCACCAAAATCCCTATGTATGTATGTATGTATGTATGTATGTATGTATGTATGTATGTATGTATGTATGTATGTATGTATGTATGTATGTATGTATGTATGTATGTATGTATGTATGTTAAAAGGGGGGCTTTTTGGTAAAGTCAAGCCTACAGTGCCTTTAATGTTTAGCAGTCAAAGTTAGATTGTGAGTGAATGTGTATTGTGCATGATGTATTTATTTTAGATACAAAGCATACATTCTTTGTCAATATGCTTGTGGGTGTATGGTTGTGTGTGTGTGTGTGTGTGCGTGTGTGTGTGTGTGTGTGTGTGTGTGTGTGTGTGTGTGTGTGTCTGTGTCTGTGTGCGCGTGCGCTTGTCCAGCGAAGCACTGCAAAGACAGACTACAGTACAGGGGCGGATTGGCACATATTTTCCCACCGGGACAATTTTGCCTTTGCCAGGCCAGCCTGGGGGTGGCAGCTGGTTAACCAGATGTAACTCTTTGAGAGCGTAAAAATGAAACCAAATGGACCCTTGCGGGTCCATTTGGTTTCATTTTTACACCCTCAAGAGTTAAAATATTCATCATGTGAATCAGCCCAACTTAGTCTACACAACTAGAGAATGTAGAAGATTAATGGTCATTTTGATCTGTATGTTCCAGGAGGAGCATCTAGCGCATTCTAGTGCATTTTGGAAGTGCCACTAGTGCATTTTGGATCGTGTCCAGGCCACCGGGAAAACTCCCTGTACTCCAGATGGCCAATCCGCCCCTGCTACAGTAGGCGACAGAGGGACTGCACGTTTCTGTCAACTCACGATTGTAATACTCATAGACAGACACTGCTGCGGGTTGCATGATGCCCACTTCCATTTCTTGGGTTACTCCAAAAACAAACTCATCTGGTCGACTGTGCGACACCTAAAAATAACAAAACAGTCACACACCAATGTAAAAGCGACAGAAGTTGAGAGAAAGAGAGAGATATTGGCAGTATGAAGAGAGCTGGACATACTGTACCTTGTCCAGGTAGATTATCAGGGAACCTTTTTCTGACAGAACTTTGTCCATCTCATATTTCGACATGACTTTGGCGACTCCACTTTTTAACTACACACAAACATATAATATCACATTAACATCCCATGCGTGTTAATATGTTTGAAACCTATTAACTTATTACCTGGCTATAAACCTATTAAAACCAAACCTTTGTGTGTGTGTGTGTGTGTGTGTGTGTGTGTGTGTGTGTGTGTGTGTGTGTGTGTGTGTGTGTGTGTGTGTGTGTGTGTGTGTGTGTGTGTGTGTGTGTGTGTGTGTGTGTGTGTGTGTGTGTAACCCATTAAATCAATAAAGTATTCAATGAATCAACAAATAGCATATATTGTACCCGATTTCACAACTGAATGACCTGTATTATTTGAGATTGAGACCCTTCCCATACTGATATGGCATGTTGTATGACCGATGTAACCGATTCCGAGATTATATAAAGTTAACATAGCATCTAGAAACTTGAATTTGACACATGGTTATACACGGTTTTCTGCCAGACAGTTACAATCCTTTCTTTCGAGTTTACCTTTCTATCTGCATACCTCTAAGGACCCTGATACACCTAGCAATGTTTTGAGCAACATCAACAAGCAACGTCAACTATCAACGTTGACTTTTCACCTTTCTATAGAAAATGATCAACTCCTGGTTGTTCAGAAAAGTCAGTTCTTTAGCGCCCTCTACTGGTCAACATTTCAGAATCCTCCAATCACAGCCCTCCTCGGCGTCACCTGATCCTTTCTCCTAGACTCCCACAGATAAGCTTTTCTGAAACCATGGCTGCTGCTGCTTCACGGTGGCGGACAAAAAAACAGGGATTTTGTAACTTTTATTTAGCTAAATGAACATTTTGAGTTGGGTGGCAGTTGGGTGAAAATGGCAGTTGGGTGAAAACTAAGGCTTCTTTTTTCTGAGACCCGCTCGGGTCCATTTGGTTCACATTTGGACACTCTCAGGAAAAATGAAAATGGGTGGAATTCCCCTTTTAATGGGAGGTGTTGCCTGTTGCCATGTGTCTCATCATGTTGCCCGTTGATGTTGACATTGCTAGTTGATATTGATCAAAATATTGCTAGTGTAGCAGGGCTTTGAGTGCGTGTTTAGGGACATGCATGTGTGTGTGTGTGTGTGTGTGTGTGTGTGTGTGTGTGTGTGTGTGTGTGCGTTTGTTGCGGTTTAACCATTACCGCGTCCAGATCCTTTGTGCTCGGAGTGAATCCAGTGAGCATGCCGATATCCAAAATGGCCATGCCAGAATCTGCCTGCGTGTCGTTGTATCTGTGAAGATTGACAACGGATGGATTAGTCAAAAGAAGAGATGCGCATGAATACTCTCTCAGTCTGACGCTCAACTTTGCAGTCCTTTTTCAATAAATACATTATAATGTTACAGTAAAGCAGGAGCAGGGGCGGATTGGCCATCTGGAGTACAGGGAGTTTTCCCGGTGGCCTGCGCCACCTAGTGGCCTGGACAAGATCCAAAATGCACTAGTGGCACTTCCAAAATGCACTAGAATGCGCTAGATGCTCGCCTGGAACATGCAGATCAAAATGACCATTAATCTTCTACATTCTCTAGTTGTGTAGACTAAGTTGGGCTAATTCACATGATGAATATTTTAACTCTTGAGGGTGTAAAAATGAAACCAAATGGGTCCATTTGGTTTCATTTTTACGCTCTCAAAGAGTTACATCTGGTTAACCAGCTGCCAACTCCAGGGTGGCCTGGCAAAGGCAAAATTGTCCCGGTGGGAAAATATGTGCCAATCCGCCCCTGAGCAGGAGTGCCCACACTTTTTCGACTGGAGAGCTATACTTTCAAAAATGACCGGCTCAACAAGATCTACACATCAAAAATGTCATTATTCCATTACTGAAAATCCATTTCAAGGCCCCCCTAGAAAGTTTGAGCTTTGAAATAGTTGGTGATGGTGTTACTTACTGTTATAGTGTTTAAAAATAATGCATTTATAATGAAAACTATAGGGGGAGAGTTGGAAGGTTTTCCTGCATTTGCTGTTAATGACGTTTGAAAACAGTATTTGAGGTTTGAGTCGACAAGAAGAAGAAGTCGAAGAACTTTCACGTTTTTGTCCATGATTGGGAAAGAGAACTGTCAAAATGTTGGTCAAAGTAACAATTATACTCCGTTTTCTAATTGCGTGGACTCTTGAAAATTATGCAATTCAGAGCTTTAAATGTAATTCAACTTAAAGCTAAATTACATTTAGCTCTCATTTCTGCCCCCGTAAGGGTCCATTTTGGTTTCATTTTAACGCTCTCAAGAGTTGTGCATGTTTTCTCTGACAGCAGCAACCATTTGTCTCCAAAAAAATGTTAGTAGTTTCCCCATTACTATTTAGCATATCCTAATTGCATTTGAGCAGTAATAACAATAATAATAATAAAGGAGGAATGTGGCAAAGAAAATCTTGCTGCTCAGACAGTATCAATCTGCAACACGTCCTTGTCTTTCACTTTACTTACAACACACTTATTCTCAGCTTGTATGTCTTCAAGTTCCCCTCTCCTACTGTTTTATCTGATGGAGAAGGACAGAAAAAAAATGAATAAATATTTCAAAGACAAAGAAAAACAAAACTCAAACATACAGCAAACACAGCCAGAACCAACACTAGTCCAGTGGTTGTCAAACATTTTCAAACGCAAGGACATCCATGCTGATATGTCCGCAGCCCTCCATCTTCAAGGACTTTATGATGCAGGCCCCCCCTAAAAGTTTTAGTGGTCCTTGAGCCCCCTCAGGGGCCACTGCACTAAACTGACTTTTTAAACTATTAAAAAATAGCATTTCATTCAATAGTTTAAATGGTCAGTCTACAAGCTCACAATGTATCAATAGATTGGCACGTTGAACTATTCCAAAATGTTTTTCAAAATAGTAAAAAAAAAATGATAAGGGGTTTAGATGGTAACGAAAATGGAGCCCAAAGTGCGAATCTGACAAGCCTATCACTAATCCCTCCCCAATCTGTCCTTGTCCAATATTTAACGTTAGCAGAGCAGTGAGATTTTAGCTCCCACGAAAGTGTCATGGCGCAGCTCGGTCACGTGACCATTTTTTCCTACCCTAAAACATGAACATCATGTATTAATGTTATATGAAAAGTAATATTTTTTCCCAAAAAGTGTACAGTATTTGTCATTTTTATGATTCCACCCAGCCAGTTCATTAAGTATGCCTGGTTTGCCTGGTGGGTGGTGATGGGTGGAGATCCACCTGAACCGAAGCCACGCCCACAGCTTTAGTTGTATGATAAAGGGGGGAGGAGTTAGGGGAGGGGCTGAATGTGATGCCCCTACATTGCAGTTTTTTTCATTGGCACATTTGACTGGAAAGGTTCAGCCCCCAGTAAGAAACCCTAAATACAAAGAGAAGCATTGCACACAAAAAAAACACACCAATGGGTCTTGCTACATGCTATCACCTCTTAAACATGTACAAAATTGGAATAAATACAAAAATCACGGCACCCCCTCTTTAAGATCTTCCTTGAGCTTGACCATTATAGCTTGACCCGCATTGGACAGTGACTAAATCCTTCCCCAAAGGGTGGGGTTTTGAGAAAGGGCTAATTCACCTGGGATGAGTTCCACGTGGAGGTCAAACTTCTCACAGTCACTATTCTTTTCTTTAGGCAAGGCATAATAGAGTGACACCACCTGCCAGCAGATAGAGATTATGTTAGAACGATCAACAAAATGTTACAGGATAGCATGCATATTATCCGCTTAGGTCCATGTTAATATCTTCATGTTTTTTTTCCATTCATGTCTTATGCTTCATCCTGCAAAGATTGTCGGACAAAAGTAGTGAAAATAGATAAACAAGCTCACAATGACCTGCATCGCAATGTGTTGTAGATCGGCTATTTTTCAGCATTTCATTACAAATAATCAGCGTTGTAGTGCTAATTTTAGAAGTGGGGGGGGACGCCTCTCAAAGGGGAATTTCACCCATTTTCATTTTTTTTCTGAGAGTGTACAAATGTGAACCAAATGGACCCTAGCGGGTCCATTTGGTTCCATTTGTACACTCTCAGAAAAAAGGAAACTCATTAACATGGTGAAACACATCTTGATGATGTCGTCAAGATGTATTTCACCATGTTTTTTTCAGACCTACATTTCTAGGAAACAGAATGGGGTAAATGTTTGACTATGTCCACACACCATCTCTAAGCTATATTAATGACATATTGAAAATGAGTGGAGGTCCTGATTGATGGCAAGAATGTTTGCTCTTAATGTTCAGTTTTGTGGGTTTCGGTTTTATTGATTCGGCAGTGATGCTTACCGTGAGAGTTGCTTCTCCTCTTCCTGTGGCTGTCACTTGCAGGTCATGGTTTACATCTTTGATCTGTCCAAAGTTGCAACACACAGATTAGATTTCTTAAATATTCAACTACCGTATTTTCCGGACTATAAGGCACACTTAAAAGCCTTTAATTAACTCAAAACACAACAGTGCACCTTATACTCCAGTGCGCCATATATATGGATCATTTGAATGTAGTAGCTTCTTATATCTCTTATATACTATATACTTATAGTATATATATATACACAGGTCCTTCTCAAAAAATTAGCATATTGTGTAAAAGTTCGTTTTCTTCCACAATATAATACAAAAAGTGAAACTTTCATATATTCTCAATCAATTGTGCATTAAGTGAAGTATTTAAAAACTTGTTTTGTTTTAAACCTGATGATTATGGTGTACAGCTCATGAAAACCCCAAAATCCTATCTCAATGAATTAGCATATTTTGGCGAGAACACTAAAAAAATATGTTTTAAACAAGAAATGTTGACCTTCTGAAAGTATGTTAATGTATGCAGTTAATACTTGGTCTGGACTACGTTTGAACAAATTATTTCATCAATGGGACGTGGCATAGAGGTGATCAACCTGTGGCACTGTTGAGGAGTTATGGAAGACCAGTTTTGCTTTGATAACGGTCGTAAATTAATTTGTATTGTTCAGTCTTATGTCTCACACCTTCCTCTTGACAATACAATCCTGATTCTCTGTGGGGTTAAAGTCAGGGCAGTTGCCTGGTCAGTTAAGCGCAGTAATACCATGGTCAGGACAGCAGCTACTGGTAGTTTTAGCTCTGTGGGCAGGTGCCAACTCGAGCTGGAAAGGAAAATTTGCATCTCTATGAAGCTTATCAACATACCAAAGCACAAGGTACTCTAGAAGGATGGCTGTGTTTTCACTTTTCAGCCAATAACATGGCCTAAACCATGTGTTATGCCATGTCCAGACTCCAAGCCATGTTATCGGCTGGTGTTGATCCACTAACAGTGAAAACAGTCAGTGGTTTCAACACAGCCATCCGTTTAGAGTACCTTGTGCTTTAGTATGTTGATAACCTTCATGGAGAAGCTTATTTCCCCTTCCAGCTCGATTTGGCACCTGCCCACAGAGCCAAAATTACTAGTAGCTGCTGTACTGACCATGGTATTACTGCGCTTAACTGACCTGCCAACTGTCCTGATTTTAACCCAACAGAGAATCTGGGTTGTATTGTCAAGAGGAAGGTGTGAGACACAAGGCTGAACAATACAAATTCATTTATGGCCGTTATCAAAGCAAAACTGGTCTTCCATAACTCCTCAACAGTGGCACAGGTTGATCACCTCTATGCCACGCCCCATTGATGAAATAATGTGTTCAAAAGTAGTCCAGACGAAGTATTAACTGCGTACATTAACATACTTTTCAGATAGTAAACATTTCTTGTTTAAAACATATATTTTTTTGTGGTTTTGTAAAAATATGCTAATTCATTGAGACGGCATTTTGGGGTTTTCCTGAGCTGTACACCATAATCATCAGGATTAAATCAAAAAAAAGTTTTTAAATAGTTCAGTTAATGCACAATTGATTGAGAATATATGAAATCTTCACTTTTTGTATTATATTATAGAAGAAAATGAACTTTTACACAATATGCTAATTTTTTGAGAAGGACCTGTATATATATATATATATATATATATATATATATATATATATATATATATATATATATATATATATATATATATATATATATATATATATATTCTTATAGTGCGGAAAATACGGTATTCGATTATTCGACTAGCAAAGCACTATACTAATCGACATTATTAATTCACAAATGCTTATTCGCCAATAATATGTTTTAATATATATTTCTGTACAGCAGACACAATGGCTGTATGCTGTGGTGTTGGTAATGATGGTTGGTGCTTATTTTTCATGTCATACTGTAACTGAGTTACAGTAGTGTAATAGGCATGCGCTGTTTCAATGATGATATCGCCATCGACTAGTCGGAAATTATTCGACTGCCAACATATTCGACTCGACTACCAAAAACACACATTTGGTTAATGCCTTTAGTGTGTGTGTGTGTGTGTGTGTGTGTGTGTGTGTGCGCGCGCGTGCGTGTGTGTGTGTGTGTGTGCGCGTGTGTGCGTGCGTGCGTCTGACCTTGTCTGTTCTCGTTGCATAGAAGTTGTCACGGTTGATGCTGTACGTGTTAGGACGTGCTCTTCCAGGAACCTGGATTTCCACATTCATATCAAATTCTACTTCGTTTGCGTTGATCCAGTACTCAGACACGGCCTGGTACACTATCATGGTCGCCTGAAAAGAGTTGGAACCATAGAGTTATAAAATATAGAGAGCGGACGAGAGCGATAGCCCCGCCCCCTTGCCGTTCACTTCAATACAAGTTGCTCCGTGGCGCTTTGAAGCACCCGGAAGACTGCGGGAAGTGCGCCTATTTCCGCATTTGGACACCAAAATTTGGTGTCCAAATGCGGAAGTATTTCCTCCATAAACGCGCCCGAAGCAAGGGATCATGGGAAGGGAAAGGATTCATGAACGAGCGCCGTCAAGAACGAGCAAAGGAAAAAAAAGAACTAAACAGCATCAAAAAACAAGCTTGTGGATTTGTGGTGAGCTTATTATCTGTCATATAATACATCCTTTATGTTTTGCGAGGTAGTATATGACGTGAGGACCGCTGGTTCATCCAGAAAACAACTTAGAAACAAACTGCCCTGTCCGCGTGCACAAAGCAAACCAGCGTGCGTGCGTCCACCCGCCTGCAGTACCAAACTTGACCACCAGTGCTGGGAGCTTCAAGCCTGGAGGCGCTGTCGGCGGATGTGGTTGGAACCCAGAAACGGTGAACAAACAACTATCCAGACCACCAGGAACATGCCGCCGGCCCGTTTCTCGGACTAGTTTATGAGAGATAACTGGCAAAATGTTGTAGAGTCTTGAAAATTAGGAAATTCAGAATTAATTAACCCAAATGGACCCATAAGGGTCCATTTCATTTTACGCTCTCCACTTCATTTTACGCTCTCAAGAGTTACAAATCCATCACAGGGGGAAAAAATGGCGAGAAATGAGGGTTTTATCTCTGGCGCCTGTCAACCAACTCACCAGCGAAAAAGCATATTTTCCGCCAGGAGTTTTTCACTAATTTTCTCGCTAGGGGGGTCTGAAAAAAGCTAAATATAGCGACAAATGTGCCAAGTTGGCAACACTGGTTGTAGGTACTAAAACACCACCATGAGTTTTTAAAAAAAATGGTGACATGAAGTGAACAGACGGAGGAAACGCAAAAGGACGGAGTAATGGAGAGCAGAAAACAGTAGTATTACAAACTGAAAAACACAGAGAGAGGGTTTGTAATGTGCGTGTCATGCATGTGCGTGTTACCTGAGTGGAGCCGTAACCTCCGCCAACCTTCCGCTGTTTGTTGAACCATTTGACGACCGCGCCTGCCTCCTCAAAGGCCTTCGTTCATGGAAATGAATGAAAAGAAAGTGGCGTGAGGAATCGTTAAGATGGAAACCCATGATACCCATGATGTGCTGGTGTCACAGGATCTGCTCGTTGCTATTTATATTATCGACTCAATGTTTTATAGTGTCTTTCAGTCGCGAATATGTAGAAGCAAGATGAGACTCAATACAATACAGTACAATACTAATCTGATTCTTGATTCTTAATATTCAAGGAATCACATGCCCTGTCAGACCACATTGCATTTTGTCCTGACTAGATTCTAGTTCCTGACACTAGCTGGTGCCAGATTCTCGTTTGTGGCACTAGATTATTGTTTCTGACGCTAAATTCTGGTTTCTGACAGGATTTCTACCCCCCCCCCCCCCCCCCCCCCCCCCCCCTGAAAATTCTATGCTCCTGTGTCAGTGATGCTCAACATATTTCGTGCCCAGGAGGACCACGAGAATTATCTATATTTGGGGAAACCACCGAGTTAGTGAGATGATGCGCTCACCTGGACCTTGACGAGAGCCAGAAGAGCATAGGCTGTGGCTTCCAGAGAGTAGACATGACCCCTGGGAACCCGCCAGTGGTTGAGGTCTGAAGAACACGCAGACACACACACACACACACAGACAGACAGACAGACAGACAGACAGACAGACAGACAGACAGACAGTAGTCATTGACCCTGAATCCTGAATGTCTAAAGCAGGGGTTTTCAACCTTTTTCATCCCAGGGACTACCATTTTTCAGGATTTGAGCCACGGACCACCAATTGAGGACATTTTTAGACCCACAGAACCCAAAACTAAAGATTTCTTTTGCTTCTCTCCATGACCATTAATCTTCTAATTGTGTAGATTTGGACTAATTCACATGATGAATATTTTAACTCTTGAGAGTGTAAAAATGAAACCAAATGGACCCGCCAGGGTCCATTTGGTTTTATTTTTACGTTCTCAAGAGTTACATCTGGTTAAACAACTTAGCTGGGGACCACCTGGAACCCTCTCAAGGACCACTGGTGGTCCCCGGACCACCTGTTGAAAACCCCTGGTCTAAAGCAGTGGTTTTCGACCCTTTTTTATACCAGGGCCCACTGTTTGTTCAGTATTTGAGCCATACATGGACTACTATTCGAGGATTTTTTTTTAGCCCCACAGACCCCCAAAACTAAAGATTTCTTTTGCTTTTGGCTGGAATTTGGGAAAACAAAAACAGGCAAATATACAGGCCAAAATTATCATTAATCTTCCAGTTGTGTTAAGATGATGAATATTTTAACTCTTGAGAGCGTAAAAAAATGAAACAAAATGGACCCACAAGGGTCCATTTGGTTGAGAGTTATATCTGGTTAACCAACTTAGCTGGGGACCACCTGGAAGCCTCTCAAGGACCACCGGTGGTCCCCGGACTACCTGTTGAAAACCCCTGGTCTAAAGGCTAAAAACACGAATAGTAGTTAGTTATGAGGCTGGTGAGGCACAGTATCTAAAAATCTATGGACTCATTTGTGAACAACTATTTAGAGAGGCGCGCGCACACACACACACACACACACACACACACACACACACACGCACACGCGCGCGCACACGCAGGCTATTAACATTGTTATTCAAATATCACCTGATACAAATGTGTAGAGGAACTGCTTTCTCTCCTCTGTGAACTTGTCCTGTTCGTTGGCCAGGGCGTATGATGTCATGGCAACCGCATACGGGTTGGTGAGGCTGGGCATTCTCTTCTCCAGGTATTCCACCGCTTTGTTTATGCTGCCTGCCACCTGGACACATAATGAAGGGACTGTGAAGTGACTAGTGGCAAGTCAGATGGAAGACCCGCTAATAAGGGTCCATTTGGCTGAGAGTTACATCCAGGGGTGTAGTGGAGGGGGGACGTGGGGGGGACGGCGTCCCCCCCACTTCTCACATCTAAAATATTTTTGGGTCTGAGAAAAAATCATTAGCATGGTGAAATACATCTTGATGATGTCATCAAGATGTGTTTCACCATGTTAATGAGTTTCCTTTTTTTTCCTGAGAGTGTACAAATGTGGACCAAATGGACCCGCTAGGGTCCATTTGGTTCACATTTGTACACTCTCAGAAAAAAAAATAAAATAAAATGGGGGGAATTCCCCTTTCAGAGGCGCCCCCCCCCCCCACTTCTAAAAGTACCACTACAACACTGGTTACATCTGGTTAACCAACTTAGCTGAGGACCACCTGGAACCCTCTCAAGGACCACTGGTGGTCCCCGGACCACTGGTTGAAAACCCCTGTATATACCCCAAGTATATTGTTTTGTAAACCCGCCTCTATTACAACGTAATGTTTATATGCAACGTAAAGAATCAGTATTGAATCGGTATCGAAACGCTACCAATGCTAAATGCTTATTGCAGGGGTTTTCAACAGGTGGTCCGGGGACCACCAGTGGTCCCTGAGAAGGTTCCAGGTGGTCCCCAGGCTAAGTGATGGAAAGTTGGTTAACCAGATCTAACTCTTGAGAATGTAAAAATGAAACCAAATGGACCCTTGCGGGTCCATTTGGTTTCATTTTCACACTCTCAAGAGTTAAAATATTCATCATCTGAATTAGCACCACTTAATTAAGAAGTTTACACTGTTTTGTTGGCAAAATACAGCCTGGAATTGTGGACAAAACCAAAAGAATTCTTTAATTTTAGGTTGTTGGTGTGAAAATGGAATCGAATGGTGGTCCGTGGCTCAAATGCTGAATAAATGGTGGTCCCTGGTGTCAAAAAGGTTGAAAACCCCTGGCTTATTGCATTGCAGTTTGCAATCAAACACACCTATATGCCAGACAGACTGTTTTTACTTTTTATAGCAATACATTTTCTGCAGTATCCATATGTTTCCCACACATGTAATGTATTTGCTAAAAAGTCACTCTATTTTAGGTCATTGAATCGAATCGTATTGCCAGAACAAACCAATCTATCAGACTGTGTGTGTGTGTGTGTGTGTGTGTGTGTGTGTGTGTGTGTGTGTGTGTGTGTTCCTTACATTAATCTTGCCTTCACACGCACTGCGCGCCTCCTGCATGGCGATGAGTACGAAAGCAGTCATTGAGACGTCGCTGTCTATTCCATGGACATCCCCCTAAACATGAAGAGAATTATTATTTATTTATTGTTAATTATTCATTTTAAAGACACGCTTAGTTTTAGTTCTAAGTTGCGGTACTCTAGTATTACTAAACAAGTACTCTAGTACAGATTTCACTTTCAATCGCAGTGGAGTAAGAAATAGAAGTCTATGCAGAAGAGCTGCCCGTATAAGTGAACAGAGGCGACGCAACTCTCTCCATCTCCGAGGTTCTGGCCGGGTTTGACACACACTTGTCACAGTTAAAAGGAACCCTGTCTAATGAGACAAATATATAATAATACATTATACTTGCCCTCTATAACTAGAAGTGAACAGTTAAAAAACATAAAATAAGAGCTTTAGTTTATGTTTTCATCCCAAGGGGGCCGTCATTTTATCCTGCCTGTCACATGACCTGTCACAGTGATGACATCACAGAAGAGCTGTAGTATAGAACATAGTGTGGTACATTCCATGATTATCCAGAATGAAACGTAAAACATCGAGGTATATACACTGTTCTGTTTGTAATGACAATGGCGACCCCCACTGGTGAAATAAAGAACTGTAAAATAGACGGGACGGTCCATAGGTGGAGAAAATAATGTAATTGTGTTATGCATCCCATTTCCTTCTACTGCGGAGCGATGTTCTGTGATGTCATCACTATGACAGGTCATGTGACAGGCACAATAAAATGACGCCCCCCTTGGGATAAAAAACATTAACCGTTTTTTAAACTAAAGAGCTTATTCTATATGTTTTAAATGTTCAATTCTAGTTATAGAGGGCAAGTATAATGCATTATCCATATCTGTCTCATTATGCAGGGTTCCTTTTTAGCACCAGCTGCTCCTAATGAGCCCTTCATTCCCCAATTTGTGCCTCCCCAATTTGTCCTTGTCCAATACGCATGTTAGTAGAGGAAAGCTTGACCTGGGTAGCAACAAGGGTTGCTAAACTATTTGGTCTGGCATTGGACAGTAACTAAACCCCGCCCCAAAAAGGGTGTGGTTTTTAAGAAGGGCTCGTTGTTGGCTCCCTCAGTGCACACAGTGCATACATAGCCTACCCGCATCTCGTAGTGGGCCACGTATCCGGACTCTTTGAAAACTCCATCAGGCTCTTGTCTTTTGAGAATGAGCCACTTGACGGCGTCACAAATCACATTGTCCTGCACGGCCACCTGCAGCTTCCGGGTCATGGCGAACACCTTGATAACATACGCCGTTAGCCTGTAGGAAGAAGATGTTAGATCAGGGGCGGATTGGCACATATTTTCCTACCGGGACAATTTTGCCTTTGCCAGGCCACCTTGGGGGAGGGGGGGGGGCAGCTGGTTAACCAGATGTAACTCTTTGAGAGCGTAAAAATGAAACCAAATGGACCCTTGCGGGTCCATTTGGTTTCATTTTTACACCCTCAAGAGTTAAAATATTCATCATGTGAATTAGCCCAACTTAGTCTACACAACTAGAGAATGTAGAAGATTAACGGTCATTTTGATCTGTATGTTCCAGGCGAGCATCTAGCGCATTCTAGTGCATTTTGGAGTGCCACCAGTGCATTTTGGACCTTGTCCAGGCCACTAGGTGGCGCCACCAGGAAAACTCCCTGTACTCCAGATGGCCAATCCTCCCCTGTGTTAGATAGAGTATGTGTGTGTGACAACAAAAACAAACAACTAGCTCTCCATAGAAATACACTGTGGTGGTGGCACCAGTTTGCATTCACTCTAAACACTGTGAAAAAGGGGCTTGTAAAGGGGCTCCACCTTGAATTTTACACTTTTTGGTGTCTCCAGTGTATTTTTTACACCCCAAAAAGTTTTTTTTTTCTTTTTAAGAACATTCAGACCTGAGATCTGAGTCCCATACTTAAGATCTGTGTGTGTGTGTGTGTGTGTGTGTGTGTGTGTGTGTGTGTGTGTGTGTGTGTGTGTGTGTGTGTGTGTGTGTGACTGTGTGTGTGTGTGTGTGTGTGTGTGTGTGTGTGTGTGTGTGACTGTGTGTGTGTGTGTGTGTGTGTGTGTGTGTGTGTGTGTGTGTGTGTGTGTGTGTGTGTGTGTGTGTGTGTGTGTGTGTGTGTGTGTGTGTGTGTGTGTGTGTGCGTGTGTGTGGTTGCTCACCAAGTGCTGCACTTATTTGCATAATCTGCACTACTCCACACAGAAAAACAATCTTTATGACGGAAGGCAAGCTGGTTGTGATAGCCTAAAAAGAGGCACAAGCACAAATATATGCCAAATGAGAGTATGTCACTGTTACAGAGACATAAGCATAAGTGGGGTTAATAAAAACACAAATGCACTTAAAGGGGAACTCCACCCATTTTCAACATTCTAATATGTCATTAGTATACCCAAGAGGTGCTGAGTGGACATGATTAAAAAAAAAAGTTCCCCCATTCTGTGTTCCCAAGAAATGGAGGTGTGAAGAAAGCCACTAACATGGTGAAACATCTTGATGACATCATCAAGATTAATTTCCACCATGTTAATGGATTTCTTTAGACGCTTATTTTTTTCTGAGAGCGTACAAATGGAACCTACAAATGGAGCATTTGTACGCTCTCAGAAAAAAAAATGTTGAAAATGGGTGGAATTCCCCTTTCAAAATTGTCTACAATTATACCAAATTTTTTTTGAAGGTGAAATATCCCTTCAATGGCTTAAGGGAACTGCACATAAACACCTTATTTACAATTACGAATACCTTATCCTTATTTACAATTTGTTTTTTTTTAATCAGACTGAAGAAAAGTGGAGGCAATGCTAGTGCACATACAATTTACAACAATGTACCAGTACACACAATCATGCTTTTCAAGTTGATGGGCAACTAAAATGGCCTTTAAAAAAAAAAAAAAAAAAAAAAAAAACAGTAACAACATGCTATATCCTGGTAAAAAAAAAAGCTATGAAGCATTCATCCATTCCTTACCTTTTGTGATGTGTTGAATGGCTTCAGTGCGTTTGCCGAGACCCACTTCCTCCCACTTGTTGGTTCTGTCCAGGTATGTGGTCGCGATGACGGGTAGCGTCATCCTGATCATGTTCTGCTCGCCACAGCCGCCCGGCTGCACGATGAGACTGCCCATGGAGTTCCCACTGATGGCGCTCTCCACGAACACACTCGTCGGCTCTCCACCTATACAGCGGGGGTGTCAAACCCAAATACAGAGTGGGCCAGGGGCGGATTGGCACATATTTTTCCCACCGGGACAATTTGGCCTTTCCCAAGCCACCCTGGGAGGGCAGCTGGTTAACCAGATGTAACTCTTTGAAAGCGTAAAAATGAAACCAAATGGACCCTTGCGGGTCCATTTGGTTTCATTTTTACACCCTCAAGAGTTAAAATTCATCATGTGAATTAGCCCAACTTAGTCTACACAACTAGAGAATGTAGAGGATTAATGGTCATTTTGATCTGGTATGTTCAAGGCAAGCATCTAGCGCATTCTAGTGCATTTTGGAAGTGCTACTAGTGCATTTTGGATCTTGGCAGGTGTTCACGTCTCTGTGGCGCGCTATGAGAAGTGAACTAGAGATGTCCCGATGCCACTTTTTTCATACCGATACCGATACCTTTCTTTCAGTAGTCACCCGATTCCCGATACCTATTACCGATACCAAGATTTTTTTTTAGTAACCACTTATTTTACTCCATTTTCCTCCAACTTGATTACAATGTCATAATTAAAGCTGCAAGCAGCGATTAACGGGCCCTCGATCGTGCAAGTGTCGGGCAAATATCGGCCAATCAGAAAAGGGGACGCGGCTAAGTCACAAGGAGCCAAAACATAGTCCAATGATACCACCATTATGTCTCTATGACATAGCATTGAGGAGTTATGGCAGGAAATAGTATCGACCAATCAGAAGAGGGGGCGGGGCTAAGTTACACCAATCAACGTCAGGGACGGGTCAGGGACGCCATACCGAGTCCATTGCTACCACCCATATGTCTCTATGACATAGCATTGAGGAGTTATGGCAGGAAATAGTATCGACCAATCAGAGGAGGGGGTGGGGCTAAGTTACACCAATCAACGTCAGGGACGGGTGAGGGACGCCATACTGAGTCCTATGATGCCACCCATATGTCTCTATGACATAGCATTGAGGAGTTATGGCAGGAAATAGTATCGACCAATCAGAAGAGGGGGCGGGGCGAAGTTACACCAATCAACGTCAGGGACGTGTCAGGGACTCATTACTAGTCCAATGATGTCACCCATATGTCTCTATGACATAGCATTGAGGAGTTATGGCAGGAAATAGTATCGACCAATCAGGTGCAAGTACCACTTCCTGTTTGGGGCGAAGTTTGGCGCTCCACCACGGTCACGCCTTTTTACGAAAACTCACGATTTTAATAACTTATAACTACTACTTGTAAAGATAATGCAATGATTAATTACAATAACAGGAGTCAAGACTTGTGAATCATTGTCAAGTAGTACTGTAGTGTTTATTGTAGACACAGAAACAAACAGCTTCTTTAACTTTTTTTTTGCCCCCACCCCCCAAAAAAAAAAAATAATCTGCTTCTGAGATTTTATGTTCCTTCTTCTGCGTATTGTTCTGACTCCTTATTGCTGCTTGCTTGGTCACGTTTTATTGCTGCTTGCAGCTATATTATTCTACTGGAGAATAATACAATCCCACGTGTGTTGTATGTCACATCATAAAGGTGACCTATAGAAACCTGCACCTTAGCACCACAAAAGGATAGTGGTAACAGTTTTTAACGGGTCACGGCTACTCATATAACCGCGGGACGCGACGTTGTGTTTTGAGTGCAGCAGCACTCTTTTAACTGTCTGCCAGTACAATGCAACGTGCAAACTGGCAATATAGGCCTTCTAAATGCAAAGGATTATGGACCCACTTGTGGATTATACATTTTTGCTGCAGCCTTTGGCAGTAGCAAGCAACAAGTGGATATAATGACACTGTAAGGTAAGCTAACTTTGCGCTTGCTAGCTCTCTCTCTCTCTCTCTCTCTCTCTCCCTCTCTCTGTCTCTCTCTCTCTCTGTGTCTCTCTCTGTCTCTCCCTCTCTCTGTCTCTCTCTCTCTCTCTCTCTCTCTCTCTCTGTCTCTGTCTCTGTCTCTGTCTCTGTCTCTCTCTCTCTGCTGCTGTTGTGCGCTGGTGTTCCATCACGTGTGTGTGTGCTGCAATAGCGTTTCGTTTCGTTTTGTTTATTTGTACATCGGATTAATGATCGGACCCTTTTCCCGATGCCGAGTAGGGGGACTATAGGCTAAAATCGGATGACTACCCGATCTTTGGTATCGGATCGGGACATGTCTAAAGTGAACACCTGCTATTTTTCGGGGATTTATTTCTTCTATGATCCTCACCAAGTGCTGCTTTCATATGTAATTGAGAAAGTAAATGAGACTGAGTTGAGCAAGTAAAACAATTAGTTGCATTCATTTCTTATCATGGTGTGTGCAATACCAGAGGGCCAGTTCTAATACTAATTCAATATCACCAACTAATGACCAATTAATCTTCTGGTTGTGTAGACTTGGGCTAATTAGGATGATGAATATTTTTTACGTTTTCAAGAGTTACATCTGGTTAACCAACTTAGCTGGGGACCACCTAGAACCCTCTCAAGGACCACTGGTGGTCCCTGGACCACTTGTGGAAAACCCCTGACATAGAGTAATAAAATACAGAGACCTGATAGCCCCGCCCCCTTGCAGTTCATTTCAATACAAGTTGCTCAATGGCGTTTTGAAGCACCCATTTTCAACATTCTAATATGCCATTAGTATACCCTAGAGGTGCTGGGTGGACATGATAAATAAAAGTCCCACCATTCTGTGTTCCCAAGAAATGGAGGTCTGAAGAAAACCACTAACATGGTCATCTTGATGACATCATCAAGATGTATTTTCACCATGTTAAAGAGGGGGTGCCGTGATTTTTGTATTTTTTCCAATTTTATACATGTTTAAGAGGTGACAGTATGTAAATAGACCCCTTGGTGTGTTTTTTTATGTGCAATGATGGCTTCCCTTTGTATATAGGGTTTCTTCCTGGGGGCTGAACCTTTCCAGCCAAACATGCCAATGAAAAAAGCTTCTATATAGTGACATCATGTGCTCAGCCCCTCCCCTTACTCCTCCCCTTTATCATGCAACTAAAACTGGGGGTGTGACTTCAGTTCAGTTGGATCTCCACCCACCAGGCAAACCAGTCATACTTAATGAACTGGTGGGGTGGAATCATAAAAATGACATTTTAACAAACACTGTACACTTTTTGGGGAAAAAAAATCTTACTTTTCATATAACATGAAAACCTGATGATCATGTTTTAGGGTCGAAAAAATTCATGGCACCCTATCTTTAATGGATTTCTTTAGACGCTTCTTTTTTTTCGCTTCTTTTTTTTCTGAGAGCGTGCTTCATGCGCTAGGTGAGCAGCTTAATGCAAGTGGGTGGAAGGGAAAATCAGAACACGCCTCTATCCAACTCTATGGTACATACAGATACAGTAACAGACAGACAGGCATGCAGGCAGGTAGGCAGGCAGGCAGACACACAGACACACAGACAGACAGACAGACAGACACACAGACAGACAGACACCTCACCTGTTATTGCGATCTGGGTGCTGCTGGGCGCGCTGGCGACTACTTCTCCCATAGGAATTCCACTGTTGATAACTATTTCCTGTCTGCCCTCTGAACGACAAAGGGAAATTTTTAATGTTTGCTTCAGAAGAGACAAGAAATACAAATAGTTGGTATGTAAAGATTATTCCATTGAACTCACGGAATTTGGCAGGGTCCAGAGTGATGTGCTTTGGCTCCTTTATCAATTCTCCTTCAGGCTGGCCGACGCACATAAAGTATAAAAGTAAACAAGTATACAGCATGACTATTAGTATTAGCCTTTTCCAGCAATAAATACCATTTACCCTATTGGCCCAAATATAAGACAATGTTTTTTTTTTTTTTTTTTTTTCCCAATCGAAATATCCTAAAAATAGAGTAGTCATATATTTGGGGGCTATATTATTTGACATTCAATGTTCCTTTTACACAAATGAGTCTTGAATACAGGGGCGGATGTAACATGTCCCATTGGGGGGGGGGGGGGGGGGGCAGGGAACATGTTGGAGGGGCAAGAGAAAATGGTATGGGGGCGGCTTCATCGCCCGTGTTGCTTCGCGCCACGGGCGATTATTAGTCAAGTAAAGCATCAATAATAACATCAGTTGTTGTTGAAGTTGCAACAGACACGCAACATGCATAAAGCTAAAGGTCTGACTCAGAGTTTTCTGTTTTCAATGATGAAATGCTGTTGGTTTAGTGGTGATCATTTTAAATATAAGCACTTTAATTTGAAATATCTTGGGTTGTTTTGCATGCCATCATGTTTGGTGGGGCAGATTGGGCATTTAGGGGGGCATTGCCCCCCATGCCCATGCCTAGATCCGCCCCTGGGGGACGTGTTATAACCAGGGTCGTCTTATATTCGGGACAATACAGTGCATTGTGGGGATTTAGCTCATCATGCTTATCCAGGGCAACTTGCAAATAAATGCAAGTAAATGACACGGACGCTAGTCAACGAAACGAAAGGGTTAAATTATCAATTCAACATTAAATAGAGAGTAAAGAAGTACCCGTAATTTCCGGATTATAAGTCGCACCTGAATTTAAGCTGCACCAGCTAAATTTGGGGCAAAATACTGATTTTTCCTTGTATAAGCCGCACCTGACTATAAGCCGCATCAGGCTTATAGTCAGGTGCTTCATGTTAGAGCAGTGGTTTTCAACCTTTTTCACAATTTAACAACATCTTCACCCCACAGACCCCAAAACTAAATATTTCTTTTGGTTTTGTTCACAATTCCAGGATGGATTTTCGCAAACAAAAGAGGCAAAACATCAAAATTAGACCAAAATGAACATGACTTATGACTTATTAATTAAGTGGTGCTAATTTAGATGGTGAATATCATAACTCACAATTCCAGGATGGATTTTCGCAAACAAAAGAGGCAAAACATCTAAATTAGACCAAAATGAACATGACTTATTACTTATTAATTAAGTGGTGCTAATTTAGATGGTGAATATCATAACTATCATAACTGTAAACATTTGGTTTCCATTTGGTTTCCATCTGGTTAACCAACTTTCTATCATTTAGTCTGCGGAGCCCACTGGAACCTGGAAAATCCATAGATTGGCCGCACCGTTGTATAAGCCGCAGGGTCAAAAGCATGTGAAAAAAGTAGCGGCTTATAGACCGGAAATTACTGTAATTAAGTACATAAATGAATTAAAGTTAGGTTGGCACGGCCGGATCTTGGTGGATCTTCTATTTTATATAATTTCCATAGCTCTGTGATCCACAAGATTTATATCTCGTACAGGATTTATATTAGCCATGTAACGATCAGGCACTTCTACCACAGTTACCAAATAATTTCGGGGTCTATATGATCCTCCTTTAGGGATAAAATTGATATGTTTCCACCCTGTAGCGGCATGCACTGAAATGCTTTCTGTATAAACTATTGACACCAACACAGAAACAGGTTGCTTACAGTTACGTTTATCTATCAAACCACAGTGACAAGTTTCAACACAGAGTTAATCATGTCAGTTGTCTATAATGTCCGAACCGCTCGCCCGTTCCGTGCTTTTATCGCACGTAACCGCGCACAGACCGGCACGCGCGCACGTGGTTATTGTTTGTATAGTTCCGAGTTAGTTCCACGCGTCTCCCTGACGCTCCCGTACCGAAATAAAGAAGTTATTCCAAACGAAAAGAAGATCCCACCCGAACGAAAACAATCCCAGCGAAAGAGAACTCCAGCTGTATATTCCACATGGAAAACAATCGGTACTCCTCGCTCGACGGACAAACAAAGTTCTCACCGGAGCAGATGACGATCCCGGCCAGGTTACTCCTGTCAACGGTGAGATGGTGGCCTTAGCTATATTCCACCGAATAGCATAACGGTTTATACGGATCAAACGCGATCAGGTCTCACATGGGCTCCCGGCTCGTTTGTTCCTCTGTCTCCACTAGTGTGTCGCTGGTCACTTCCGTGTGTCTTTTGTCACAGACGCGTCACAGCCAAACGTCAGTCAATCAATCAATCAATCAATCAATCAATCAATCAATCAATCAATCAATCAACACTCACAACATTGACGTTGATTGTCCTCTCCAGAATATAAACAAAACAGATACCTCTCATTGAAAATAGGACATTACACATAATAGTCCAGGACACTATGTTCATCCACATGAGTTTTTAGGATGAAGACGGGGATTTGTAAAACTATATATTTTTGGAAACCTTATAGCCTAAGGAATCAGAAAATGTTTGATTCCATTTTTTTCGAGGTTGTCGTAGCAGCCATCTTGGATCTTTAAAAATGGCTGCTCTCAAAAACGAATTTCTCAATATCTGGCCTCCCAGATGGCCTAAAATCAGGGTTGCAGTGGTTAAATCTACATTTTTGGGCACAAGGAATGCAGTGGAGTCGATTACATTGTAAATGAAATATGCATGAGTGTGTATTTTCCATTTTAATCATGTTTTATGTTGTAAAACGACACAACATGGAAAAATAAAAAACGGAAAATACACACAATGCATCAAATTACATTCTTCATGTCAAGGTAATATAAAGGTCCCTAAAATATCTTGATGAATGCTGGTTTTAGTCATAGCTCAACTCTTAGGTTAGCTGTGAAAAACCCTATGGTGCCAAAAACATCTCAGATGAATCCAGGTATGTGTGAAAAGTTTCTTCATCAGTTATGTTAATCTTGGGCCTATTGGAGAAAATCTGATTCTGCTGATTCAGACTCCGCTTGTTGGACTCACAGTTGGAGTAGGAGTGGGTGGGATTTGTTAATTACCCAATGTGGTGCACCTTGCATGGCCCATTAGCCATAGTATGGTATAGTAGGGTAATTATCGTCATAACATAATTCTAGTCGTTACGAAGTGGACAAAAGCACCAAATTTGGCACACACACTCTTCAGGGTGGTGTCTCTCACCATCCCAGAAGGGGTGCCCAACATTTTAGATTTACTAAAGTCTAATTTGGGGGTAAAATCCAAAATGGCCACCAGAAATGACCTATTTTTTTTCCTAAACGTGATAAAATTTAACTGATTGTGGCAAGTATAACCTTTACATAGTAATTAGATTAATTTTAAAGGATTTAGCAAAATACAGCCAATTAAAAATCTCTTAAATGTTTTTAAATGACTTTAAATGCCAAAAAATGCCTTAAAAGCACTCGTATTGAGATGAACTTCCACTTTATACCCGTGATACATTGTCAATGCTAAAATTACAGTGTTTAAAAAAAACTTTTATAAGACCCTGTGAATGATTACCAATCACTAAGATTTTGTAAAAATCTTCATATGGCCAGAGATCAAGCCTTCCAATTCTGGTAGCCCCCTACCCAGGGGGCAAAGGGGTGTGCTGAATTTGCCATAAGATCAACGGTTTTCCACCAGAAAATATCCATTGGATATAATGGGGGCAAACAGGACAAATTTTAAACTAATGCATATTTTCACGAATCATCACATGTTGATTAATGATTAATTATGAATAAGAACATTTTTATATTGCAAGTTTCTGTGAAATCCAATATTCAATATTAGCCCCCATAAAATAGGTTTTGCTTGAACTTCTGAACCAGATGATCTAGAAACGCAAACTTGTTGTCTATTTCTTAGTTTCTGAGCATGAGAGTCTTAATGGAATACCTATTTTTTATTATTGGGTGTGTCTGGACCCTTATTGTGTATATTTACAATATGGTGGCTACCCAAAATAGTGGTTCATGACTTCTACAATAATTGTTGACTTGAGTTTGTTGAATTGAGTTTGCATATTGTTAAAATTGTTGCAAATGTCAAATCCTATTACCCAGGGGGCAAACTGCATCTTTGGTGCGAACACCGCCGCTGTACGATAACAGTTTAAATGTAGTCTTAAAAGCATTACCCAGTCGAGTCGAGTCGACTGTAGAGCCCTTGGCTGTTGTGGCGTGCCTCATTGTCCTCCCCATCACCAACATCACATGTATAGGAATTGAATTGTATAGGCCACTATCAGCTGCGTTGCTGGTGCAGCAGTGGAAATATGACAGTGGGGTAACACCGAGAACGGTCGCCTGTAACGTTAGGGGGTGGTTGGAGTTTCCCCATGTTAAGTCTATGGGGAAAATGTAATTCAACGATTCATCAACAATTGGTTAATTTGAAAAAAGGCCTTTGTCAGTCTCTTCTAATATTATGGTCAATGTCCGTGTGAAAACTCAGTCAGTGAGGAGTTATCGCGGTTTCAGACAGACATTTAGACAGACATTTCCATAATTATAGGATGTCTGCCACAATACTGGCCACCAGCCTATAAGTGAGGGGTATTTCCACAAAACTTGACAGGTTGGTCAATAATTAATTCACTTTTTTTGCTGGATGGAAAGTCTCGGTGAAGGGAATGCAGTCACCTGTATACTTACAGTATACAGTATGTTAATGAACAAGGCAATATCATACCATTCTCTATTCTGTCTGACTTTCCATCATGAAATTACACCATGAGAAAGTTAAATTTCCCTTGACAGCCAAACTTTCCCAGAATTTACCATAGGCCCTCTTAAGGTAGACAAACTCCATAGAGACCCTTGTTCTGCTCTCTGCCCTTTCTTGATGGCAAAGATCATGTGATCAAGTACCTCTGCCTGTGTGAAAACCACATTTATCCCAATAAACCCTAAAAGGATCCAGGGACAACATTCTCAGCTACATGGCTGATGAGCCGGGTTATGTTGATTCTTGCGAAAATCTTTCTTGTTATGTTCAGGTAGGCTATACCATGATGGTTATCGCAGGATGCCCTCTCCCCTCTCCTCTTGTAAACATGCACTATATGCATCCTTCTTGGGACCCTTCTTTTCCTCCTGGTACAGATGCCGCCATTCTTATAGATGTTTCAAAGTCAAAGTCGTCAGATTAGTCACTCACGTTACTGCAGTGAAATTAGTTCTCCGCTCTTGGCCCATCTCTTGGAGCGGTGAGCTGCAGCGTGCGCCGCACTCAGGAATCATTAGTTGATTTGACCATCCCTTTGATGCTGAGTGCCAAGCAGGGAGGCATTGGGTCCTATTTTTACAGTCTTTGGTATGACCCGGCCGGGAATTGAACCCCGGCCTCCCAGTTTCAGGGCGGACACTCTAACCACAAGGCCACTGACTGGTGGTGTGTGGTGGTGTTTGCGGGCAACCCATCACGTCCTGCTGCCAGAAGTGGCCTTTTGGAGTGCTTTCACTGTCTGCACGGGTGAGGGGGTCAGCCAGTTCAGCTTTGAATGGCAGTTCAGGTATTGTGGCAATTGGAAATTGAGGACTCTGTTCAAGATCTCACTCTGCCCAGCCTGCTAGGATGTCACACTTGTCAGTGAGAAGGAAAGACCTGTTAGAGGAGCAGACTGGAGTTGAGCCAGTGGTTTTAGGCGCATGAAGATCATGCAGGCCTGAATGAAAAGACCCAAAGTCCTTCATGTCATCAGCCATCTGAAGATCTTATGTAATCTTTACCCACAGGTTGTTTTCCATCTGCCATGTCCTCCACAGCAGCTTTTGCTTGTCTTGTTGGTATTGCTGCTTCTTCTGGCTGAAAGCGCAATAATCAAGATGTTGGTGGGAGTCTTGATTAGGATGTGGATCTCGGGATCATTCTCGTCAATCTCTCTGCTTCCTTTTGACAAAACCGAGCAGCAGCAGTGTAGACATTCTTTCTCTGTTCTTCCATTTTCCCATTCTCTGGATCTGGGTCAAAGCTCTGCAGTTCTTGATTAAAGGTATAGTGATTTCACTTAATGTAAATATTGTTTTTTTTTTTTTTTGCTAATCCCCTCTACTATAGTGTGGTGACCATATAAGGAGTCCCTCTGCCCAGTGAGACCCTGGGGTCATAAAACCCTAGTTTCAGTTTGGGCTTTGGGATAAAAGCCTTTCGTCCAATCAGGATGAGAGGGGCCTTCCTCCAATCAGGATTGAGTGGGGACAGGCCTTGGTGTATAGGCCTATAGTTGGCCTGTTGCACTCCTCCTCACCGTAGAGTGTGTGCATGTGCACATCTTGCTACTGGGGGGACCGGAAGGTTTTCCAAATCATCGAAATCACTTACTATACCTTTAAGTTTTTGTCTTTTGAGAGATTTGAGAAATGTTTATGAGATATTGTATTATGTGTCCAGATTACCAGAATAATACCATTTAGTCATGTATAAATGCAAAACTCCTAACCATACATCTCTGATTTAGAATGAAAACCATTTCCATTGTATTCCTTGCCCCAAAAAATATAGATTTAACCACTATAATCATAATTTTAGGTCATCTTGGAGGCAAGATATTGAGAAATTCGTTTTTAAAAGTAGCCATTTTTAAAGATCCAAGATGGCCGCTATAATGACCTTGAAAAAAATGGAATCAAACATTTTCTGATTCAGTAGGCTGTAAGGTTTCCAAAAATATATAGTTTTAAAAATCCCCGTCTTCATCCTAAAAAATGACATAAGGAACTGGACTATAAGGATGGAATTAGCATCAAGGACTATTTTGAGCCATACTCTTTTAAATGACATTATAAAATAAATCCCCATAGAACATTATGTGGCAGTGCTACAGCCAAGTAAGCATAAGCAATAATATCATCAGTTGTTGTCGAAGTTGCAACAGGCTCAGAGAGTCTTTCTTTTTCTGAATGATGAAATGGTGTTGGTCTAGTGGTGCGACACTTGTAGTTAGTTAGTAGCGTAGTGTTTCAAAATATTTGAAATAAACTTTAAGCACTTAAATTTGAAATATCTTTCAAATATGGGTCGTCATCATGGGGGGGGGGGGGTGTACATTTGTACAACCCCTGCAGTGACGAGAGCACTGCATTGTGAAAGATGTCCCTTTTCCCGTCTAGACCCGTCAGGTCTATTACAGAATGGGTTGCTACCAGGGGCGGCTCTAGGCATGGGCACGGGGGGGCAATGCCCCCCTAAATGCCCAGACTGCCCCACCAAACATGAAGTGCTTATATTTAAAATGATTTGAAACACTACTACTGCTACTAACTAACTACAGCTGTGGCGCCACTAAACCAAACAGCATTTCATCATTGAAAACAGAAAACTCTCTGAGTCAGACCTTTAGCTTTATGTATGCTGAGTGTCTGTTGCAACTTCAACAACAACTGATGTTATTATTGATGCTTTACTTGACTAATAAAAGTCCTGTAACTGAAAGTGGTATGGGTGCGGCTTCATCGCTTCGCGCCACGGGCAATGAATCCGCCCCCATACCATTTTCTCTTGCCCCTCTAACATGTTCTCTTGCCCCCCCCCAAATGGGACATGTTACATCCGCCCCTGGCTGCTACAGTGAATATACAGTGCAGTCAGTCTTACTTACCACAACTCGCAGTATCTTCTTGACTCCATCGCTCATGAACGAGTTTTTGACCATGGCTTTGACCTCGATAAAGTGATGGCCATCCTTCATGGGGATAATGATAAAGGGCACCATCCGTGAGCTTTGTGCCCCAACCTTCACCTCCACGCGATACTTTCCACGCTTGGAGGCCGCGCTGCACAAGTGCTCTGAGGAGTCCATTAGTTCCACACGCACCTGTAGAGGGATCCAAGATCATCGCTTTATTCTCCAAAAGGGAAAGCGAAAAAAAAAATATCCAAGGCATATCACATATCTTTTCCCACCTTAAAGGGGTACTCCACTTTCAAAAAAACTTTTATTCATTTTATGGTCTACTCTACTCAGTCTGATGCGAACACACCAGACAGTTTATTAAGTTACTACATTCAGTATTTAGATATTTGATGTTCATTTTAGCTGCATTTTAATTATGACAGATTATTCGAAAACAACCCATCTTTTTCTGGTGACTGATATTGTCCTCCTACTACGTGAGAGGGCCATGGAATTTCATTTACAGTTTTCATTTATTTTTTAAAATATTGTTTTGAAAAATGTACCCGCCTCCCAGCCAAATAAACAACAAGTTTTTTCCTGAAATCAAAAGGATTCTAGCTATAGTTGTTGATCTCCTGGATGAACGGTTTCCTCTAAATATCCCCAAATGCATGACAAGACCAGTTTTGGGAACATCACAGCCTAAAACCTCACATACAGTCTCATGTATCGTATTCCATAAAGGTTGGATTTTACGTTGTAGGACAATTCCAAAAGGCATAGGCGATTTTAGGCTCTCCCAGCAGGGGTAGGCATAGATCTGTAACTGTTGAGCTTAAAAGGAAACTAAATGGACCCGTAAGGGTCTCCTTTTTAACAATAGAAAACAATGAAAGGGGCTATTTTTTTGTCTTTTTTTTAAGTAGAGCCATTGAAAATCAAACTAAAATAAGGTACATAAATCCAGCGCAAGCGATAGTTCATGGAGGCACGGAGGGCAGAAGGTTTATTTTATCATTCTCCTTATTCTCAGTCAGTAATTCATTCTGTTTCTTTAAATCAGCAGTCTCTCTCCATGTCAACTCCCCTCACTCTCATTGGCTGTCAGCTAAGTCACTCACACCCACATTCAATCAGGCGTTCTTTATAAGTGGTCACTACTCTGTCCTCAGTCTTCTTGCTAGCTGACTCTGTGTCCTGTTGATCAGATGTCCCTGTTCAGATTTCCTCCACCTCCCTGTGGCACTAGTGTGACACTAATCATGATTTACCGTAATTTCCGGGTTATAAAGCGCACCTGAATATAGGCCGCATCGGCCAAATTTAGCGAAAAAATCAATTGTGTACATATACAAGACGCACTGGCCTATTAGCCGCGGGTGTTCATTTGGTTCATGAAAAAAGGTAGCCTACCGTACATCTGGTTAACCAACTGTCCACCATTTAACTGGGGACCACCAGGAATCCTCTCAATGTTTAAGACGCTCGACGAGGCGTCTTTATTGCCGCCTCCACGGACCCTCTCCTATTCCTGATCGCACTGCTGCTGCTGCTGCTGCTGCTGCCGCCAGCCTTTCTAAACCCGCTCATGGCGTCTCCGCCGCGCTGGCGTTCCTCGCGTTGGTCCGCCGTCTAACCATTGATTCATTGATCCCAAGGCTACGTGCAGCAGATCGATTTCCTTATTTTTCAACCAGCTCGACTGACTTTAGCTGCGTTATATGTACTTCTTCGTTTGCTTTCCATGATGCATTTAGTAGTGTCTGTCTTAGCGAACTGCCTGTGCCCTGGCCCTCTACATTTCCTGCTCGGGCCGGCTTAAAGTTGGGGTGCATACCGTGCATTTAGACTTAGAACGCCCTATAGTGTTTGTTAGCCGTAAACATCCATACATTGGCCGCACCGCTGAATAAGCCGCAGGGTCCAAAGCACGGGATAAAAGTCGCGGCTTATAGTCCGGAAATTACGGTATGTTGTAAGGTTTCGGGGGGTTGTTGATATCAGACCTATGTCTCGGTACATAGATCTGATGCCACATGAGCAGAGCCACACCGCCATACTAACACTAGCAAAAGCTTTACAATAAATGTTCTATGGCAGGGGTTTTCAACAGGTGGTCCAGGGACCACCAGTGGTCCTTGGGAGGGTTCCAGGTAAGTTGGTTAACCAGATGTAACTCTTGAGAACGTAAAAATGAAACCAAATGGACCCTTGCGGGTCCATTTGGTTTCATTTTCACACTCTCAAGAGTTAAACTATTCATCATCTGAATTAGCCATTTTGGAATGTATGTTTTGCTCGTTTTGTTTCCCAAATCCAGCCTGGAATTGTGGACAAAAGCAAAACAAATCTTCAGATTTGGGGTCTGTGGGGCTAAAATGTCCTCAAATGGTGCTCCCTGGCTCAAATGCTGAATAAATGGTGGTCCCTGAGATGAAAAAAAAGGTTGAAAACCCCTGGTCTATGGGCCTTCTGAGCCGATGTGTGTCAATGAACTTACTGTAATTAGATTAGGGCTACTGTTGTGCAGGATTGCCTTGATTTCCAGCTGCTCCCCGCGGACAGCTGAGTAGGGCAGCCTGAGATCAATGAAGAACGGCTTATGAACGACTATGTCTAATGATTCACCCACGCAAATGCCTGCAGAGGAGAGAAAACAATGAAGACAGGATCAGGGTTATAATAGTTAACTAAAACTAACTAAAAAACGAAAACTAAAAAAAATTAAAAAATATTTGAGTTAACTGAAACTAATAAAAACTAAAAATGAATGCAAAAAAAAAAAAAAAAAAAAAAAAAAAAAAACAATAACTAAACTAAAACTGTAATGTGGGTTCAGAAAACTAACTAAAAATAACTGAAATTATACCCAAAATACCCTTAGTTTTATTTTTTTTATAAAGCTTTTGAATCTAAATTTTGAATTTTTACATCCTATACCTGACAACCACTGTGCGCCTTATAGTGCGGAAAATACGGTAACAGTAGTCAGTTTTAGATAGCCCTCCACCTCCATGCAACTTCGACGTGACGTGGAAGTATGTGTGCTCCGTCGCAGTCGCCACAAGAAGCCCAACATAGCTAAGAAAGCAGGCGACGCCGACGGGGTCCACCCCTTCCACTGGCGTCTTTGGTTTCCACGGTGACACACCCTCTGCAGCGTACCTCTCGTCCACGTTGTTAACTCCTGCACCGCCAAAGTCGCGGTCGTCGTGTGCGTTGCGCGCGGTCCCGTCCGCCAGTAACGACAAAGGTGCAGCAAACAACGAAATGTAGATTTCATTCTTTAATCCAACTATTAGTCCCAGCGCATCGTCTGATAAAGATCCCGTTGATTTTGGAACGGAATTGCCGTGACAACTTCTTTTTTTTTTGTCCCATTCGCACCCATTTAATCCAATGCATTCTAAAGCCTCTCCTGAGAATCTGCCCCTGAATGTCGTGGGGGCGCACGGGTAAATCAACTGGGGCTAGACGTCACTTCCTCACCCAGAAACTTTTTTGCTCAGATCGTGAGAGGACAGGTTAGTCAAGAAACAGCATGACGTCATCGCACATCCTGTCCTGAGATCTGGCACTTCAAAATAAGGTGTTTTTTTTTACAGATTGCACTGGCTTGAGCCGTGGCATACAGCAGAAAACGACAAACACACGCTCGCAGTCGATGGTTAACCGCAAGGAATATATACCGAGCACCGCGACGTTGTGAGTCACAAACTCTCTATTATCTAGGCAAGAGGAGGAAGTTCTCACCATGCGTCTTGGACAGGCTAATGCCTGTGACCACCCAGGTGGTGATGGAATCTGGAAGTGGTTCCTGTCTCACAAAATATGTTTTGTCACTGAAAGAGAAGAGAGGAGAGTCTGAGTGTGTGTGTGTGTGTGTGTGTGTGTGTGTGTGTGTGTGTGTGTGTGTGTGTGTGTGTGTGTGTGTGTGGGCGCGTGCATGCATATGACTGTGTGTTTGCCTGAATACAGTTGACCAACGGTTTATACCACAAATGGGTATTATGCGGCCCTTTGACTGCCTCTGACCGGCCCGGGGACCACCAGTGGTCCTTGAGAGAGTTCCAGTTTAATATGGAAAGTTGGTTAACCAGATGTAACTCTTTGAGAGCGTAAAAATATTTATCTGAATTAGCCAGAAGATGTAGTAAAAGAATGGTCATTTTTGATCTATCTTTGCCTGCTTTGTTTGTGAAATCCAGCCTGGTATAGTGGACAAAAGCAAAATAAATCTTTAGTTTGGGGTCTGTGGGGCTAAAATGTCATCAAATGGTGGTCCATGGCTCAAATACTGAATAAATTGAGGGCCCTGGTGTCAAAATGGTTGGTCTTACTCTTACTTCTATCTTGAAATTAAATTAATATTACGCAGACTTTAGTTCAGTCTTTAGTCTTGGCCCTTTATGTATCTCATTTGGCCCCTTGGGAAAAAAATAATTGCCTACCCCCCCTGGTTTATACAGTCAAAGGTCATACTAAAATTGAAACACAAAAAAAAAGCTCCAGGGGTCTTCTAGCAGCTGTGTGCAGTTGGATTTCAAATTTTCCTCACCAGCGAGGATTGTTTCGGTCACATTTGGGCAGTGTGATGTCCTTCCATAGCCAGCTCTCAGGGAAGTGAGTACGGGTAACAATTTCACTCATGTCCATATCATAACCGTCCTCATCATCGTCACCTAAGTGGTAATGTAGGAAAGAAAGTTTCATTTTAGAAATCACAATAAAGAATAGATAACTGACATTAATCTTGTTCTTATAGATTGAACAATTAAAAAGAATTTTTGTTTGTTTTTGTTTTTTTATTGGGAAAAATTAACCACAAAACTGCCATGGCAGGTTATTTTCTAGGCTGGGTTCCAGGCTTCGTTCCACGCATCTGAAATGTCAATTCGCAAATCACTCCCCACAGGTAGGCGGGACATATGAAGGTTGAGATGTAGCCGAAGGGCTTCTGATTGGTCGCTAGGTGACGTAAATTGATTGTCAGGAAAATGCAAGTCAAGCAGTGCTCTAGCCAGACCGATTTGCTTGGTGACATTTCATATACACGGAACGGAGCGAATCAGGTTGGAGCCCAGGCTAGATATTTTCACTTCGATAAGTTAGAGCCCGACATGACAGAGGGGGCGGCTTCATGAAGCCGCCCCCATACCATTTTCGGTTACAGGACTTTTATTAGGCAAGTATAAGCATCAATAATAACATCAGTTGTTGTTGAAGTTGCAACAGACACGCAGCATGCATAAAGCTAAAGGTCTTTCAATGATGAAACGCTGTTGGTTTAGTGGTGCCAAAATTGTAGTTATAGTAGCAGTAGTAGTGTTTCAAATCATTTTAAGTTTAAGCACTTTCATTTGAAATATCTTGGGTTGTTTTGCATGGCATCGTGTTTGGGGGGGGCAGACTGGGTATTTAGGGCCCCACATGCCCATGCCTAGATCCGCCCCTGGACAGAGGGCTATGCTGAGGTCACTTACTGCGACAACTGACGCATATGTCCTGCTTGTTCGCCCGCTCCTGGGTCATGTTGGTGCAGCAGTGCAGGAAGGCTGCGGCGCATTCGGCACCCTCCTGGATGTACTCGGTGCGGCGCTGGCAGTCGTATGACAGCGGGGTTTCTTTCATTCCGTCCACACAACACCTGCGCAGCTTTTCGTCAGTGTACTGGCTCTCTGGGAGAGGAGATGAAAGGACATGGCACTATGACTTTAGCTTGTTTTTTATTTCGTTCAGAGGCAGTTGTTTGTTATGTTATGTTGTGTTTTGTGTTTTTGTCATTTTGATTTTGACTGTGGGACGACAGGTGTGAATGGGCTTCTAGCTACAGTAGAGTTCTCAAACTCTGCCCAAACCCGACCAGAACCGAACCCGAACCGACATTTAGGGCCGGGTCGGGCCTAAAATCTATGCTAATCAGTAATGCCAGGTAAGGCCTCGGGCCCCATGAAAAAATAATATATATTGAATTATTTTACTATAGTAAGAATAATAGTTATTTTCTGAATTTACCTATTATGAAGACGGTGCTGATTGCCATTTCATTTTTAATCTGTGGCGAGTTCTCAAAATTTGCCCAAACCCAACAGTTTAGGGCCGGGTAGGGCCTAAAATCTATTCCATTTAGTCGGGTCGGGCCGGGCCTAGGGCCTTAACTTGTGGAGACCTTTACTTCTAGCTGAGAATGATCATGGATTGATAATGATGATTGATGATATGCATACATGTATTGGATGTTCATTACGGTGCAAAGAAAGAAAGAAAAAAAGGAAGAAAGAAAGAAAGAAAGAAAGAAAGAAAGAAAGAAAGAAAGAAAGAAAGAAAGAAAGAAAGAAAGAAAGAAAGAAAGAAAGAAAGAGTTGTATATCAGCTAAAGTGCTGCATTCACGAGGAATCCTGCAATCCGTAGACAGGAAAATCTGTTGGGCGGTATGGTAAAATGTTTTTTTTTTTTTTTTTTTTTTTTTACATTGATGCAGTCTGTCGTTACCTGGTTTACCTGATTCCATGTGAATGAGTGAAAAAAATAAAATAAAATAAAATAAAATAAAATAAACAGTCAACTAAAGTGGTTAATAGTTACCTAGGGTCATCCTGAGATCCGTTATGGTTGCAGATCGTTTCCTCCTCGCGCTGCCGCTGTCTGGACACTTCAATTCTAGAAAACACATTAGACAACAAAGGCTGAGCAATGACAAAGGATTCAATGGACTATAGGCTGTTTTATACTCGTTGTACACGTGTTTCGAATGGATCAATCTCAAGTTCTCAATCTCGTTGTTTATTCTTTTCCAGTTTACCTGTATTCTTACGATAGCCCTGAAAAAGGACATCTATGTCCCATACATGAGAAACACCTACCGTAATTCCCGGACTATAAGCCGCTACTTTTTTCATATGCTTTTGACCCTGCGGCCAATCTATGGATTTTTACAGGTGTAACTCTTTGAGAGCGTAAAAAAGAAACCAAATGGACCCTTGCGGGTCCATTTGGTTTCATGTTTACGCTCTCAAGAGTTATGATATTCACCATCTAAATTAGCACCGCTTAATTAATGAGTCATGGTCATTTTGATCTCTATGTTTTGGCTGTTTTGTTTTGCGAAAATCCATCCTGGACAAAACCAAAATAAATCTTTAGTTCTGGGTTCTGTGGGGTGAAAATTGTGGTCCTTAGCTCAAATGCTGAATAAGTAGTGGGCCCTGCTATGAAAAAGGTTGAAAACCAGTGCTCTAACATGAAGTTTGTTGTCTGGTGCGGCTTATATTCAGGTGCGGCTTATATAGTCCGGAAATTACGGTACTACTACCAATACCAGTGTTGGGACATGTGCACTACGTAACTTAATATATTACATAATATATTACCAAAATGCAGTAACTTGTAATATAAATATATTACTTAACATAAAAATTATAATATATTATACTTTTCTTTCTGCGTTACTGCATTACTTTCAATATTACTTTCTGTTTGCTTACTTTCGTTGCAAGTGTTCTTGTGAAATTATCTTGCAGAAGTTAAGAACTGCAGAAGTTAAATAATTACTTATTTTCTATAATTTGTCATCAAATTATTTACTAGCTTTCATGAATTCAAGGAATAAATTTGGTTTTTCAAGTTGATTTCATACGGATTCGTCCAGATAGCCAAGTGCGCTTGCTTTATTGTAGGTATGCCACTGTCCTATGCAATATTTGATTAATAGTGACACTAAATATTTAATTATATAGGCCTATTTTGTAAAAAAAAGTTTTTAAGTAATATGTAATAGTAATATTAATATATTACACTTGCTCAGACAGTAATATTGTAATATAATATATTGCTTTAAAATGAAGGTAATAATTAAGTAAGTAATATATTAACAAGGTAAAGTAATATTTCTAACACTGACCACTACAAACACATACCAGCAATAAGTAGGGTCAGAAATGTTGGGACGGATATGAATATAAAGTGGTCTTACGTTGCCTGTACGGAGTCCCGGACGCAGTGTTGGTCTCAAACAGGAGTCCAGCGTCGTAGAACACACCCATGCTGTCCTTCCCTGCACCCGCTGTGCAGCCAGTATCATACTTCTCCACCAGGTCCCACACCTGATTCACACACACACACAAACACCAAACAGCAATTCAGCACATTACATTATAATTAGGGATGTCCCGATGCCACTTGCCGCGGCTCAGAGGAAACAGCTCCAGGGAGTCATCAATAACGCTCAGAAGATTGTTGGCTGCCCTCTCCCCACCCTGGAAGAACTATAGATATGCGCAGTGACGTCACCGCCCCGGTTCCGGAAGTCTTTTCCCCATTCATTTTTCTCATAGACTTTTCGAAAATAATTTATATCAAGACGATTACGCCGCGGCCAAAGCCAACTCAGGTCGTGACAAATCATGACAACAAACACAATATCGTCATATAATATATAAATTGGGAAGAAGTAGAAAACGGCATGATACAAGACTTTTTGTTTCGTTTTTCATCTTAGAAATTATTTTATTGTCCCAAAAGTTTGTGTGTCACATCATGATTCGTCACGACTCGAGTTGGCTGTGTCCGCGGCGTAATCGTCTTGATATAAATTATTTTCGAAAAGTCTATGAGAAAAATGAATTGGGAAAAGACTTCTGGAACCGGGGCGGTGACGTCACTGCGCATCTCTATATAGATCCCGCTGTCTCAAAAAAACAGAGAACATTATCAAGGACACCTCCCACCCCGGCCACTCTCAGTTTGAACTGTTGCCGTCAGGCAGACGGTACAGAGCAATCAAGGCAAGGACAAGCAGGTTTAGCAATAGCTTCTACCCTTCAGCAGTAGCTGCTCTGAATGTTGAGGCTAGGAAACGTTAGTGTTTTATTGCTGCAATGCATGTTTTTGCTATTTTCTTTCTTTTGTTTTTACAGTAGGTGCATGGGCTTGTGCAATACTGTGTAGTACTGTATGGAGGCTATAGGGGTTGTGCAATAACAGGAGGTATTGTTATGTCTTGTTTTTGTTTTTTATGTTCTTTTTAGTGATCAAATGCACTGATTGGTTGGCACTTTTAATTTCGTTGTACAGGTTACAATGACAATAAAGATCTATCTACTTTTTCATTTCCGATCCGATCCCGATACCACAATTTTTGTGTTAGCCGATACCAATACCAGAGAAGAAAATATATAACATACAAAAGAAAAAAATACCTTTATATGAAGTCACCAACTGGGAATGACATACTCCTCTCAAATGTGCACTTGGGAAACTCCAAAGCAAACTCCACAACACATGACCCAACATTTTACTTAACTGCCATGGTGTCAACCCCTTACCCCTGTGTCTGATCACTGGTTAGACAGGCATATTTGCCAATATGTGACCCGATAATGACAGATAAAGGCCAATACTGATACTCCGATACCCATACAGTATGTATTTGCCGATACCGATATGATTAAAAAAGGGACAAAAAGAGCCGATCCGATTTTTATCGGTATTGGGACATCACTAATTATAATATTTAACCTTTTCAAAAATGGAAGTTGCTTTATTCATTATGCAAACATATAAAATGTACAGTCAATATACGCCCTGCTCTTAAACCAGGCTGCTTTAAATGTTTTTTTTTTTTTTTTTTTACCCATTATAGTACTTTTCAAATAATTATAATGGTAAATTGAAGAGATATTGAGCAGCTGCCGTGAACATGAGATTACATTGTTTTATCAATATTAGGGCTGGGACTTTAACTGACAAATTTAACTTAATTAATTACAGAAACATTTTTATTGAGTCCCAGTACTAATCATATAGTAATCTTGGGAAGCACAATCTTTATAATTTAACCTCTTAAAACCAGTTGTGTAATTTTATATCAATTGAGAAAAGGCAGAGATCCGGGTACACAAAATACTAAAAAAAAAAAGAAAAAAAAAAAAAAAGAGGAGAATCTTTATTAAATACATTTAATAAAGATAATAAAGATTATTCTTCTCTTTTACTTGGGGCTTTTACTGGGGGTTCCCTGAACAACATATTCTGAGGAGGGGTCTGTGGCCAAATAAATAATAATAATAATGTTGGGGGTCCTTGGGGAGGATTAATATTAGACATTTGTATAACCATTGTGTCCTGATCTTATTCTAGTTTCTGATGCTTTTCACAATTTTTTTCAAAAATAGCAGAACTACAAGCTCATATCGCGCCACTCGGTGGCGCGATATGAGCTTGTAGATCTGCTATTTTTCAACAGCTTAAAAACACCAAAACGCGTTCAGTACACAAAGGTGTTAATGGCGTTAAGAAGAAGAACACACAACGCACCTTTTTCTGGGTGAGACGATTCTTGTTGTTGAGCACGTAGATGCCTTTGTCCACAGCCACCAGGCCCACCGTGGCGCCTGGGTCTCCGGTGACTCTCAGATCAAACCTGTCACGAGGCTCGAACGCCCTGTTTTCCTTTAATGACAGCGTCAACTACAGCACAAATGACAGGGGAAAAAGACAGGAGTAGAGGGAGAATAAACGGTATTGGAATGTGTCGTTTATGAACCACTGACTGGATTTTCATAGAAAGTGTGTAATACTAGGGCTGGGACGATATTGGTCCCTCACGATACGATATAGGTAGCGATATTAGGCCTTCGGTAATGAATATAATGATATGAATGATACTGATGAATGATACTGTAACTGCAGCTGAAAAACAAAAACTAAAAACAATAAATGAATGAATAAAAAACAAAAAAAGGTAAAAATCAGAACTTACTTACTAATGTATATCCTCAGTTATTAATCTTCGTTTGTATCTGTCTCAACTGATTCTCATACCAGGCTTTTTGTTTTTATCTTGTGGTTGTTTTTTTGGGGGAATGAAGCAGCTATAGAAGTCAGTTAACATTTTAGTTCTGCAACCCGTTTTTCCTCCCTGAATTATTCCTCAGCAAATTGCTGAGGAATATACAATATATATTGCGGGAGGAAGTATACGACATTATCACGATAACTATATTTCAGCACACCCCTATGCAATACCCCCTTACTTTCAATCTCATCACAAAATATTCGAGACAACCACTGATTTCTGCCATCATAGGTGAGACTTACAGTAGGTCGCATTCGCACCAGAATTATTTACTGCGATTGAAACGCATCCTGCTGTGTATTGTCAGAAAGTGAGCTTTGTCTAGCCGGTGTGAAGTCTCATTCGGATTCTAATGTGTCGCAAAGAAAGAACCACATTCTACTCCTCGCCAAAAACAGTGGATTCGCTTCGCTTCAAAACACATCAGAGTGTGGATCACTGCTGGTGTGAATGCAATCGCATTAAAGGGTTATTCCACTTTAACAAAAACTTTTGGTCATTTTATGGTCTACTCAGTATCATGTGAACACACCAGACAGTTTATAAGTTACTCCATTCAGTATTTAGATATTTGATGTAAATTTTAGTGTATCCACCTCGTTCCCAAACCCATTGTACCTTAAAATTCAATTTGAACCATGACAGCTTATTCGAAAAACAACCAATCTTTTTTTCTGGTGACTGATATTGTCCTCCTAATATGTGAGAGGGCCGTGGAATTTTATTTACTGTTTTCATTTATTTTTAAAATATTGTTTTGTTCATTTGGCTGGGGCATGCCGAAATATGGAGCCTGCTACATTTTCCAAAACAATATTCTAGCTAACCCCCTACCCCAAACCCTTTACCCCTTTTTTTTACTATTTTTAAAAACTGTTTGGAATAATTCAATGTGCCAATCTATTGACACGTTGTGAGCATGTAGACTGGCCTTTTTAACTTTTTTTTTTAAATAGTTTAAAAAGGCAAAGGAGTTAAGGGATAAGGGGTTTAGCGGTGATGAAAAATGTGTGTTAAATGTTTAATTCTAGTTATAGAGGACAAGTATAATATATTTTATCCATATGATGCTTATTATTACCCTGGTATCCTTTTAAAGCATGTCTGGTGGTCGCCCCCTCCCCTCATGGCGCCCTAGACAACTGCCTAGTCTGCCTAATGGCAAAAACGCCCGTGCCTCAGTCAAAGTGTTAGGTGAGAATGCAATGTGTGCGTGTTTGTCTCTCACCGAACCCATGCAGTTGTCCTTCACATCCACCCAAATGGAGTCTGACACCACTTCATCGGCTCCGATGTGGTAGTAGGCTACGATGCGGAAGGACGGCAGCATGTCCTTAGTAATGACCAGCGACAGAGACACCAAGGACTGGCCTGCTCTCTTGAAACGTTTGGACATGATTATCCGGCCTCTGCTCAGGATCTGAAGTCATGAATGAAATTGAAAACACATTATTCCGGTCATTCTCAACCTGGTGAGCCGCATTGGCAGATAGACCCCCAAATAAACAGTCTTGGGACATGTGCACCACGTAACTTAATATATTTCATAAAATTACCAAAATGCAGTAACTTGTAATATAAATATATTACTTAACTAAAACAATCTAATATATTATACTTTTATTTCTGCATTACTGCATTACTTTCAATATCACTTTCTGTCAATCTGTCTCATTGAAAATGTTCTTGTGAAATTATCTTGACAACTGCAGACGTTAAATAATTACTTATTTTCTATCATTTTTCATCAAATTATTTATTCAGGAGTGGCGTTTTTTCAAGTTTATTTAAAATGGATTTGGCCAGATAGCCAAGTGCGCTTGCTTTATTGTAGGTATGCCACTGGTCTACGCAATATTTGATTAATAGTGACACTAAATATTTAATTATGTATTTTGTAAAATAAATAAAAAAATAAATAAATAAATAAATAAATAAATAAATAAATAAATAAATAAATAAATAAATAATAATAAATAAAAAATAAAAAAATAAATAAATAAATAAATAAATAAGTAATATGTAATAGTAATATTAATATATTATATGTGCTCAGACAGTAATATTGTAATATAATATATTGCTTTAAAATGAAGGTAATAATTAATAAGTAATATATTAACAAGGTAAAGTAATATTCCCAACACTGCAAATAAATGACAAAACTGAGTTTTAGTGGGCCCTGAACACGAAAAGACTGCAGATAAAATGCACACAGTAGACACATATGGGATCTCGACCACGGCCGAACTCACTAGGTATGTGATGTCTTGGTTTGGATTTGCATGCCTGGGAAGGTTCAGGTTGATTTTCATGCTGTCCCCTAACTTCAGTTCAATTGCGTCCACACCTGGAATATTACCAACAATAAACAAGACATGAACAATTGCTGCTTAATTGTTTACTGCTTAAAGGAGAATACCACCCCTGGGGGGGGGGGGGGGGGGGGGGGGGGGTTCTTATTTTATTGTATAAAAAAACCCTCACACTTTCACTTTCACTATTGGTTTAGCAGTGGTTCAGCCATAAACCTTTTCAAGCAGCTGAAACACAGCTGAACCAAAAGTGAAAATGAACGTGTGAGTGTCAACACGTTATTGACATGGTGAAGACAGTTAGTTAGGCTATACAGAGTGTACACAAACAAAGGCATGTTGGAGTGATGGAAATAGGTGAATTTGAACAACATCCCTATAGCCTCATTCTAAGCTTATGTTGGGGTAAGGGAATCAACACAAAATAACAACTCGGCCACTTTTTATAGAAATACATCAACTGCAAATAAAGATAAGAAAAAGCCTTCTGGGGTGCAACAATTGTCCTTTAAACACACTTAGGAAATGGGGGCACCTATGTGGAGGTAGTTGTTGCTCTTGGAAATGTACGGCAGTAGAGTGTATGTAGCAGATGCCTGCCTGTCGTCTCGAATGTCTGCATCAGCAGTCCTTGCCTGGAATCACACAGAGAGAGAGAGAGAGAGAGAGAGAGAGAGAGAGAGAGAGAGAGAGAGACAGAGACAGAGACAGAGACAGAGACAGAGAGACCGAGAGAGAGAGAGAGAGAGAGAGAGAGAGAGAGAGAGAGAGAGAGAGAGACAGAGACAGAGACAGAGACAGAGATAGAGACAGAGAGACCGAGAGAGACCGAGAGAGACCGAGAGAGAGAGAGAGAGAGAGAGAGAGAGAGAGAGAGAGAGAGAGAGAGAGAGAGAGAGAGAGAGAGAGAGAGAGAGAGAGAGAGATCTGGTCAAATACTACAGTCCAGGAGTGGGCAATTAATTTTCGCAAGGGGCCAAATGGGACACATAAAATATTGTGGAGGGCCAAGACTAAAGGCTGAACTAAAGTCTGCATAATTGGTTTAATTTCAAGATAAAGGTAACGGTAAGACCACACCGGGCCCTCTATTTATTCAGTGTTTGAGCCACAGAGGAGCACCATTTGATTATATTTTATCCCCACAGACCCAAAACTAAAGATTTCTTTCGTTTTTTTTTTGTCCACAATTCCAGGCTGGATTTCACACAAAACAGGCAAAGATACAGAAACAAAATGACCATTCTTTTACATTCTTTGATTGTGTACTGTGTAGACTTTGGGGCTAATTCAGATGATGAATATTTTAACTCTTAAGAGTTAAAATAGTGCCCTCAGTATTCAGCTGGCCAGGAAGGCAGCGGGAAAATATATGCATCCTCCCGTCCAGGCATGCGCTCCTTTTGGCTCAAATACCAATTAAATATGAATCTTGCATAATACAGGACTGTTGGGAACCCTACCAGGCCACCAGAGAGTAAAATAAAACCATCATGGGTCCATTTGGTTTCATTTTTACTCTTTCAACTTGAAAATCCTTAGTTTTGGGTCAGAGAGATTAAACTCAATATCAAATGGTGGTTCATGGCTTAAGTGCTGAGTAAATAGACCCTGGTATGAAAAAGGTTGAAAAACAAGGCTGTATAGCAGGGGTGGCCAACCTGAGGCTCGCGAGCCACATGCGGCTCTTCAGCTGGTAACATGCGGCTCTTAAGGGGCTTCAACATGAAACCATCAAAAACGCTCGGCCTGGCACAGTCATGCATTTCATATACCAGTGGTTTTCAACCTTTTTTATACCAGGGCCCACCATTTATTCAGAATTTGATTTGAGCCACGGACCACCATTTGATGACATTTTAGCTCCACAGACCCCAAAGCTAAAGAATCTGTTTACTTTTGCCAACAATTCCAGGCTGGATTTCAGAGAAAACAAAACAGTCAAACATACAGATCAAAATGACCATTAATCTTTTTCATCATTCTATAGTTGTGTAGACTTGGGCTAATTCACATGGTGCATATTTTAACTCTTGAGAGTGTAAATATAAATATGTTTAAGCTCTCAAACAGTTACATCTGGCTAACCAAATTTCCATCATTTAGCCTGGGGACCACCTGGAATCCTCAGGTACCACTGGTGGTCCCCGGACTACCTGTTGAAAACCCCTGCCCAACCACTCGACCAAGGACTGATTCCTAGTCCACCATGGAGGTGTAGGTGTATGTTTTTGGACTTGTCATATACTTTTTGGATTGTAAACCCTGTCTAAATACATGTCTATATGTTTTAATAGTGTGTCTTTGCAGTGCGCACCTGCACACAAATGCACGTATCTTATTGCAGGAGAGGTGAAATCTATTTGCGACCATGGCAGCCATCGCGGCGGTTTTCTAACCGTTGTGACCGTTTGATGTGGCTCTTTGCAGTAACACAGTGAAAAACGTGGCTCTTAGTCTGTGTCCGGTTGGCCACCCCTGCTGTATACCATAAATAACAGATGATTATGATTAAGGGTCACATTTGATGTAATACACAAAAAGGCCAGTAGATGGTGACAGCAGTCCATCTCAGCAGGCCAGAAAGCCTTATGGTACTGGAAAAAATGCAGGTATGCCTTATTGCAGGGGTGGGCAATTATTTTTCCCAAGGGGCCAAATGAGATGCATAAAATATTGTGGAGGAACAAGACTATATAGGCTGAACTAAAGTCTGCGTCATATTAATTTAATTTCAAGATAAAAGTAAGAGTAAGACCAACCATTTTGACACCAGGGCCCTCAATTTATTCAGTACTTGAGCCACAGACCTCCATTTGATGACATTTTAGCCTCACAGACCCCAAAACTAAAGATTTCTTTTGCCTTTGTTCAGAACTCCAGGATGGATTTCACAAACAAAACAGACAAACATAGGTAAAAAAAAAAAAAAAAAAAAAAAAGACCATTCTTTTACATTCTCTGGCTAATTCAGATGATGAATATTTTAACTCTTGAGAGTGTGAAAATGGAACGGGTCCATTTGGTTTCATTTTTACGCTCTCAAACAGTTACATCTGGTTAAAAAGCTTTCCATATTTAACTGGAACTCTCAAGGACCACTGGTGGTCCCCGGACCACTGGTTGAAAACCACTGTACCCTTTCACTGGCCGGTCAGAGTCAGCCAAAGGGCTGCATCTGGCCCCCGGGCCGCATAATGCCCATGTATGCCTTATTGTCAGTCTGTGGGTGGTCAGAAAACACAAATGAGAAACAAAAGCATGTTGCCGTGTTCCGAATGAGAGACTCACAGTGGTTTGCAGCTGTGCGGCTCCTGCTACCGTGTTGATGGTGACCTTGGCCAAGCCGTTGTCGCCCGTCCGCCCGTGCCCGTCTCCAGGACCGACCACCACATCCACGCCCTTGGCCGGTGAGCCATCGGGGTTGGTAACCTCAACCTAATGCACAGCACAGTACAGTACAGTACAGTACAGTACAGTACAGTACAGTACAGTACAGTACAGTACAGTACAGTACAGTACAGTACAGTACAGTACAGTACAGTATGTGACAAACAGAAGACCATTCAAAGCATGCATCAAGTTCTCAGATTCAATTACAGTGTTGTTTTTGTCGACCAAGACTAAAGACTTAGTCCATTAAGGTTTTTGATATTTAGTCGACTAAGACTAGACTAACAAAAATGATTTTCAAAAGGCTCATCATCATCATCCTTCGAGTGCCCTCGAGATCTGCGACACAAGCTTCTTCCACTGGTCTCTGTTGCTCATTGCCACACCAAGTTCATTCACAGTCAGGCCTGTGTCCCTGCTCAGAACATCTGGGAATGTGAGTGGTCTTGTTCCTCTTGATGGGGCAGGGTAGCCTCCACAGAAGAATATCCGAATATCCATATAGAAGAATATCCAAAAGGCTAAATGGGACTAAAAGACTAAATGTGTGTTTTCAAAAGACTAAAACGAAGACTAAATCATAACTAATTGAAATAAGAAACATTTTTATCTTCTTTTGTTTCTTATCGGCAGTATACAGTACCTGGCTTGAATACCTTTTCAGGAAAGGAATGTATTACTATTCCAGTAATTTTATACAAATAAATAAAACGAGACATGTTTCATTCTAAAAACTATAAATCTGTATCACCTACAATGTATTTGTATGTAAGACTAAATTACCAAGACTAAAAGACTAAGACTAGACTAAATCATTTTTGACATTTCGTCGACTGAGACTAGACTAAAAAAAATGAATTTCAGAAGACTAAATGGAACTAAGACTAATACTAAATCAAAATATTCTCAAAAAAACAACACTGGATTCAAAAGGTAGTCGGGACTTTCGGGAAAGGACCACCAGAGGTCCTTGAAACAGGCTCCAACGGGGTCCACTAGCAAAATGTATTTGTGAAATCAATTTGACTGATCCAACAGTAGGGTTTTATGATATCATATGGGTGAATTTTGTTCATTCGAAAATAAAGCTGGTTTCTTCGTCAGAGTGAGTAAAGTGAATTATTGCACTATAGAGATGCGCAGTGACGTCACCGCCCCTGGTCCACTAGTGGATTCCTCATTCATTTTCCTCATAGACTTTTCGAAAATGGTTAATAAAAACACGATTGCGCCGCAGCCAAAGCCAACTCGGGTCGTGACAAATCATGACAACAAACACAATATCGCCATATAATATATAATTAGAAAGAAGTAAAAAAACGGCATGATACAAGACTTTTTGTTCCGTTTTTCATCTTATAAATGATTTTATTGTCCCAAAAGTTTGTGTGTGTCATCATGATTCGTCACGACTCGAGTTGGCTTTGTCCGCGGCGTAATCGTCTTGATATAAATTATTTTCGAAAAGTCTATGAGAAAAATGAATGGGGAATCCACTAGTGGAACAGGGGCGGTGACGTCACTGCGCATCTCTATAATTCTGAAGTATTACTGTATCTTACCGTAACATCAAAGGACATCCCTGGCTTGAAGTACTTGGGTGTCTTCTTGAAACTGATGGCGTACGGTGATGTGACTATCTGGATGCCTCTCAGCTTGGTCTCCACCATTTCACTGCCTGTTTTCACATTTACAAAGAACATTAACATATTCAGTGATGGGCAGTAGCTTGTTACAAGTAGCTAAGCTACATAGCTTAACTACATTTTCCCGTAACTTGTAGTGTAGCTTACTACATTTGTTCTGGGAATAGCTTGTAGTGAAGCTACACTACATGTTTCAAGTAGCTTGTAGTGAAGCTACACTACTTGTTTTTAGTAAAAAGGAAAGTAGCTTACTACATTTTCCCACACAAATTTTCAAATTCCACCCATTTTTAATGGGTAGAAAACCTCTAAAATACATCCCAAAACTTAAACATGCCACCTATATTATTATTATGATGATTTTTATTTATATTATTTTATTATTATGATTATTATTTAGAAGGTTGTACATTAAGTTTATATATATATTTATATTATGTAGTGTTGATGTAGCAAGCTACATCAAGCTACTTTTGTCGTGTAGCTTGTAGTGTGGCTTGCTACAATTTTCTGGGGATAGCTTGTAGTGTAGCTTAGCTACATTTTATCGAAAGTAGCAAGTAGCGTAGCTTACTACATTTTCCCTGTAACTTGCCCATCACTGAACATATTACAGTACGTTGTAGGACTGAGACTTTAACTGATTTGGGTTAATTAATTACAATAACACGGTTAAAACCTTACAAACTTTTTTTTTTTCCACTGGACGAATTTCAGGCGTACCGATCACAATGCTGCACGCAATGGGAGAAGAATTGTTTTCGTCCTTCCATTGGTCCGAAATGACTAACCTTATCTCTAAACCTGCACCCTCAACATAACATGTCTCAGTTGGGAAACAGGGCTTAAATCAAAGCCATTGTGCTGATGGTGGATTCCAGCGCATGTTTGAACTAATGGGATTGGGATCTCTGGGATTTTGGATCTAGAGTGTCTATAACAGGGGTGCCCAAAAGGTAGATGGTGATCTACCAGTAGATCGCACAGGCTGTGCAGGTAGATCACATGACATTGCCCCCAGCACTTGGACCCTTATAGATCTGTAACTCTTGAGAGCGGTAAAATGCATCCAAATGGACCCTTGCGGGTCCATTTGGATGCATTTTACCGCTCTCAAGAGTTAAATTATAATTAAACATCTGAATTACGTAATTTTCAAGAGTCCACACAATTAGAAAATGGAGAATAACTGCTGTTGTGGATAAATTGTGGACAGAAATGTGAAAGTTCTCAACATCACAAACTGTCAACTCAAACCTCAAATACTGTTTTCAGTGCAATATTCTTAAACACTATACCAGTTAAGTAGCACCATCACCACTATTTCAAAGCTCAAACTTTCGAGGGGGCCTTGAAATGGATTTTCAGTAGTGGTACAATCACATTTTTGATGTGTAGATTTTGTTGAGCCGCTCATTTTGAAAGTAGCTCTCAAGTCAAAAAAGTGTGGGCACCCCTGCTATATACCAATCTGTTTTAACTGACCAATAATGCTTCTCAGGTCAAATATCAATATGTGATTCACTGAGAATAGATAATTACAACCTCCCCCTTACCACTCTCTGTCAGCACACTGACAGCCACGTATATGTCGCTCCCGGTCAGCTGTTCAATTTGGGGGAAAGCCTCAGTGATTTGTCTCCTCAGCAAGATGGCCTTTCCTTCACCTTTTACCACCTAAAGATCATGCATAGAAAAATACATAATAGGTCACTCAATCTAATATTTTCTCATGGGGCCCCGAGGCTCAGTGCAAAAAAACAACAACAAACAAACGTTAGTTTGGGACATGTCTGTCAGGTTCATCCAGAATTTGAGGACACACACGCATGGCACATACAGTACATACAATTATTTTCACCAGACAGTTTAGACGTAGCATCGAAAAATAAATCAACAATAGAAAACACAATGAAACTGACACATTGTGAGCTTGTAGACTGGCCATTTAAACTATTGAAAAATGTTTTTTTAACAGTTTAAAAAGGCAAAGAAGTTAAGGGATAAGGGGTTTAGAGGTGACGAAAAATGGAGCTTAGAGTAAACACCTTAGGATTTCTACAAAAATATCATTTCTAACAAACCGGCACGATGATTTGACAATATTGTACTAACCGGCACTCTCTGAATAGATGAGGGGAAACTCTTCTTTGAATCATCATGAAATACTCCAAACACTACATAGGCCATCCCATCCACGTCTTTACCAAACAGATACCTAAAAGCACAGGTACAGAAATATATGTGGTCACAATACAATACAGACCACTAACTAAATAATCAACACGTGCACCCAATGTTGCCAACTGCCAAAATGCACTAGTGGCACTTCCAAAATGCACTAGAATGCGCTAGATGCTTGCCTAGAAGGGAATATGACCATTAAATGACCATTAATCTTCTACATTCTCTAGTTGTGTAGACTTGGGCTAATTCACATGATGAATATTTTAACTTAGCGTAAAAATGAAACCAAATGGACCCGCAAGGGTCCATTTGGTTTCATTTTTACGCTCTCAAAGAGTTACATCTGGTTAACCAGCTGTCCATCATTTAGCCTGGGGACCACTGGTTGAAAACCACTGTCATAGGAGGAGAAATGGTGAAAAATGAGGGTTTTATCTCTGGCGCCTGTCAATCAATTTCGCCCCAACTCACCAGCCAAAAAACACTAGATTTTCCGCCAGGAGTTTTTCACTAATTTTGGCGCTAGGGGGGTCTGAAAAAGCGCTAAATATAGCGACAAATACGCCAAGTTGGCAACACTGCGTGCACCACTGCTAGAACATAGTGCAATTTTTATCAATTATTGAATTATTAAATGACTAAAATTTGACAGAAATGGTAACAAGGCTGCTTTTATTTATCTGCAGTTGTGTAGGCTATGTTCGTCCGCACTAGGAGGTCTGTAGTTGAGCGAAGCGGTCCGTTGTTGTGACATATGTGACCGCTCACGTGACCAGAACGCTGGCTTCTGATTGGAGCATTCATTCAAGCCATGTAATAAAACTATTTATCTATATGTGTCCAAACCTAAAATGTATTTGACTATGACTAAAATATCGAAAGTCCAGAAGACTAAGTTGAAATCACTGAGGCTAAGAATGGACTAAGATGAAATAATTTTTGATATTTCGTCAACTAAGACTATTATAACAAATATGAATTGGAGAAGACAAAGTGGGACTAAAAGACTAAATGTGTGTTGTTTCAAAGACTAATACCCGGCCTCTTTGCACAATTTGAAGTCATTCATGACTTTCACATACTTAGCTTTGATGTCGATTTGTAGTTCTTCGCTGTCCACATAAAAGAACGCGTTGCCTGGGGTCAGTTTCACCTCAAAACTAGGAAGCACTGTGAATGTGAAATTCAGTTTGACCGTTCATTTGTATTCATGTTTGCTTATTGTTGTATAAATTCTAAAGTTTGAAAATCAAACATTATACATGAACCTACCATATTCCTTGACCTCAAAGTCGGACGAGTAGATCTCCTGAGGGTTATCTTGGAAACGGGCCACGACCTTCCACACTCCAATACTGCACGCACGCATACAAAACCAAAAACATTAGCAAAAAGGATGTCGCGACACAATGATGGCACCAAGTCACACATTTTGGATTCTGTCCCAACAGGATGGCTTATGTCCTAATCCAGGGGTTTTCAACCTTTTTCATACCAGGGACCACCATTTATTCAGAATTTGAGCCACGGACCACCATTTGAGGACATTTTAGCCCCACTGACCCCCAACCTAAAGATTTCTTTTGCTTCTGGCCATGACTTTTGCATCCTCTAGTCATGTAGATTAGGACTAATTTGCATGATGAATGAAACCAAATGGGCCCTTGCGGGTCCATTTGGTTTCATTTTCACACTCTCAAGAGTTACATCTGGTTAAACAACTTAGCTGGGGACCACCTGGAACCCTCTCAAGGACCACTGGTGGTCCCCGGACCACCTGTTGAAAACCCCTGTCCTAATCAGATTCTAGTTTCTGATGCTAGATTGTAGTTTCTGGTGCTGCATTCTAGTTTCTGACGCTGCATTCTAGTTTCTGATGCTAGATTAAAGTTCCTCATGCGAGATTCTAGTTCCCCACTGTAGATTCTAGTTCCTCTCACTTGATTCTAGTTTCTGAAGTTAGATTCCAGTTTCTGCAACTAGACTCTAGTTCCTGACACTAGATTCTAGTCCATGACACTAAATTCTAGTTCCAGGCTCGAGATTCTAGTTTTTCTGGAAAAATCTCTTTCTGTGTCAGTGATGCTTAACATATTTCATAGGAAGGACCCCTAGAAATATCCATTATTTAGCTGCAGAACCTCCTCTGAAAACATGTTGTTCTAGGGATCCCCCAGAAGCAAAGATTTGAGTTAAAAAATGTTTGCTTCCCGAATAATGTACCGTATTTTCCGCACTATAAGGCGCACCGGATTATAAGGCGCACCGGATTATAAAGTGCACCTTTTAGAACTGTTTTCATATATAAGGCACACCGGATTATAAGGCGCAGAGAATAGAAGCTACTACAGTTAACATAGAGTAGAAGCTACTGCAGTCGAACAATCCATATATAAGGCACAATGGATTATGAAGCGCAGTGTGGATTCTTGAGAAAATTAAAGGCTTTTAGGTGCGCCTTATAGTCCGGAAAATACGGTATTTAAAGATTTGCACTACATTTTCACAATTTTTCAAAAATAGCAGAACTACAAGCTCATATCGCGCCACTCGGTGGCGCGATATGAGCTTGTAGATCTGCTATTTTTCAACAGCTAAAACACCAAAACGCGTTCAGTACACAAAGGGTTAATCAACCATGAGGTGGAATAAAAGAAAAACACCTGACGATTTCTGGGAGGGGATAATGTCCAGAGTGGAGTCCTGACTTCAAAAAGACGGTCTCCACTGGCAAGACGATGTTGTCCGGAGTCTGTCAAATGAAAACAATAGTGAACAACAACCATTGACAACCCATTGTAGGTAATAATGGCCCTCTGGTGGATTGCACACACCATGCACACATCAATGTTTTACTTCCTCAGCTCAAAATTCTCATTTTACTATAAAGTGCTTGTTGCGAATCACAGAACAGGAAACTGAGCTTTTATAATGCATTTTCAGTTTTTAATGCATGCAGTTCAATTTCTTGAACTCCCCCCGGCTGGCCAGGGGGAGGTAGTTTAGAGTCCAGGATTACTGCATGTTTTTGTGAGGGTACAGTATCTACCCTAGGGGACACGGGGAGACCATGCAAACTCCACACAGAAAGGCCCTTTCACCAACCCCACCTCGGGTATGGGCACTGATGACGCGGCGGCAGACACGCCGCGGGAATCGAACCCAGGAAGCGACGGCACTAACCACTGTGCCACCGTGCCCCCACCATGCAGTTCAGTTTCATCTTTGGAACATGGTTTTTGAAGGAAAATTACTTTTTTTTTAACTATTTTGGCCCACTGTCTAATTGGGTTTGACATAAAGTTGAGGACAGGGAATCTTGCGAAGGGGTTCTTTTTCTTGGGCTTGCAGATCTGTTATTCATGTTCTGTTCTCAATAAAGTGATTCAAGTGATTAGTATTAAAGGTAATAGGGACAACCTTTTAGCCGAAAATCAAAATAGATATACCGGTATAGTTATATTTTGGGCCTTTTCCCCCTCTATGTTGCTCCTACTTTGATGCTGCAGCTGTTTTCCTACAGACAGTCCAGAACTGTTGTCAACAAATGATGAAAACAAAACATTCACCAGGCACAGGAAACGCGTGTGTTAATTTGTGAGGGGGGTGGGAGGTTGTGTGGGCTGAGGCAGTGTTTTAGCCAATCACCGCACAGCCGTCTCCAGCAGATTTCATAATGAGCCAATAGAGTGGAAGTGAGGTGGAGTTTGTAAACAAACCTGTTTACAAACACAGTGTTGGTTACAGACGCAAGTTGCCTCTATTGCCTTTAAACTTTTACCTAACTTTTACTTTGAATTAAACATTCTGAGGTATAATTGTGATAAGCTTTGGCAATGCTAGAACTAACCCAGTTCTATGATGAAGTGGGATACCGGTAATTAAAGGGGAATTCCACCCATTTCCAAAATTTTCCTGAGAGGATACAAATGTGAACCAAATGGACCCTAGCGGTTCCATTTGTACCCTCTCAGGAAAAAGGGGTCTGAAAGAAAAATCATTAACATGGTGAAATACATCCTGATGATGTCATCAGATGTATTTCACCATGTTAATGATTTTTCAGACCTCCATTTTTTAGGAAATACAGAATTGGGGGAACTTTTTTTTTTATCATGTCCACACAACATCTCTAAGGTATATTTATGACATATTAAAATGTTGAAAATGGGTGGAGTTCCCCTTTAATGAATGTTATGCTGTTCATGAAAATGTTGAATGGAAAAAACAAATGTTGCCAATGCACAAGGTTTCAACCAGGACACAGAAAAAACAACGTTTCGGGCAGATAATACTGCACTGCCTTCTTCAGGCATGAAATAATAAAAAATACTGTACCACAATCTCAATAGAAATGGAGTCACTTTGGTTCCCACTGGCAGCATTCCTGTCAATGGGCACCATGCCAGGACTCACAGCAAACATCCTGAAATTAACTGAAAGAGAGAGAGAGAGAGAGAGAGAGAGAGAGAGAGAGAGAGAGAGAGAGAGAGAGAGAGAGAGAGAGAGAGAGAGAGAGAGAGAGAGAGAGAGAGAGAGAGAGAGAGAGAGAGAGAGAGAGAGAGAGAGAGAGAGAGAGAGAGAGAGAAAGTTTGAAGTTTACATTGTATGAAATAAATGTGCATAAATATTTGGCCTCCAAATATAGTGGCCAAATATAGTCGACCCCCTCCCCTCATGGTCGGGCGACCCTCCCCTCATGGCGCCCTACTAGGCAACTGCCTAGTCTGCCTAATGGCAAAAAACACCCCTGGCATTGTGGTAAGGCTTACCTTTAGTATTGGGTGTATAGATGGTCTTATCTGTCTGGATGAAGATGTATCCGGACTGGAAGGACACCATGACCACCTTCTCCAGGAGTCGGCCAGGGAACTGAGCTTGCAGGTAGACGTACTGCTTCATGGTGGGGTCCTTCTTAAACGTCTCAGGTGGGATCTGAAACCAGTACAGGCAAAAATACATTGGCTTTTCCCCCAGTTGTGTTTAACGCGTTTTGGCGTTCAACCAACGCATTATGTTACACTTTAGCTATTGAAAAATAACAGATCTACAAGCTCATGTCGTGCCACAGAGTGGCACGATATGAGCTTGTAGATCTGATATTAAAAAAAAATGTGAAAATGATGCACACATCTAAGAATGTGTGTGTCAATCAGGTGTTCTATTTGACACCTGATTGTAGTTTCTGACACTAGATTCTAGTTTCTGACTAGTTTCTAGTTTCTGTTTCTGATGCTAGTTTCTGGCAGATTCTAGTTTCTCTGAAAAATGAAGTTCCTGTCTCAGTGATGCTCAACATATTTCACGGCAAGGAATTACCGGTACCTATATTTGGCTGCGGACCCCCATCTGAAAATGTGTTTTTTCTAGGGATCCCCCAGAAGATCCCCCATCACAATTTCACATTTTTTTCGAAAATATCAGAGCTACAAGCTCACAGCGCGCCACTCGGTGGCGCGCTGTGAGCTTGTAGGTCTGATTTTTTTCAATAGCTTAAGTGTAACATAATGCTTTGAACACCAAAAAGTAAAACTCAATTGTGGTATTCCAATTTATTTATTTATTTATTTATTTTTAACCACAAAATGGACATCAAAATATAGTTAGGTAAGAATTTATGGTGCCAACGCATTGTGCCTTGTGAGCTTGTATAGATCGTCAAGTAGAATAAAATGAAGTATAAATACATAGAATTTATACTTTAATATGGCTATTGTGTTTTGCAATATTTATCTAAAACTACAAAGTACCAACTTTGTAAATAACATTCTATAAATATTGATGAGACTCAAGTTAAGTAAAATGACCAAAGACTACAATCTATTCAATCTATTCAAATGAAAATGTCTACCACATTAATGACAATTTAACGTTTTATGTAATATACAAAAAAGTATTTCTTCTATCGTACCGTGATTTGTCCAATTGCTTGGAAGTTCTCGTCACTTTTAAGGGTTACAGTTATGGACTTCAACTGCCTTGATTTAGCCGGATAGTCCATTACGTTGATTGTGATGACCTGGTCGCCGCCTGTGCAGTCTTGACACTCCACAAAAATGTTTTCTGGAGTTCCTATATGCAACACGTTAGGAGCAGACATCACCTGCCTGCAGAGAGAGAGAGAGAGAGAGAGAGAGAGAGAAAGAAATAATATTTTATTTTATACTGATGATGATGATGACTGTGGGTGAGGCAGGGGCGGATCTAGGCATGGGCATGGGGGGGCAATGCCCCCCTAAATACCCAGATATTTCAAATTAAAGTGCTTATATTTAAAATGATTTGAAACACTACTACTGCTACTAACTAACTACAGCTGTGTCACCACTAAACCAACAGCATTTCATCATTGGAAACAGAAAACTCTCTGAGTCAGACCTTTAGCTTTATGCATGCTGCGTGTCTGTTGCAACTTCAACAACAACTGATGTTATTATTGATGCTTATACTTGCCTAATAAAAGTCCTGTAACCGAAAATGGTATGGGTGCGGCTTCATCGCCTGTGACGCGAAGCAATACGGGCGATGAAGCCGCCCCATACCATTTTCTCTTGCCCCTCCAACATGTTCTCTTGCTCCCCCAAATCTGACATGTTACATCCTCCCCTGGGGTGAGGGATGGTAGGGTGAAAAAGGAAAAAAAATATATACATGTTCAACTGTGTTATCCAGTAATAACTTTGTGCAAAAGGTTGCTGGTTCGATTCCCTGTACTGGGTTTCTATATGCAAAGCTCTCTCTTTTTTTTAAAAAAAATATTTTTTCAGCCCACGATTTTTGCAACCCATTTTTTCACCCAGTGCCAATTCCTAGTGTGATCCTGGGCTCTACACACCCTCCACCAACCTGGGGAGGCAGCGGACTGGCCTCATGCTTCCTTCAATGCATGAGGAGTCCAAGCTGCCTTCTTTTCACCTGACCGGGGGGAGTTTCCCTGGTTGGACATAGCGCGTGGAAGGAGCACGTTATTCCAACCAGTTCCTGTCCCCTCCATCAGGCGCCCCGGCTGGCCAGGGGGAGGCAGTTTAGAGTCCAGGATCAGGAGCAAAGCTCTCTCTAATCGTCTCTATTCGTGTGGCTAATGCGGCGGGTCATCATGTTGGTAGATCAGGACAGGGTTCCCCAAATAAGTTCAGTGAGATATTTGCCGATTATCTGGGAGTCCAAATACAATAACCTTACAGGTTATTGCCCCACACGCAGGTATAAAGGTCCACCACTCTTCAGGTCCTACGGTAACATTGACCACAATGACAAGATCAATACTATATTGCAGGGGTTTTCAACCTTTTTGACTCCAGGGACCACCATTTATTCAGCATTAGAGCCACGGACCACCATTTGATGACGTTTTCGCCCTAAAGACCTAAAACTAAATAATTCTTTTGGTTTTGTCCACAATTCCTGGATTGATTTTGCAAACAAAACAGTGTAAACTTCTTAATTAAGTGGTGCTAATTCAGATGATGCATATTTTAACTCTTGAGAGTGTGAAAATGAAACCAAATGGACCCGCAAGGGTCCATTTGGTTTCATTTTTACATTCTCAAGAGTTACATCTGGTTAACCATCTTTCCATCATTTAGCCTGGGGACCACCTGGAACTCTCTCAGGGACCACTGGTGGTCCCCGGACCACTGGTTGAAGACCCCTGCTATATTGCATAATTGTTTTAGCTTTGCTTCTGATACAATGCCTGCACGATCAGTGCACAGCAAAACATTAAACTAAACATAATAAATACGTTCCTCAAAAAAGAAAGATGCACAATGAGCCTGTTATGGATTAATAATACAGGCCCACAGTTTGAGCCACAGACCACAATTTGAGGAGATTTATAGCCTCTCGGAGCCAAGAATATCTTCTTGTCACTCAATTTTTGTCCAAATTTCCACAATGTACCGTATTGATGTTGGGTATCAGCAGGATTGATAACAGGCAAACATTGATCAAGCTAACAATTCGTCTACATTCTTTAGTGGCCTAATTGTGTAGATTTATTGCAAATGAACTAAGGCTGTTGAAGAACAATGAGTTAATGGCATTTTTTTGTATTCTGATTAAAATTTTAATCACGCAATTAACTGACTCAACTCACTGAGCATTTTCACTTTGAGGATGAAAAAAAGAAAAAAAAAAAAAACGGCAGAACACGGGTCCCTGTAACCAGAACCATCGAGTATAGCTTGAGGGATCTACAAGCATGTTAAATTATACATTCTTCAGAGTGTATAATGAAACAAAATGGATCCATAAGGGTCCATTGTTTTGTTTATTTAATAGGGAAATTCCACCCACTTTCAACATTTTTTTCTGAGAGTGTACAAACGGAACCAAATGAACCCGTTAGGGTTCATTTGGTTGCAAAAAGAAGTGTCTAAAGAAATTAGGGCTGGGACTTTAACTGATTAATTCAGATGAATTAATTAATTAACAGAAACATCAACGTGATTACAGAAATTAACTCATTTTAATCGCACATAGATTTTGCACTACAGAACCTTTTTCATTGGACGAATTTCAGGCGCACCGATCATACCAGTGCATACATTGGGAGAAGCCAATCAGGGTAACCAATGAGGGCTGCCACTGATCCGAACCCCCACTGTTCCGTTCTACCATTGGTCCGAAATTACTAACGATAGCTCTAACCCGCACACTTGACATAACATGTGGCATTGTGGTCACAGTTTTGATTTAGAAAAACTCACTCACACGTTACCAACCTGTTTTAATTGACACAAAAATGCTTCTCAGGTCAAATATTGGTATGCGATTAATTGAGATGAATTAATTACAAAGCTTCTAATTAATTAAATCATTTTTTAAGTGTGGAGTCCCACCCCTAAAAGAAATCAATTTACATGGTGAAAATACATCTTGATGATGTCATCAAGATGTTTCACCATGTTAGTGGTTTTCTTCAGACCACCTTTTCTTAGGAACAAAGAATGGGGGAACTTTTTTATCTTGTCCACCCACCCAGCACCTCTAGGGTATACTAATGACATATTAGAATGGGTGGAGTACCCTTTTAATACAGGTCTACTTACAGTGGAGATGCATCAGCCAGATGAGCGAGGGCCAGAGAGGCCACACACAGCCATAGTACCGTCTCCCGCATGCTGCTTGCTGCCTGCTCTGCTGTCAATGTGGTCTGATACCCACAGACACTTGCCTTTTTATCCTCTTCACCCGTTCCAGTCTGCAGGATTTCCTGTAAGTCGCCTCCCCAAATCATTGCAAACAACAACGCACGCATTCCACGCACACACGCATGCAGGCACACACACACAATATGACTACATGAGCAGTTTTGCCAACCTGTCAAAATCCAAAATGCACTACTAGTGACACTTCCAAAATGCACTAGAATGTATGCGCTAGAGCAGTGGGTTTTCAACCATTTTCATACCAGGGCAACACTAGCCTGGTACCATACTAATTTGTCGTTGGCAACATAAACGTTCAATATGAACATTAAAGTTTCCACCTCCAAATTAATTTGGAGGTGGAAAAATGGTGAAAAATGAGGGTTTTATCCCTGGTGCCTGTCAACCAATTTCACCCCAACTCACCAGCAAAAAAGCACCAGATTTTTCGCCAGTTTTTCAATAATTTTGGCGCTAGGAGGGTCTGGAAAAAAGCTAAATATAGCGACAACTGTGCCAAGTTGGCAACACTGTACAGGAGTGATTAAGTTAAAAAAAAAAAAAAAAAAAAAAAACAGCCAGAAAATGGAACTAACGACCTTGTTGATTTTTCGACTATTTACCTTCCTGGGTATCCCAAGTCCAGGCAAAGGCACTGTTTACACTATCAGCTTCGTGTCATTGAGTAACATTTTAGTTTAATTTGTCCAGTATTGTGACAGAGTGGAATTTACACCAAGGGAATATACAGAATACCAGGTCTGTCTATTCTAGTGTAACACTAGGTCAGAACTAGGCGTAGAATGATTCACTAACCTCATGAAACTGTTGGGTGCTGAATCGATTTATATTGCAATTCTTAATTATGTTGAGATTTGATATATTGCGATTTATTTCCCCCACAAGTTACTTCGCTTTTATTATATTACAAGAATGTGTGTGTGTGTGTGTGTGTGTGTGTGTGTGTGTGTGTGTGTGTGTGTGTGTGTGTGTGTGTGTGTGTGTGTGTGTGTGTGTGTGTGTGTGTGTGTGTGTGTGTGTGTGTGTGTTCCTGGTCCAGGTCTATTCTGCAAGCGCCAACACTTTATGCAACCTGCAACATTATGCAAAGGAAGGAACCTATGGTATGGAACCTGATCACATCTATTGATACATGTATCTGGCCATATTGCAATAGAGCTTCTATAATCTCTACATGCTAAAACAACAAGCAAAATGTAAGTGTCGGGGATTTGGTGGACCGTTTCCACCAAAATCCCGACACTTACATTTTGCTAGATCCCGCATCGTAGAGAAGACCTACCCACATATACTATACAGCATCTGAGAGAGGAGGCTTTTCCCGTCACGCTGCACTTTGAAATGTAAAAAATGGTCCAGAATTGGCCGAGAAATCAATGATCAAAAAAAACGTTTTTTTTGCCGCGAATTGACGACTTTTTTGCAATTTACTTTATAACATTTCGCAGACTTGGGATAAATGCACGCCACATACAGCAAAAAAACATGGAACATGTTTTTTCAACATAACATGTTGAATGGTAAGAAATGATTGAGAATTGACCGAGCTATAATTGGTTGAAAATGAGAGCATGATCTTTGAGAATAGGCGTCTGTCCTAAGCCCGCAGCCAGGCTGCGTGCTTCGGAGGGTCAGACATAGCAGTAGGGATAAGGGAACTAGATAAGGGATGAATTAAAGGGAATGGCAAGACCAACACGGATTGGATGAAAGCTAAAAACGCCCAAACCACACCTATGCATAATTTAACGGGTATAGGAGGTGTTTAAGGGAGATGGCATGGTTACGAAATTAGCGACTTTAGTGTGGGAACGCCTCTTCCCCAATGCTATGTGCGTTAATTGCGCATAAGGGCTAATGTAACCAAAATCGGGCCCCAGGAGTTTTCAACTCGTGGTCCCTGAGAGGATTCCAGGTGGTCCCCAGCTAAGTTGGTTAACCAGATGTAACTCTTGAGAACGTAAAAATGAAACCAAATGGACCCTTGCGGGTCCATTTGGTTTCATTTTTACACTCTCAAGAGTTAAAATTCAACATCTTAGTTAGCCCAGGTTGCAATGCCCACCTTCAAGACAAATTTATCTTGTGTTGTGTTATAGTGCACTAAGTCACACACTTGCCCGATCGGGCAACCAGGTCTTCACTTGCCCCACCATTTTTTTTTACTTGCCCCAGGCAAGCGGGCAAGTGTTAGTGTCAAGCCCTGCATATGGTTGCAGTGGTTTACTTACAGGTGCAAAGAAGTGTGGAATCATTTCTTCAGTAGGCCGCTGGCTGACATACACCATCAGTGTTCATGAGAAGAGATAGGCTAGCCTAGAGCAGGAATTGAGATTAAGAAACAAACAAAAGGTCACTAATGATTAATGAATCACATAATCAAGATAGCAGCAGTGAGAATAGATAATGGATGCAGTGTGTAACTTTGCTTAAAGCACCAAGGACTCCAGCTATTTGAACATGATTAGGTTTTGTTTGGTTAGTAATCCCGGAATAGGCCACGCCAATTGATCAAATGGTGTCCCAAAACAAGACAGACACTGTTTTTAAGTCAGTAAACATTGCCTTAATACGTCCGCACAAGGCCATTTGCTGTCTAATTATTAAACCCAGTTCTGTAAGCCTAAGCCCCTAGTGTTCTGTTGCGAATCAGTGCTAAATATTGCCCCCTGTATATCATTTAATTTGTGGAAATATGGTTGTAGGAGCCAAAATGACATGATTTATAGCTACATACATATTCACTGGGTTGGTGAGGTGCGCACCGCATCAGGGCTTCATTGATTGGTTGAAGCACCTCTGTGGGTGGCCACCGTAGGCTACAAGTGCACGGTCGTTCCCAGCTCACTCCAAGGCTGGTTTGGATTCTTGGAGGCAGGGTGAGCTGGGAGGCTACATAATTTGTTGACCGTACGCACTTTAGCACTTGCACTTTGATAATTTGATTCTTACTAGTATTCCTCACTGTTTGTAGATTTTGCACATATTTATTACGATCGTATCTATTGAATTGAAGTATTGTAATATTTGGTGCACTGATCTATATAAACAGCATGAACTTATTTCCTTGTTTGAATCGTTTTTATCATTGGTGTTTTAGTCTATTGTGTTGCGCGTCACACAGTTGTTTTACTCCCAGGCTTAGCCTGCCGGCATGAGTGATCTATTGGGGATCATTTTCAGCCACAACATTGTCAACAAATTAGTATCGATCTGGATCGCTATTGGTGTTGGGTGTTTAACCTACCTGGTTCCCCGCGGCGTTCAAACAATGAATCGCGCACAGACGTGCACCGCGGCATTAAGGTTGCACTCAGCTATTGTTTAATCCATTTGCTTTTCGAGTCCACGTTATGTTCGATGCATCGCGTAGCGGCCCGCCCCAAACACACACTTGTTGCACGCACACGCTCACTCTATTGTTCCCCTATAGGCGAAGCGGCTTTAGCCTATAGCTTTGGCTGTAGGCTATTGTTTGTTGTTTTTCTTGTGCATGAACGGGTTCGGCCCACATTACAAAACCCGTGGAACGGGTGGCCCAGGAGTGCCGTCTCTTTTAGAGATATATAGGCACATAAGTACCTATCGTTACATGCTGAAGACACAGGGTCTGCATTCGGTAGTTTACGGGTCGTTAGGCAGTTTAGTGGGGAACAATAGCCACGCATTCACACACATACACGCACATTCTACTAGGGCTGTTGCGGTGTATTTTGGATTTCGATTCGGATGCAAATGATTTTGACTTTGATTCATTTTAATGCAAATTCAAAATGTCTAGTTCATCAAGGCCAGGTTCTACTGCCAGTGCAAACGAGACAAAACGGCAATCAACTCTCACTGCAAAGGCACTATCAAACAAAATTGAACAACTTCAAAACGAACGCAAAGCTAAGGTTAAAAGGATTGAACAACTTGTAAAAGCAATTAATGGCCTTATGCAAAGCTCTGAAAACGCAAAGGCTGTTCAGTTCAATCTTTTCAATGTATCTGCTCTGTACGATGAAGCAAGCCTTCTCCATGATTCGGTCATTCCATTGCTTCCCCCAGAGGAACAAGAGAGACAAAACAATTGGTTTTCAGACATACAAAAACGCAAAGTTAATTTTACTGAAAATGCAAACAAATGGCTCTCTCAAAATCTTTCCATTCAAAGTACAGCACAGTTACAGGAAGAGGCTATTATACCTTTGTATGTACCCCCACATCTTGTTGAAACATCTAATGCAGTGAATAACCCAAATGCTTCCTGTGTTCCAGATGACCGTGGGGGTGTGGTGGCAGCTTCAGTCATTGATGATGTTAACCCAGATGATAGTATCTCTAATGTGTCAGTTGAGCCTTCAAAGAAAAGAAGCACTGCAGGTAGTAAGTGTAGGTCCACTATTTCTTCTGCTGCATCCGCACGCCTGATAGAAGCAGACATGGCAGCTCTTCTCGCTCGCCAGAAGAAGCTCAAAGAGAGACAGGCTCTAGAAGAGCAAGAGGCACAGCTCAGAAGAGCTCGTGAAGAGCAAGAGGCACAGTCCAGAAGGGCTCTAGAAGAGCAAGAGGCACAGCTCAGAAGAGCTCGTGAAGAGCAAGAGGCACAGTCCAGAAGAGCTCGTGAAGAGCAAGAGGCACAACTAAAAAGAAGGAAAGAACAGCTAGAGTTGGAAGCAGAGATAGAGGCATCAGCAGCTAAGCTCAACGTCTTGAAGGCCTCCTTCTCTCAGGTGTCTGGTTCTTCAGCCAGTAGGTCAGATGGGATGAATTCCTATGTTGAGAAAGGGAGAGAAAAGTTTTCTCAACCATTGGATCCTGATGCTGAAACCTTTGTTCCTCCGTCAGGGGGGCACTCTTCTCAGCATGTTGTAATGGGTGAGCCACAGTCACGTTCACATCTACTTGATGCACGGCATAAGCAGTCAGCCGCACGTCCATCTTTGCTTGATTCTCGAGCTATGTTGGTGAAGAACACGAGGCAGCAGCGAGTATGGCAGCCATCTCAGTACATGTCAGGTGAACAGCAGCCATGTTCACAGCTCCTGGATGCTCAATCTGAGCAGACACGTCCTCCCTCTTTGGATGCTCGGCCTGAGGTGACTTCTCTAGGGTTGCAATCGCAGCCAAGGCCTGAGGCAGCTACAGTGTGGCAAAGTGGATGGCCCGATCCTCAAGCTCGTCCTCAGTCGCAGTTGCGGCAGCCTGCACCCTTAGTCCAAGATGGTGTCAATCATGATCAGCTGATCTCTGTCTTAAAGGAGCAAAACAAGATAACCTCTTTGCTGGCTAAACAACAGTCTTTGTTTTTTCTTCCACGACGTGACATGCAGACCTTTGATGGTGATCCTTTGGAGTACCAAACCTTTATGAGAGCCTTTGAGCACTGCATCGAGGAGAAAACTCACAGCGCCAAGGACTGCTTGTACTTTCTCGAGCAGTACACAAAAGGGAAGCCCAGAGACATGGTTCGCAGTTGTCTTCATATGTCCTCTGAAACTGGCTATGCCACAGCCAAATCCTTGTTGCAAGAGCATTTCGGCAACTCATTGAAGATCACCTCTGCTTACATGAACAAGGTGTTCTTGTGGCCAGTGATTAAGGCAGAGGATGTCGATGCGCTTCAGTCTTACAGCTTCTTGCTGCGGTCCTGCTTCAATGCTCTTGGGGAGTTTGAATCTACATACGAGTTGGATGTTCCCGCTAACATGCAGGCTGTTATCAAGAAGTTGCCTTACAAACTCAGGGAGAAGTGGAGAGATGTCGCTTGTAGCTTGCAGGAGACGAATCGTCGCAGAGCCACCTTTGGCGACATCGTTGAATTCATTGAATGGCAGGTGAAGATTGCGAGCGACCCACTGTTTGGGGATATCCAAGATTCCTCCCCCACAGTGTCGAGGAAAGAAGTGAGGCCTGCTAAACCTCAGTACTTTGCAGAAGTAAACAGAAGTAGCTTTGCGACTACTGTCGCTACAGTCGACAAAAGGGTTGACACTGCACCGAAAAAAGAACTTGGCTTACCTGTTGTCAAAACTTGCTTGCTTTGTGGAGCTGGGCATTCTTTGGACACATGTTGTCTATTGGAAAGGAAGACACGTGAAGAGAAGATGTCCTTCTTGAGAGAGAAAGGGTTGTGCTTTGGATGTATGTGCATTGGGCACAGAAGCCGTGAATGCAATGCACGTCTGGTGTGCAAAGTGTGCGGTAAGAGGCATCCTACCTTGTTGCATGTCTACCCTGAAGAGCAGAGTCCAGTGCAAGCGCCAGAAGAATTGGAGAAGACAGAGGAGAACAATTGTGTCCCAGCACCACCCAGGTTGAGTCTTTGAGGAAATTCTCATTTTTGTTTTATCATGTCATGTGAAAGCAGAGAGTCATAGCTACAATTTGACATATTGGTTGTGCAATTTGACCCACCAGTTTTTGAGATATGGTTTATAGAGTAATGTCTTGCAGAGAAACAGGAATTTGAGAATTTGGCTTTTAAAGATGTAGTTCTTGGTCTGGGCATTGAGGGGGGCGCTGTTTCCTCTTCTTTGCTGAACAGTTGAACAGTTTGGGCATGGGAACACCTCCTCAATACTGGGGGGGCATTGTTGAGTCAAGGTGTTTGAATAGTAGCCTAATAATAGTAGCTAAAATGAATATAGTAATACATTTCGCCTTTATACGGCTATTTTTACTTTAAAAGGATACTTATACATAGTAACCATTATACAAGTGTACATGGTGAAACACAACTCTATTGTCGTGAAGTTGTGTTTCACCATGCTAATGTTTTTTTTTCCCCCAGACCTCCATTTCTAGGAAAAAAGGTATATTGACAGTAACAGAAAATGGGTAGAATTCCCCTTTAACTAGTGTCCATTCATACAGTGGTTAATGCATATTAAATTAAGTATTTGCTTTTGTTGTATTGATCTAGTGGTTCACAATGTGTTAATGTCCCACTTTCAAGAAGGTGACAATGGCCAGAGCCTATCCCAGATGTTCACAACAACAACAGCTTCTCTTGTTCCAAAATGTTTAAAACGTAATCTATTAAACAACATAACGTGGTTAATGTTCATAATGTACTGCACTTTGGTTCTTATTAAGTCTACAAATAACGCGACTCTTATTTTTATTATTTACCGCGGGTATGTTGTATAAACTTGTATTGAGAATGGGTCAACAAATAAAGACAAGTCCTGGACCGAAAGTAGGTCTATGCAGAAATGCATTGAACTCAGCAACGGTCCACCTAGATCTCTTTATTTTAGATCGTTTTGTAGTAATAATAAAAGATAAACATCCAGAGACTTTAGTTGTTTGTCTTATTTGCGCCGCCCTCGTTGTATAGAACGTATTTCCAACTCCAACTTGACTCTCTTCTCTCTCCGTCTGTTCTCTGTTGTTGCCAAGTATTTGGAGAGAAGTAAGCCAATAACGCCAAAAAGTCCAATAATATTGTATAGTTGAAAAATACTACTAGGCATCCGGGTTTTTATAGTTAACTAAAACTAACGAAAAAACGATAACTTTTTTCTTAAAGTAAAAACTAGTAGGAAAAAAAACAATTAAAACTAAAGTAGAATGAAAAAGCCATAACTATAATAACCCTGCTAGGCACATGTACTGTATGTCTATAATTAATAGTATGCTGTGCAGGAATGCCAACAGTAGCCTACTACAGTTTAATTGTTATGGACATTGAGTACATTGGCCAATTTGCAGGTACTTACTCCACGTTTTTTTTTAGATAACCATCCCCACAGTCCATTGTTTGTATGCATGAATGGAACAACAACAATAATTGTGATGCATTATCATTATAAATACTATGTATCTAGGGTGATTTTTTGCCATTATTATACAATCACACATAGTAGTCACCAGAAACAGATGAGGATAATATCCAATAAAATGTTGGTTAACATGGACGGAAAACAAGCCAACAAGCCAACATGGCAACCCTTTGTCTGTTTCCTCTGAGAATAGTGACGTAGTTCCGGCTCTAAAAAAACGCCACGAAGAAGAATCCAATGTTTTGATATTTTATACATGGATTTACTAACAGAACGTCGCTACTAATAGGTTATGTGGAATGCCACCTGGCTGTTATTTGAGCTCAAAATCACGCGAAGTCCGCGTTCTGTTGATGACGGCGGGCATCGCATATTTACAGAACTAGAGGCACTTATCAGATTACAACCGTTAGCATTTTAAGCTAATTAAGCTAACGGCCCGATCGCGGCCCGGAGGAATGAGGTAATAATGGTCAGAACTGTCATTACAGTTCACATTAATTCAATTATAACATGTTTACACTGCGTTTTAAGGTCTAACATTCACCTCATGTATGCTTTAGTATGAAACAACTAATAAAGTTGCTTCAGGTCATTTTTCACAGAAAATAAAAAATAAGAGAAAATCAAGTTTAGACCCCTCTACTGACAACTTCATTTCCCCGAGATGACTCAACGTGGGTGGGGTTTAGTCACAATTCGATCACAGTGCAGTCCGGTGGTCTTACTGGGGCCGGAGAGACTGACTGCACTCTTGCTATACTTCCCGTTCGGGTGAAGTCCAAGAAAGGTCAGACGTTGGTGACCTATGCTTTTCTTGATCCTGGGAGCTCCGCTTCATTCTGCACGGAGGGGCTCATGGACAGGCTGAACCTCTCAGGAAAGAAGACTGACATCCTCCTAAGGACAATGGGTCAGGAGAAAGTGGTCAGTAGCAGGGTTGTGTTGGATTTGGAGGTAGCTGGGCTGGACACAGATGGTTTCTGTGAGCTACCTACAGTGTTCGCACAGGAGAGCATGCCTGTGCATCAAGGTAACATCCCGAGGCAGGAAGACTTGAGGAAATGGCCGCATCTTGAACACCTCAAGATCACAGAGATCGACTCGGGGGTGGATCTTCTTATTGGCACCAATGTTCCTGAGGCTCTAGAGCCATGGGAGGTGGTCAGGAGTGTTGGTGGTGGTCCTTACGCGGTCAGAACAATGTTGGGTTGGACCGTGAATGGTCCCCTTGGAGGAGGCGGCAGATTTCACAACACAGGTGGGAATCCCATCACTGTGAACCGGATTGCAGTTGCCAGAGTCGACCAGCTGTGGGAGCAGCATACGAAGGCAGACGTCCCTGGATGTGTGAAGGAGGAACAGCTTGGCTTGGCTACAGAAGGTCTTAGTTCAGGGTCTGTCACAAAGTCTGTTCAGCTGGTTGGTGTCCATGAACAGAACAAGAAGGTGGCTGGACATCCCACATGTTTCACCGCACCTGCGTTGTGCAGTGTCAAGAAAACACAGTGCGTACATCAGTTAGGCCGAGATGAGGCGTTGCCGATAAGTGCTGTTCAGCAATGGGCAGCCCGGCGCTTAGAGCTTCATCTCGAGGAAGATCGCACAGGATTTATTGGACCTGTGGTGCTGGGCACTGAGAAACATCTGCAAGGCATACGCAGAGCTAAGCCGGGCTGGGGTGAGGTTTTGTCTGTCCAGCAATGGGCAGCCCGGCACCAGGAACTTCATCTCAGTGAAGATCAGACATGCAGAGGTGAGGCGTTGCCTATAACTGCTGCTCAGCAACGGGTAGCCTGGCTCTACAAGCCTCATCTCGCTGAAGAGTTCTGTGTGTGCAGTAGCTTGGCAGACAGTGGAGCTGGTGCGGAACCCTTGTCGTCCAATACTTGGGCGCAAGCTGAAATGGAGTCTCGAGACCTATCCGCTCGTTCTGTGCAGGTCTCTCCTGAAGACGTGTCCGTGAGGGCAGTTCATGCCGATGAGAAAAATGTGCTGTTTGCCAGTTGCATTCCACCTTGGTTCTGGTTGGGAGAAGTGGTCAGGAAGATGTTGGACCTGGCTCAGAGCAGGAGGCTTCTTGCGCAGCCAGATCTTGATGAAGAGGAACTACATGGGAGCATGCAGATCACTGAAGATTCTGTGTGCAGAGAGGAGACGCAGATTGGCTTGACTTCAGGAAGCAGAGGGGCCGTGAAGTCTCACATGGAGAGCTCATGCTCTATGGATTCTTTCTCGTTTGGAGCTGTTGAGCTCTTTGAACTCTCTCTCTCTCCCGCTCTCTTTATTTCTCTGTTTTGCAGATGGAGAGGAGAATACGGATGAAGGGAGATCCTATTGATGAAGAAATAATGATGCATTATGATTGACTATTTGCATAGAATTGCATTGAATTTTCTATTTTTCTATTTTGTATTTTGCTAAGGATATTTCGAGCTCCTACATATTAATGATAATTGTAATTAGTGCCCAGGCATAATTAGGGGCCGGAATGTAGGAGCCAAAATGACATGATTTATAGCTACATACATATTCACTGGGTTGGTGAGGTGCGCACCGCATCAGGGCTTCATTGATTGGTTGAAGCACCTCTGTGGGTGGCCACCGTAGGCTACAAGTGCACGGTCGTTCCCAGCTCACTCCAAGGCTGGTTTGGATTCTTGGAGGCAGGGTGAGCTGGGAGGCTACATAATTTGTTGACCGTACGCACTTTAGCACTTGCACTTTGATAATTTGATTCTTAGTAGTATTCTTCACTGTTTGTAGATTTTGCACATATTTATTACGATCGTATCTATTGAATTGAAGTATTGTAATATTTGGTGCACTGATCTATATAAACAGCATTAACTTATTTCCTTGTTTGAATCGTTTTTATCATTGGTGTTTTAGTCTATTGTGTTGCGCGTCACACAGTTGTTTTACTCCCAGGCTTAGCCTGCCGGCATGAGTGATCTATTGGGGATCATTTTCAGCCACCCACAACAATGGTACTAGCAGTGTGTGTGTGGGGGAGAGAGAGAGAGAGAGAGAGAGAGAGAGAGAGAGAGAGAGAGAGAGAGAGAGAGAGAGAGAGAGAGAGAGAGACTAGTTGAAACCCAGACAGTAACGCAAACTCCGTTCGCTTCATGGGGTCAGTCCAATGGCGGCTTTCTACATATAGACTTCAATTGAGAATGGGGCCAACAAATAGGGACAAGTCCTGGACCGAAAGTAGGCGCGTAGTACTGCTGTACAATACTTACAAAGAGTTGGCATATTGCACACATGCCTAAAATAGCTCTTATTTGCGCTCCCCTCGTTGAAATCAACGTGTTTCCAAGTTCCAACTCCAGCTAGTCCTCGTTCAGGCTGCACGAACAACAGCAGCTCGAACACTCAGTTTCTGACCCCATAATGCCGCACCTCCTCGTCTACTAGACGGCTCTGTTGTTGACACCCACACCGCCAGTCAGTGGCTCTAGGCTTGAAGCAGGGGGGGGCCTGGTGGTCAGGTCTGGTACTGCAGGCTGGTGGAATTCATGCACGACCGCCGGAGAGCACGCACGCTGGTTTGCTTTGTGCACGCGGACAGGGCAGTTTGTATTTAAGTTGTTTTCTGAATAAACCAGCGGTCCTCACGTCATATACTACCTCTCAAAACACAACAGATGTATTATATGACAGATAATAAGCTCAATGCAAACCCACAAGCTTGTTTTTTGATGCTTTTTGATGTTTTTTTTTTCCTTTGCTCGTGCGCGACGGCGCTCGTTCATGGTTCCCATAATCCCTTGCGTCGGGCGCGTTCATGGAGAAATACTTCCGCATTTGACCACCAAATTTTGGTGGTCAAATCAAGGAGAATTCAAAAAGGAGTTGTCGCGAAGGCACCCACGGGGGAGTCCACATTGGTTCATGGGAGGAAACAGACATGCTCAGTACATTCCAGGAAGTTTGACGCTTGCAAACCATGCATGCCATTGGTCTCTTGGATGGTTTGACTTCCTGATCTGTACTGAGCATGTCTGTTTCCTCCCATGAACCAATGTGGAGTCCCCCGTGGTAGAGTACTGGAAAACAGAGTGGCGTCACTCCAATTGACTCCCCATTCTCCAGCCGAACAGAGACGCCTATTGGCTGAAACGCGCGCGTGCCCTTCGAGGAGGAATGCAAGTTCCAAACAAACCCCTCTGCACATCCAGCTCGGAGCTGCAGCTCCGTCGACAGCAGGATGCAGGTTTGCAGGTAAATTGGCGAAATTACGGTAGTGATGGGCAATTGAAGCTTTTATGAAGCTTTGCACAATTTGAACCGATTGGTTCAAAAAGGTACGAAGCTTTGAAGCAGTGGTTCAGTCATGATAGGGACATCTGCTGGCGAAATGCTAGAATGCATTTCTAGCATTTGAAACAGTGAAACACTCAATACATGACACGGTAAAACAATAATAGGCTAAATGTTATCAGATTTGATAATAGAAATACACTTGTTGATTACATATGAGGTTTATCCCCATGGCTCTGGTCATCTGTTTTTTTATCTGGAGTGTAAGAAATTAATACTATCATCCGTCATGATGATATCATATAAAACCCACATGATTTATATATATATATATATATATATATATATATATATATATATATATATATATATATATATATATATATATATATATATATATATATATATATATAACTTTAAAAATGGTTACAATGTTAATTAAACGCAATAATTAAATTGCATTTAGTAAACAATATAAAAGAGTCACTGCATATTCTATTGTATCAGCTGATTACAGCACCCCAACCCTGATTCGAACCCGCGACCCCCCGTTTAAGAGTCCCGCACGCTACGCAGATGCCACTGAAGTATTATTTGGACAGGGCTTCTGTCGTTGTGAAAGCTGATCCGTGGCAGCGGCAGAGTATAGACAGTTACGACAACTCGGTCCACTTCATAGGGCCATTCAATGGAGGATCTTCTACTTAGGCTTGAATAGACAGAAAGAGGCAGAAAGACATTGGCAATAGTCCAGCGTTAATTATCTTGAATCGCTTTATTTTAGATCGTGTTGTAGTGTTAGTACAACCGACGTAAACATGAATGAAAACGTAGGTTGTCCCTATTCGGGCTGCATGAACAGCATTCGAGCGCTTGGTTTCTGACCCCTCAATGTCGCAACTCTTCTACTAGATGGCTCTGATCCTTGGAACCATGATCGAACCGGTATGAGGAAATGAAACAGTTACTGCTTCGAACGTCACTGGTCACGTGACTTTTTCCTGAGTGAAGCAAGCTTCGGAGCAGTGGTTCATATGCAAATGAAGGCGGGGTTCGGAGCTTGTGTCGGAGCTTCAGTTTCACACGGCCATCACTAAATTACGGCATTTCAGAACATTTTAACGCATTAATAGACCGCTCGTCACTTTAGTGATTAATGATTCATATGAATAGTTATATAATTTGCTCTGGTTAATGTACAACATTGCAGTGGTGGTTAGCTAACTTAGCTTAGCAGTGTTCCTGTCCATCCAGCCATCCACTCCATGAACAGTTACACTGCTATGACCCATCAGCTTTTTTTTAGCATAAATATTTGTTGTAATTGTTATTAGCTTCATTGTTAAACTTATGGTCAACCAGTGTGTACAACTGATAAGTTATATTGCTAGGTTATATAACATTACCATTATAGATTATGTTTATACTCTTGGGTGGGGGAAACAAACCAAAAAGTCACATTGCTTTGTTATATACAATACATTTTATACAAGCTATAAAGCTTAGTGGCAACATTTGTTTGTTCTAGTCAGTCCACTTGCCAGAATGTGACACCAAGGTTTTGTGTGAAATGTTTAGTAGGGGTCCCCTCCCCTCCCCAGAGTGTAGAAGTTGCCAGATATCATGTTGAGCAGTTTTTGTAATTGTGATAATATGTGGCCATATGGAAGACCATATAGCAGTTCTCCTCAGTGATAAATTTCCTGGTGGTCGACAGCCAAATTATTGATGATTGGAAACAGGAGGGGGTTACGAAATCAAACTAAATAAAAACAGATTGTAATATATTATATCTGTAATATATTAAGTAAGTAACTGTATAAAGTTACATAAAAATAATACAGCATATGCATTGTTTGTTTGTTTTGTTTTTTTTTGCATTTCAGGACAGTGACTCGGGTGCTAATAGAGATGATTTTCTGTGTACCAGAGGACCAGGACACAAGAAAGAACAGGACATGGAGATGAAGAGTATTAGAAAGTGGTCAGACTAGCTGGCAGTAGAATACATTTTCAGAAGCATCTTCATAAACAAGACTGGAATTTTTCATATACACATACAGTTTAAAGCAGGAGTTTTCAACCTTTTTCACACCAGGGCCCACCATTTATTCAGCATTTGAGCCACGGACCACCATTTGATGACGTTTTGGCCCCAAAGACCTAAAATTAAAGAATTATTTTGATTTTGTTGACAATTCCAGGCTGGATTTTTGCAAACAAAACAGTGTAGACTTCTTAATTAAATGGTGCTATTTCACATGATGAAATTTTTAACTCTTGAGAGTGTGAAAATGAAGCCAAATGGACCCGCAGGGGTCTATTTGGTTTCATTTTTACATTCTCAAGAGTTACATCTAGTTAAACAACTTAGCTGGGGACCACCTGGAACCCTCTCAAGGACCACTGGTGGTCCCCGGACCGCCTGTTGAAACCCCTGGTTTAAAGCTTCAATGTATACCTGGTTGGCTTTAACATCACACAATTGTTTTGGAAAGTTTCTTTCATGCTGTCTCTCAAATGTCAGTCAAAATGTTCCGAGATATATATATATATATTTTCCCCCAGTTACATCAAATCTTGAGTGTGTGAGTGATGGAAAGTATTTTTGTGCACATTTTAGTTACTACATTGTGAATAAAATGTTTTATTGATTATTCATTCTCCTTGCATACTCCGTAATCTTTACTGACATGTCATTTGGTATTTAGCCTCAGAACCCCAGCTGAAAACGTTTGTCCCTGTGACCCCCTCATTATGTCATTATTGGCTGATCTACAACATCACAACACGTCCTATTTAAAATCCATTGTGAACTTGTCTGAATTTTGAATGAATAGTTTATTGGAAAAAAAGTAATGGGTACAAGGTACAGTCAGACAGGGTACAGTCAAATACCCAATAGGATCACTAAGAAAATTCCTTGCAGTCTTGTTTCCATTCAGGACCAGGCCAGGTACAGAGTGAAAGTTTTAAGTGGAATGTGCAACATGAATCCAATACATAGCCCTAGTACTATGAAAGCTTTTGCAGTAAATCTGAATTGAGTGTCATGCATGAGACGATTGTCAATCACGGAATGATTGATGGCCGTCCTGAAGTGAGTGATAGGTGGCACCAATCATGCACGGCTGGAAGTGATCGGGATAAGGAAAGAGAAACTATAAAACTGTTTTGCTCAGAGTGACGGAGTGGTGTGTCTGGAAAGCGAAGCTCTGTATGTTTGCTGGCATATAATGCCAGCGATTGTATTGGGTAGGAGGGCAATTTGCTTATGTTTTATTGTTAGTAGTTATTAAATGAAGTAGCAGTGTATCTGTGCATGTTACTTGCTCAGCCTCCATTATTAATATTTGAAGTAGAAATATCCTGTAAATAGTCACTTTACATTTCTCCTACCTGAGACGATTACAATACGATCAAATCTGCAACCCTGCTTCAACACACAACTGTAACCCTAACCCCTCCCCACACACACACCTCAACCAACCCCAAAGTAGACCTAATGTAAATTATTAAACCATAACCATTTGGCCTATATGGTCAGAGAGGCAAATACAAAAATAATATAGCCTAGCATTTAATAAGATTCTAGGAATATAACAAACAAAGTAAGATAAATAGAGTATCTATAATGAGATTCCAGATACTCTAAAGCAGGGCTTTTTAACAGGTGTTCCGGGGACCACCAGTGGTCCCTGAGAGGATTCCAGGATGTCCCCTGGCTAAATGATGGAAAGTTGTTTAACCTACCAGACGTAACTCTTTGAGAGCATAAAGATGAAACCAAATGGACTCTTGTGGGTCCATTTGGTTTCATGGTTATACACTGTCTCTCAGTCTCAAGAGCTAATATTCAACCTCTGAATGGGCTCAAGTCTACACAACTAGAGAATGTTTTTTCTTCTTCTTCTTCAAAATCCAGCCTGGAATTGTGGTGACAAGCCACTGTTTTGGGGTCTGTGGGGCTAAAAATGGTGGTGGCCATAAATGGTGGTCCGTGGCTCAAATTATGAATAAATAGTGGTTGAAAACCACTGCTCTATAGATAAAGAGCTAGGGGGACGACTGGAGGTGTATGCTAACACACACATGCTGAATGGGGTCTGTGGGGCTAAATGCTATCAAAATGGTGGTCCGTGGCTCAAATTATGAATAAATATAGTGGGCCCTGCTATCAAAAGGGTTGAAAACCACTGCTCTAAAGATAAAGAGCGGGGCGGACGGACGAGGAGTATGCTAACAGACACATGCTAAATGGAGGAGAGGAGCACCTAATGTTTGGAACTTGCAGAGCTCCAGAGCGTGGCGCATGCGCGCTACGCGAGGGGCGGCGAGATCAAAGCATGACGCCACTCTCTCTATTATAGTACTCTAATTGAACCAACGACGACGGCCCCCTTTTCAACTTTTTTTGTTGGCATGTTTTGAGATTTGTCGCCATCTATCGCAAGTTATCAGAAATCGCAGTACCAACACTAAAAGGACCCCTTAACAGCAGGGATGGGCAATTATTTTCCCCAAGGGGCCAAAACGAGATAGATAAAATATTGTGGAGGGCCAACACTAAAGGCTGAACTAAAATCTGTGTAATATTAATTTAATTTCAAGATAAAAGTAAGCGGAAGACCAACCATTTGATACCATGCAATATTTATTCAGTTTTCTTTTGTTTTTGTCCACAATTCCAGGCTGGATTTAGGAAACAAAGCAGTCAAACATGCAGATCAAAATGACCATTAATCTTCTACATTCTCTAGTTGTGTAGACTTATGGGCTAATTCAGATGATGAATATTTTAACTCTTGAGAGTGTAAAAATGAATGAGCCAACGGGCCGCATAATGCACAAGTATCAAATGGATCTGCAAGATTTACAGATTGGTCTCATTGTATGCTCTCAAGAGTATGGTTATTGGTTACCCTCTCTACCATCTATCCAGAGACTGCCTGGAACCCTCTTCTTAAGGACCACTGGTGGTCCCTGGACTACTGGTTCATTATAGACATGTAAAAAAAATCGATTTTGAATCGATGTATCGATCCAACAGCCGACAATACGATGTATCGATACGTCCGCAAGAGTATCGATTCATGTTTAAAAATAAATGAATAAAAATATTTGGTCTATTTTATCCATTTGCTCCTGGACGTAATTCAGACTAGGCCTAGGTGAAGTACAACTTTGCTGTTTCTCAAATAAAATGTACAACGGTATTACAGGTTTCATTGATTTATTTCGAATTTGAAACATTGTCTAGCCTGTAAGGTAAAAAAGGGTAAAAAAAAATCGAAATCGAATCGAATCGTGGTGTATTCTTGAGTATCAAAAAAAATCGAATTGTTGGGTCAGGAAATCGATACTGAATCGAATCGCCATGATGGGTGTGATTTACACCCCTAGTTCATTATATAAAAATCCACAAAGGTTCACAAATACTATGCTTTGTTTGTTTTTGGAAACCAGGCAGAAATGTTTGTGCGTCTGCCTGCCTGACTCAAGTATGGACTATGAACTTCTAGTAAGCGTTTTGCAAACTATTAGTATTCAATCAATTTCTTTCCCTGCTGTATGCACTTACAGTAAGCCTACATTAAAAAAAAAAAAAAAAAAACACTTGAGAGAAAGCGCAGGATTTGTAAATGGGATTTCATAATCTAGGTGTATTCATTCATAGAGATATGCATAATAGTATAGGCTAATAGACCTAAAACATTTCTCATCTTTATTCCCTCTCTTTCTCTCTCCCATCTAGTACAGTGGTTTTCAACTGGGTTGATACCAGGGCCCACTATTTGTTCAACATTTGAGACGCAGACCGCCATTTGATTATTACATTTAGCTTCTCAGACTCTTCTCAGATCCCACAATTCCATGCTCTGAGATAACAGTAATTCTTCATTCTGAAATTGTGGGCATCCTGTAGATGAATTAATTAAAATGTAAATTCAAATAATGTAACTCTTGAGAGTGTAAAATGAAACCAAATGGACGTACTGTGGTTTCCTTTTACAATCTCACAAGTTAAATGTCTTTATATGGGTCTATTTTTGTGTTGTAGTCGAGACCACCTAAATCGAGGCCAAGACAAGACCAAGACCTAGGGGGGTCGAGACCAAAATGAGACAGTATAGAACATTTCCTTTGCATTGTCTTGTCTCGACTCGAGTGGTCTCGGTGGTGAAAGAGACCCGAGACTTTTGCTCCGAGGTTGTGACAACACCAAGATAAATTCAGGGTGAGACCAAGACAAGACCACAAGACAAATGAACTGAAGGCCATTGATATTACAGAGCGCAACAGTGGCCACCAACACACACAGGAAAAAAACAACCTTTGATTCATGACTATTTACCAGTTGAAAAATCAATAAGAGGTCGTTAGTGCAATTTGGGGGGGGGGGGGGGGGGGTTGATTACAGACTGTGTCTGCATAGAAGGAAGTGTCATTGAGCAATATTTTAGATGTAGATGGATTGGCATATGGTGACAGAAGGGAATTTACACCAGGGGAATATACACCACAATGTCTGTCTGTCTGTTTGTCTCACTGGTTCCCAAACACTGGGTCAGAACCCATTTGTCTGTCTTACAGGGGCGGGTCTAGGCATGGGCATGGGGGGGGCAATGCCCCCCTAAATGCCCAGTCTGCCCCACCAAACATGATGGCATGCAAAACAACCCAAGATATTTCAAAATAAAGTGCTTATATTTAGAATGATGTGAAACACTACTACTGCTACTAACTAACTACTGTACAGCTGTGTCACCACTAAACCAACAGCATTTCATCATTGAAAACAGAAAACTCTCTGAGTCAGACCTGTAGCTTTATGCATGCTGCGTGTCTGTTGTAACTTCAACAACTGATGTTATTATTGATGCTTAATTGTGTAATAAAAGTCCTGTAACAGAAAATGGTATACCATTTTCTCTTGCCCCTCCAACATCTTCTCTTGCCCCCCCCCCAATGGGACATGTTACATCCGCCACTGGTCTAAATTGTTCATTTCAGGGTTAGTAATTTCTTTGTTGAATTGAATTGAATTGAATTGAAAGCTTTATTCCGATTTTTTTCAAGAATATAAATAATTACTGTACACTACAGTAATACAATTGATCATTATTCAAAAGAAAAACAAAAATAATAAATAACAATAATAAATGAATAAATAAATCAGAGCCTCACTGGCATAAGTATTATAACTTTTTCTTTTCTTTTTTTTCTCTTTTCTTTTGTTTTTTTGTTTTCTTTTAATCTTTCCTTTGTTTGTTTATTCGGAATGGAGTAGGGAGAAGTAAAAAAACTTATATAACCCTACCCCAATATTTCCTAAACAATAAGTACCTTGTCATTGCTTGACATACAGCAGCCAATACCAATATGGTACATTAAAACAACCTAGCGCAAGTGATTATCAAAGTAAATTATCATTACTACAATTGCAGTTACTGATTATGATAATATTTTTTATAATAACATAATCATAATTATAATTATTATAAACCATCATCATCATTACTTCATTTATCTAAACTTTACATTATTGTAACTCTAACTCCCTATACCTCATAATAATGCCATCTTTATACATTTTCTTAAATTGTTTCATACTTGGGCATTGCTTGAGTTCCCTATGCATACTGTTCCATAGTTTTACTCCACAGATTGATATACAAAAAGATTTTCGTGTCGTCCGAGCCATTCTAGTTTTAAAATTTAAATCGTACCTTAAGTTGTAACCCCCCTCTCTATCATGAAATATTCCCTGGATATTTCCAGGGAGTAGATTATTCCTAGCTTTATACATTATAAGTGCAGTTTTATACTCTATTATATCTATAAATTTTACAAGATTAGACTTTATAAATAATATATTAGTATGATCTCTATATCCAGCATTATATATAATTCTTATAGCTCGTTTTTGCAGTATAGATATTGCATTAAGTGATGATTTGTAGGTATTTCCCCAGACCTCTGTACAATAATTTAGATATGGCAATACCAGGGAACAGTATAACATACGTAGTGAATTATAGTTTAAAAGGTGCTTTGCTTTATTCAATACTGAGATACTTCTAGATAATTTATTATGTATATGCTTTATATGAGATTTCCAATTCATTTTATCATCAATTATTACTCCAAGAAATTTATTTTCAGAAACTCTCTCAATTTCAACACCATCTACGTGTATATTTACCTGTCTATCTATTTTATAATTACAAAATATCATTAATTTGGTTTTAGCCAGATTTAATGACAGTTTATTTCTATCAAACCACCTTTTTAACTTACATAATTCTCTAGTAACCAGATCTAACAGTTCTTGTAAATCTCCTCCAGAACAGAAAATATTAGTGTCGTCTGCAAAAACTACCATTTTCAATACATTCGATACAGCACACATATCATTTATATATAAGATAAACAATTTAGGGCCCAGTACAGACCCCTGGGGGACCCCACAAGCAATGCCCAAGCACGACGACACAGACTCACCCAACTTCACAAATTGTTTCCTGTCACTTAAATAACTTCTCACCCAGTTTAATACATTTCCTCTAATTCCGTATCTTTCCAATTTATCAATTAATATATCATGATTAATAGTATCAAATGCCTTTCTAAGATCAATAAATACCCCTGCTACATATTTATAATCATCAATAGAATCAGTAATTTCCTCAATTGAGTCCATCAAAGCCATTGCAGTTGATCTGTTTGATCTGAATCCATATTGACTCTCACTGAGTATATTGTGTTTTTCAATGAAATTATCTAGTCTGTTATTAAAAAGTTTTTCTAAAATTTTAGAAAATTGTGGAAGCAATGAAACAGGTCTATAATTTGTGAAGTTGTGCTTGTCTCCAGATTTAAACAGTGGTATGACTTTAGCTATTTTCATTCCATTTGGGACCTTACCAGTTTTAAAAGATAAGTTGCAAATGTAAGTTAGTGGCTTAGATATCCCTTCAATTATCTTTTTTACTAGTTTCATGTCTATATCATTACAGTCTGTAGATGTTTTATTACTACAATTCTTAACAATATCTATGATTTCACTTTCTTCAACCGTTGTAAGAAACATTGAATAGAGATTCCTTTCTATGATGTTCTCAGTATACTCCTCAGATGTCACAGGATCAGAAATACTCTCAGCCAACTTTGGTCCTACATTTACAAAGAACTCATTAAAACTGTTTACCACCTCCTCCATGTTATAATTATTAGTGCCTTTATCCATAAAGTACTGTGGATAATTTGCATGTTCAGAGCTATTTCTAATAATACCATTTAATATATTCCATATTCCTTTAACATTATTTTTATTACTATCTAATAGTTTGCTATAATAATCCTTCTTACATCTTCTTATAATATTTATTAATTTATTTTTATATTTTTTGTATTTATCTTCTGCCTCTGTAGTTCTTTTTTTAATAAATTCCCTGTACAAGGTGTTTTTCTTTTTGCATGCATTATGCAATCCCTTAGTAATCCAGGGTTGGTCAATATAATTATTTTTTCTGTTATATTGTTTTATAGGACAGTTTTTATCATATAACATTTTAAATATTTTTAAGAAATTATCATATGTACTATTAATATCATTATCCGTATATATAGATTCCCAATCATGTGCAATTAAATCATTCTTTAGTGCATCGATGGCATTCTCTGTTCTCACTCTCCTGAAATAGAATGTACAGTCAGATTTGTTTTTTTTTAGATTACAGTCATAGACAGTAAAAACAGGTAAATGATCACTTATATCATTAATTAATAATCCACTTATTGTTTTATTATTTATGTCATTAGTAAATATATTATCAATTAATGTGGCACTATGGGATGTAATCCTGCTGGGCCTGGTAATATTAGGGTGTAAACCTAATCTATACATGGTGTTAATAAAATCCTCAGTCATTTTATGATTGTTAAATTTCAGAAGGTCAATGTTGGTATCCCCTGTAATAAATAATACTTTTTGATTGTTTAATGTATACATCTCTTCTATCCAATCATTGAATGCCTCAATACTTGTATCAGGAGCTCTATAAATACAACTAATAATTACATTTTTAGTACTTTCTATATATATTTCAACAGTTAAACATTCTACTAAATTATCAATCACAGTTGTCATGTTTTCTACCACCTTGTAATTCAAATTACTGTCCACGTATATGGCCACGCCCCCTCCACCTTTCACATTTCTATTTATATAATTGAATTCGTAACCTGTTAACTCAAAATCTACACCTTTATCCTCATCAATCCACGTTTCTGATATCGTAATTATGTTAAATGGTTGCCTGAACCTACTTAAATATTGTTTGATTTTGGAGAAATTAGCATACATGCTTCTGCTATTGAAATGTATTATTGATAATTGTCCTTCGGTCTTGATAGACTGATTGTATTGTTCATCCGTGTAATAATAGCAATTGTCCTTTATGTTGGAGAAGAAATGATTGTCCGGGTCTATGTCGTTTTCTATATCCAGTGGTTTATGGTCAGTATATTCAATTGTTCTCAGTTCCAGAGTGGCATGGTCCATAGTCGTTTGTATCGTTGTGTTCGATGAATGAATGTTGTGTGTTTGTGACATGGTTGTATTATTGTTAAGTCACGTTTGGTGTGTTTGGTTTACCTTATACCGTCCATGTCCCGACCATGACGCCACACTAGATCTTGTCCAAATCCTCCTTGTTCCGAATGCACAGCACCTTTTGCTCCTCCGGAGTAGATCCATTCTGCTTGATGAATATTTTGCAGTTAGCAGTCCACGTAGCTTGTATCTTGCCCTGCTTCTTCATGGAACGAGCCTTCTTGGCGATCTCTGCGTTGCGTTTAGTCAGATGCTCACTGAGGAAGACGTCGGTGTCGTACAACTTTTTTCTTTCCTTCAGTAGTGCAACTTTATTTTTCCGATTGGTGAACCTCATGATGATGGCCGGCGGTGCGCTCTTCTCCTTGTCCTTCCTCGGCAACATGTGACATGCCTCGATGTTGTTGCAATCCATCTCGATCCCAACAGAGGAAAAGAAATCGGCTACCTGCCGCTCCACCGAGGTAGCCTCCTGCTCGCTCGGCTCTCCCCCGTTAGCCGCCGGCCCCGCCACAGCCGTGGCATACGACCGGGGCTTGATCTTGAGCCCGCTGACAATGACGTCGTTCATCCTGGTGTATTGCTCCAAATCCGAGACGCGACTCTCCAAAAGAGAGATCTTTGTATCTTTTTCTTCATTTTGCTGCTTCAGCAGCTTTACCTCCCGCACCAGGTCCAGGATGGCCAGCTGCTGCTGCTTGATGGTGGAGATCTCCCCCGCCAGGTAATCCAGCGACGCTTTAATTTCCTCGCCTTCCTCTGCAGTGAGGTTCTTCTTAGGCGGCATTATTAAAGCGTTCTTTCAAAGTTGTCCTTTCGTTCAAATTTGTTCTTTTTAATGTTCGTAAAGTCCGTAAAGTTTTAAATGTTTGTCATGTCGTGTTTCACCAGCTCTCCCGTGCTGCTGTGCTGCTGCCGTCTCTCTCTCTCTCTGGTCTTTGCACTGTATGGATGTTGTCTGTATATGTTGGGCATAAGCTGAGACAAATTCCTATCAACACCTGTTGACATGGCAATAAAATTCTTGAATCTTTAATCTAGAAGTATTGCGTGTGTGGAGCAAGTGAGAAAACATGTTGACAACGAGGTTAGCAAATTATTAAGATCTATTAAAAAAAAGAATTCAGGATTTCATTTCAAATATAGCAGGAATAGCTGATCAAAAATAACATCACGTTTTGAACTTGTACATCAAGCACAGCCCACACGTACTACGGACAGGTGTTTTCGATCAATCTGTTATGATTAAATTTGATTTGATGTTATAATGGGTTTGTAACCTATAGGAAGGGGCAGCAAAAGGAAATATGGAAAATGTAAATACTACTAAATCAAGCAACTTATGTTAAAATGTGTGGGATGTTCAAGTACGTCGACTGTAAATTGTCAAAATGTTTTTTTCTTTCATGTGAAATATCTCTCTAGTCCCCTCGCCTTCGTAGACCTGCTATTCTGCATGAATGTTTCTCTCAGAATAGTCATGACTGGGATTCAAGTGAACAGCCCAACTATTCTCCTTTTACCCATTTCAAGGACATATGAGACAGGCCATGTGATGTAGGACAACACAGCTTTAATGAAGATAGGGAAAAACAATGGTATATAGAGAAGTTTTTTTCCCCCACATACAAAATTAGTAGCTTCCCCTATAGCAGTGCAAATAGACATTCAGGAAAGGAGGACGCATTTGAACTAGTTTGGACATCCAATGAGTGATAAGAAGTCCTCCAGTTTCTTCAAACCCAAACAGGCAGAATAGTGTTCTTGGTCCTGACATTCCACTGGTGAGGGCCAATATTCTATCCATGTCCTCTCACCCAGCACATACTGGTACCTACGGACAAAAGAGAGGAAAATATATACTCAGTTATGGGCAAATGTAGTAAGCTACACTACTTGTTACTTTTGAAAAAAATGTAGCTAAGCTACACTACAAGCTATCCCCAGAAAATTGTAACAAGCTACACTACAAGCTACACGACAAAAGTAGATGGCTACATGAACACTAAATAAATATACATCTCAACTTAATGTACAAGTTAATGTACAAATAATAATAATAAAATAATATAAATAAAAATCATCATAACAAAAACAATCTATGGCGGGTTTGAACCTGGGATGGTGACATGTCTAAGTTTTGGGATGTATATTAGAGGTTTTCTACCCATTGAAAATGGGTGGAATTCAAAAATGTGTGAGAAAATGTAGTAAGCTACTTTCCTTGTTACTCGAAACAAGTAGTGTAGCTTCACTACAAGCTACTCGAAACAAGTAGTGTAGCTTCACTACAAGCTATTCCCAGAACAAATGTAGTAAGCTACACTACAAGCTACGGCAAAATGTAGTTAAGCTATGTAGCTTAGCTACATAGCATCACTGTATATACTGTATTCTGTTCATCTCTAAATTAGTACTGATAAGTAATTCTACAACCGTGGTTTTCAACCTTTTTCATACCAAGGCCCACTATTTATTCAGAAGTTGAGCCACGGATCACCATTTGATGACATTTTAGCCCCACAGACCCCGAAACTAAAGATTTCTTTTGCTTCTGTCCACAATTCCAGGCTGGATTTGGAAAAATAAAACGGGCAAACATACAGACCAAAAATGACCATTAAATCTTAATCTTCTACATTCTCTAGTTGTGTAGACTTGGGGCTAATTCAGATGATTAATGTTTTAACTCTTGAGAGCGTAAACATGAAACCAAATGGTTTGGTTTCATGTTTGCGCTCTCAAAGAGTTACATCTGTTACCACCTGTTGAAAACCCCATGTTCTACAGTGTTACAGTTTTTTCAGTAGTGGTGACATGAAAGAAACAAACACATGTGGGGAAGTAGAACGTTAACCACACACACTCACTCACTCACTCACTCACTCACTCACTCACTCACTCACTCACTCACTCACTCACTCACTCACTCACTCACTCACTCACTCACTCACTCACTCACTCACCCTGGGTCTTTTGGGTCGTCATTTCTGTACATATCCTTCGATGTGCCCATGATCAGATAGCTCTTATCTTTTGTCAAGTTCAAAGTCTCTCTGCAGTGTTGGAAACTCAGGAATGCGCGGAGCTGCCCCTGTGGATTCATGTCAGTTCCTGTAACATGAAAATAAAATAAAAGAGTTAACAATAAAAGCAGAATGAGCAGAATAATTCAGGGAAATAACGTATATAAAATTCTAGGTGATGCAGTGGAATAAAAATGTGTTTGGGGGGGAATCGAAAATTAAGGGAAGAAAAGAGAAAAAAGCAGTGATTCAGCTGTCTCAAAAGGTGGGGGCGTGGCGCATGGTTTATGGCTGAACCACTGCTGAACGAAACGAAACTGAAAGTGTGAGGGTTAACACACTACTGACATGGTGGGGAGACATATAGGTGAACTTGCATTTGACCCCTTAGCCCCATTATAAGCCTATTTTGGGAGAGGGGAAACAGGCATTAAGGAGTGTTTTCACAAAATAACACCACTTTTTTCTAACAAATTAAGTGCAAATAAAGATAAAAAAAAAAAACTTTTGGTGTGCAATTCTCCTTTAACTGGCTATCAAATAAAGCCTCTTCCCTTTTAAATTTTCAAATGGAGATCTTCTATGTTCGTGTTCTTTTTTTGAGTGCTCCAGCCACACCAAGGATTGGCAATGTGTGTCGTTTTGTATGGCTATACTGTATGTACATGGCTAGAGTACCAACAGGTGACACATTGACGATTCACACTGTACACAGGTGCATGATGGGAAGCTGAGTTTTGAGTGTAACTCCAGTAGTTTTTAGTGTAACACCAGCGCAGAGCATAGTGCAGTACAGACTATGTGGCTCCATTTTCGTTACATGCTAAACCCCTTATCCTATTTTGAAAAACCTTTTGGAATATTTCAACATGTCAATCTATTTTAACACGCTGTGAGCTTGTAGACTGGCCATTTGAACTACTGAAAAATGTTTTCTTTAAATAGTTTAAAAAGGCAAAGAAGATTAAGGGATAAGGGGTTTAGCAGTAATGAAAATGGAGCCCTATGTGTAGCACATGTACAGGTATGATGAGAGGGAGTGCAGGGCAGACTACACAGTGCAATAACCAATAGTCCCACAACAGTTCCACTATTCCGACAATCTGTCACCCAAACAGAACCACTCAGTTGTAGTTACATCCTCTAACTTAGGCAGTTGAGATTTGCTGCACTGTCAATAACGGATGCTAAAATCTGTTCTTCTAAGCCCAAAACAAACCAAAGGTTCAAGACAGGACAATACAACCAGGTTTAAGGCCCTGATACACTAGCAATATTTTAATCAATTTCAACTAGCAATGTCAACATCAACAAGTCAACATGATGAGACACACGGCAACAGGCAACACCTCCCATTAAAAGGGGGATTCCACCCTTTTTTATTTTTTTCCTGAGAGTGTACAAATGTGAACTAAATGGACCCTAGCGGGTCTATTTGGTTCCATTTGTACACTCAGCATTTGTACACATCAACCATTTCAGTCTGAGAGAAAGGATCAGGTAACGCCCAGGAGGGCTGTGATTGGAGGATTCCAAAATGTTGACCAGTAGACAGGGCTTTGAACCGGTTCAAAGAACGAAAACCGAAAACCGAAACGAACGGAATTCTAGGGGATTTTTCAAGAACCGAAAACGGAACCGAAATGGTCTTCAACTGTTCCGGAACGAAACGCTATTCTGAAATCCACAAAACCGGTTAATAACGTTTTTTTTTTTCGTTCTCAATCAATGATAAATAAAGGTGCTCTTTGTAACACAGCTATCTGATCTCCGTGGATAGTTACGTTAAAGTTGAGTTTATTTTTTATAAACACGCAGATCGTGACTGTTATATTTAGAAACAAGTATATGCACTATAAACAAGTATATGCACTATAAACTATAAAATTATATACATAATCCATCTTGCGTCTCGGGGAAGAGCGCCTGTGATCATCATCTTTCTTCCGTTCATTTCTTTTTTTGGTCGCAATTGCAATCGAATGCACTTCAGGGACGGCTATATATAAGCATATTCACGGGGGGCAATCCCCCCCTAACGCCCTTACTACAACGACAATTGTCGCATCCAGTTTTCGCCTGCCCCCCCCCCCCCCCCCAATTGTGAAATGTTTGAGCCGGGCCTGCCCTGAACTAACTAACGGCGATAGAAAGCGAAAAAACATCTTCCAAGTTTGAACGCGCGACCCGCTCCAAAGACTCGAGCTTCTAGCAGATATTCTGTGTAACACGAGTGGATTAATGTAGGCCTACCTGCTCCCCGACAATATAGACGGCACATTTAATGACCAAACAGCTCTCTGTGGTGAGTCCAACTCCATATAGCCATGCATGTACGCTGTGTGCCGTGATGCAGACAGACAGACAGCGCATGCAATGGCCTTACTGACATTCATAAATAAAACTATAGGCTTAAATAGGCCTACATACAAAGATAGTTATTTGACCAAAGTTGTGAAAGCTCAGTAGCTGCTGCAGTGAACACACACTGCTCCCCTGGCTAATAGGGTAATAACATGGATGAAATTGGAATAGGCTAATCCAGGCAGCGTGCCCCGACAGCTACGTGCGCTTTTATTGTAAACTCAAAGTGCTGTGGACAAGCCTGATGTTTGTAAACAACTGTACACATGTATCCGCCAAACATTACCGGAACGATAAGAACGAACGCTATTTTTAGTTCCGAACCGGTTCGAACCAGTTCAGTTTGGTGCTGGAACGACTGCCGGAACGAAAACGTTAAATATAGATCGACCCGAACCGGTTTTGAACCGTTCCTGAAAAATAATTTCGTTTCCAAGCCCTGCCAGTAGAGGGCGCTAAAGATCTGACTTTTCTGAACAACCAGGAGTTGATCATTGTCTACAGAAAGGTGAAAAGTCAACGTTGATAATTGACGTTGCTTGTTGATGTTGATCAAAACATTGCTAGGTGTATCAGGGCCCTAAGTGGTCGTTCAAGCGATATGAAATATGCTCTTGAGCTCGGTTCGGTAGGTCCTTAAATTCAGTCAATTAAAATAAGAGAGAGGAACGTCTACCTGCTTTGAGAACATCTTCTATGCGCATGTGGTAAATGTCTGTGGATTGAACATCTTCAAACTGTTCCAGTCTTGCTTTGTACACTATGAACAGACAAGTTGTACACTGTTAATTAACAGTAGTCTTTACGCGTGCGCGCGCACACACACACACACAACACACAACACACACAACACACACACACACACACACACACACACACACACACACACACACACACACACACACACACACACACACACACACACACACACACACACACACACACACACACGCGCGCGCCAGGGGCGGATGTAACATGTCCCATTTGGGGGAGGGGAGGGGGACATGTTGGAGGGGCAAGAGAAAATGGTATGGGTGCGGCTTCATCGCCTGTGTCGCTACGCGCCATGGGCGATGGAAGTCCCACCCATACCATTTTCGGTTACAGGACTTATATTAGTCAAGTAAAGCATCAATAATAACATCAGTTGTTGTTGAAGTTGCAACAGACACGCAGCATGCATAAAGCTAAATAGGTCTGACTCAGAGAGTTTTCTGTTTTCAAAGTTGAAATGATGTTGGTTTAGTGGTGACAAAAGTAGTCACCACTAAACCAGTAGTAGTGTTTTAAATCATTTTAAATATAAGCACTTTAATTTGAAATATCTTGGGTTGTTTTGCATGGCACCGTGTTTGGGGGGCATAGCCTACTGGCGCGCACACACACACACACACACACACACGCACGCACGCACGCGCGCAAGCTCACACACTCTCTCTCTCTCTCTCTCTTACCAAAATCTATTTTGCTCTCCACTGATGTCTCACAGGCCTTAGTCTGACGTTCAGCATTGTCAATGTTGCCCTTTTTCTGCATGCTGCAGCTCTCTGGAAATGTTCACAAATTAAAACACAATAATGAGCTTTTGTCTGAGACTGAGTATCAAGGAATGTAAACTGAATTAATGAATTACAGTATGACATGCCAAAAATAATATACAGAAGTTATTTTAGGGCAGGGGTGGCCAACCGGTCACAGACTAAGAGCCACGTTTTTCACTGTGTTACGGCAAAGAGCCACATCAAATGGTCACAACGGTTAGAAAACCGCCGCGACAGCCGTCACGGTCGCAAATAGATTCTCCCTCTCCTGCCATAAGACATGTGCATTTGTGTGCAGGTGCGCAATGCAAAGACACACTATTAAAACATATAGACATGTATTTTGAAACGGGGTTTACAATCCAAAAAAGTATATGACACTCTCAAGAGTTAAAATATGCATCATGTGAATTAGCCCAAGTCTACACTACTAGAGAATGTGGAAGATTAATGGTCATTTTGATCTGTATGTTTGATTGCTTTGTTTTCACTGAAATTCAGCCTGGAATTGTTGACACAAGTAAATGAAATCTTTAGCTTTGGGGTCTATGGAGCTAAAATGGTGGTCTGTGGCTCAAATTCTGAATAAATGGTGGGCCCTGGTAGAAAAAAAGGTTGAAAACCACTGGTATAGGGAATGAATGACTGCCCCATGAGGCCAAGTGTTTTGACAGCTTCATGTGGAAGCCCCTTAAGAGCCACATTTAACCAGCTGAAGAGCCGCATGTGGCTCGCGAGCCACAGGTTGGCCACCCCTGTTTTAGGGTCTCAAAAGGTACTAAACGTTCTAATATGAGTTATGTGTGTGTGTGTGTATATTCATTTGTGTACTGAACGCGCTTTGGTGTTCAAAGCATTACTGTATGTTACACTTAGGCTATTGAAAAATATCAGAGCTACAAGCTCACAGCGCGCCACCGAGTGGCGCGCTGTGAGCTTGTAGCTCTGATATTTTTGAAAATTTGTGAAAATGTGATGCAAATCTTTGAATATATATTATTCTTTCTGAAGCAAATGTTTTGAACTAAAATCCTTGCTTCTGGGGGATCCCTACAACAACATGTTTTCAGATGGGAGGGGGTCCGCAGCCAAATATTGATAACTCTGGTGGTCCTTGGCATGAAGTATGAAGTAAGCATCACTGACACAGGAACATAGATTTTTTCAGAGAAAATAGAATCTGTCAGAAACTAGCATCAGAAACTAGAAACTAGTCAGAAACTAGAATCTAGTGTCAGAAACTACAATCAGGTGTCAAATAGAATATATTCTTAGATTTGCACATTTAAAAAAAAAAATATCAGATTTACAAGCTCATATCACAACCAAGTGGCGCGATATGAGCTTGTAAATCTGATATTTAAAAAAAAAAATGTGATGAGCTTGTAGACCTGATATTTTTCAATAGCTAAAGTGTAACGTAATGCGTTAAACACCAAAACCGCGTCCAGTACACAAAAGTAATATTATTCTATCCTTCATCACGGGTTGACACTAACACTTGCCCTCTTGCCCGGGGCAAGTAAAAAAATGGTCGGGCAAGTGAAGACTGCTACTTGGTTGCCCGATCTGGCAAGTGTGTGACTTAGTGCGCTATAACACAACACAAGATAAATTTGTCTTGGTGGTCATTGTGCTCTGTCTCCGCATCTTTCCCTGCTTTCTAGCTATCTCTCCTATCTCTCTCCCACGTTCATTTGGTTCTAAACTATCATTTTGCTGGCATCACAGACCCCCGAGTCTGTGACCACTATGGGAACTACTGAACTTTAAGATATATTTCGGGGGAAAGTGACCATGATCTGAGGGCAAGTAGAACCTGACTTGCACTTGCCCGATGGGCAAGTGTCTCGGAGACCTTAGTGTCAACCCCTGCATCCCTCATAGAGCTGAATGGAGAGGAGGCGGTTGTTGTTGCTGCTCACCTTCAGCACATGTACATTCAGTGGAGCCCTTCTTGCAGAGCTTCAACAGCTCTCCTTGTTGCCTCTGTGGGTGGTAGTATTTCACGCATTTCTTCTCTACAGGGATGACAAAAACACAGAGAGATCCTTGAGATTTTTTTTTTGCAGAAAGACAGACCAAAAAACACTGTTCGACGTCTCACACATGCGGCCCTATCATTGATAGAGGAAGAGAATTGGCCAAAAAGAGAAGAGAATTCGGAAGAGAATTCCCCACAAGCACTCTGATGTCACTGAGGAGTTTTATATAGCATAGTGCACTAAGAAGAACATTAAAAGGGGAAGTCCACCCATTTTCAACATTTTTACTATGTCAGTGATGTACCTTCGAGGTGTTGGGTGAACATGATAAAAAAAATAATAAAAAGTTCCCCATTCTGTGCTCCCAAGAAATGGAGGTCTGAAGAAAGCCGCTAACATGGTGGAACATCTTGATGACATCATCAAGATGTCTTCATGGATTTCTTTTAGGCGCTTCTTGACCATATGAACTCTGACGGGTTCATTTGGTTGCATTTGTACGCTCTCAGAAAAAAAGAAATGTTGAAAATGGGAGGAATTCCCCTTTAAGCTATATTGAAAACATAGTTACAACATTTTTGCAATAAAATTGGTAAAACTCTGAGCACAAACCCATGCACATAAGACATAACAAACATACACTGTCGCTATTCAATTCAATTCTCTTTGAATTTAACCGAACATGAAGTGTTTGTACTGCATAATGTATGTACTGTATGTATTGAATTAAAATAGGTAATGTTTAAAAAGGCAAAGATCATGCTCTGCTGCACTGGCCAGAGGGTTCTAAAAGCTGTTTCAAAATTTGACCACCAAAATCCCTATGTATGTATGTATGTATGTATGTATGTATGTATGTATGTATGTATGTATGTATGTATGTATGTATGTATGTATGTATGTATGTATGTATGCATGCATGCATGCATGCATGCATGCATGCATGCATGCATGCATGTATGTATGTATGTATGTTAAAAGGGGGGCTTTTTGGTAAAGTCAAGCCTACAGTGCCTTTAATGTTTAGCAGTCAAAGTTAGATTGTGAGTGAATGTGTATTGTGCATGATGTATTTATTTTAGATACAAAGCATACATTCTTTGTCAATATGCTTGTGGGTGTATGGTTGTGTGTGTGTGTTAGTCATGGGCGGTATTGATTTTTTAATATCGGTATTGATAATGTCTTAATTAGCTCGATATTCGATATTACCGGTATTGACGGCAATTAGAGTTGGAACGCTCCACCAGTCACCTAGTTCTCAGAATTTGCGACTTTGAGGGGTCAGAAACTGAGCGCTCTGCTGTTAAAGCAGCCTAAATAGGGAAAAACTGGAGTTGGAAATACATTGTTTCCAAAAAGCCTAGCCCAAATAAGGGCTAGTTTAGGCATGTGTGTAACATGAAAATTGTTTGTATAGTTACAATTAAGTGTCATTGCTCATATTTTAATAGAATACAGTATAATGTCGGTATTTGACGATATTCGGTATTCGATATTTTTCACAGACCCAACGATATTACTCGGTATTGATTTCCAATATCGCGATAAACGGTAATACCGGTATATTGCCCAAGACTAGTGTGTGTGTGTGTGTGTGTGTGTGTGTGTGTGTGTGTGTGTGTGTCTGTGTGCGCGTGCGCTTGTCCAGCGAAGCACTGCAAAGACAGACTACAGTACAGGGGCGGATTGGCACATATTTTCCCACCGGGACAATTTTGCCTTTGCCAGGCCACCCGGGGGGTGGCAGCTGGTTAACCAGATGTAACTCTTTGAGAGCGTAAAAATGAAACCAAATGGACCCTTGCGGGTCCATTTGGTTTCATTTTTACACCCTCAAGAGTTAAAATATTCATCATGTGAATCAGCCCAACTTAGTCTACACAACTAGAGCATGTAGAAGATTAATGGTCATTTTGATCTGTATGTTCCAGGCGAGCATCTAGCGCATTCTAGTGCATTTTGGAAGTGCCACTAGTGCATTTTGGATCGTGTCCAGCAGGCCACCGGGAAAACTCCCTGTACTCCAGATGGCCAATCCGCCCCTGCTACAGTAGGCGACAGAGGGACTGCACGTTTCTGTCAACTCACGATTGTAATACTCATAGACAGACACTGCTGCGGGTTGCATGATGCCCACTTCCATTTCTTGGGTTACTCCAAAAACAAACTCATCTGGTCGACTGTGCGACACCTAAAAATAAACAAAACAGTCACACACCAATGTAAAAGCGACAGAAGTTGAGAGAAAGAGAGAGATATTGGCAGTATGAAGAGAGCTGGACATACTGTACCTTGTCCAGGTAGATTATCAGGGAACCTTTTTCTGACAGAACTTTGTCCATCTCATATTTCGAAATGACTTTGGCGACTCCATCTTTTAACTACACACAAACATATAATATCACATTAACATCCCATGCGTGTTAATATGTTTGAAACCTATTAACTTATTACCTGGCTATAAACCTATTAAAACCAAACCTTTGTGTGTGTGTGTGTGTGTGTGTGTGTGTGTGTGTGTGTGTGTGTGTGTGTGTGTGTGTGTGTGTGTGTGTGTGTGTGTGTGTGTGTGTGTGTGTAACCCATTAAATCAATAAAGTATTCAATGAATCAACAAATAGCATATATTGTACCCGATTTCACAACTGAATGACCTGTATTATTTGAGATTGAGACCCTTCCCATACTGATATGGCATGTTGTATGACCGATGTAACCGATTCCGAGATTATATAAAGTTAACATAGCATCTAGAAACTTGAATTTGACACATGGTTATACACGGTTTTCTGCCAGACAGTTACAATCCTTTCTTTCGAGTTTACTGTACCTTTCTATCTGCATACCTCTAAGGACCCTGATACACCTAGCAATGTTTTGAGCAACATCAACAAGCAACGTCAACTATCAACGTTGACTTTTCACCTTTCTATAGAAAATGATCAACTCCTGGTTGTTCAGAAAAGTCAGTTCTTTAGCGCCCTCTACTGGTCAACATTTCAGAATCCTCCAATCACAGCCCTCCTCGGCGTCCCCTGATCCTTTCTCCTAGACTCCCACAGATAAGCTTTTCTGAAACCATGGCTGCTGCTGCTTCACGGTGGCGGACAAAAAAAAACAGGGATTTTGTAACTTTTATTTAGCTAAATGAACATTTTGAGTTGGGTGGCAGTTGGGTGAAAATGGCAGTTGGGTGAAAACTAAGGCTTCTTTTTTCTGAGACCCGCTCGGGTCCATTTGGTTCACATTTGGACACTCTCAGGAAAAATGAAAATGGGTGGAATTCCCCTTTTAATGGGAGGTGTTGCCTGTTGCCATGTGTCTCATCATGTTGCCCGTTGATGTTGACATTGCTAGTTGATATTGATCAAAATATTGCTAGTGTAGCAGGGCTTTGAGTGCGTGTTTAGGGACATGCATGTGTGTGTGTGTGTGTGTTGTGTGTGCGTTTGTTGCGGTTTAACCATTACCGCGTCCAGATCCTTTGTGCTCGGAGTGAATCCAGTGAGCATGCCGATATCCAAAATGGCCATGCCAGAATCTGCCTGCGTGTCGTTGTATCTGTGAAGATTGACAACGGATGGATTAGTCAAAAGAAGAGATGCGCATGAACACTCTCTCAGTCTGACGCTCAACTTTGCAGTCCTTTTTCAATAAATACATTATAATGTTACAGTAAAGCAGGAGCAGGGGCGGATTGGCCATCTGGAGTACAGGGAGTTTTCCCGGTGGCCTGCGCCACCTAGTGGCCTGGACAAGATCCAAAATGCACTAGTGGCACTTCCAAAATGCACTAGAATGCGCTAGATGCTCGCCTGGAACATGCAGATCAAAATGACCATTAATCTTCTACATTCTCTAGTTGTGTGGACTAAGTTGGGCTAATTCACATGATGAATATTTTAACTCTTGAGGGTGTAAAAATGAAACCAAATGGACCCGCAAGGACCCGCAAGGGTCCATTTGGTTTCATTTTTACGCTCTCAAAGAGTTACATCTGGTTAACCAGCTGCCAACTCCAGGGTGGCCTGGCAAAGGCTAAATTGTCCCGGTGGGAAAATATGTGCCAATCTGCCCCTGAGCAGGAGTGCCCACACTTTTTTGACTGGAGAGCTATACTTTCAAAAATGACCGGCTCAACAAGATCTACACATCAAAAATGTCATTATTCCATTACTGAAAATCCATTTCAAGGCCCCCCTAGAAAGTTTGAGCTTTGAAATAGTTGGTGATGGTGTTACTTACTGTTATAGTGTTAAAAATATTGCATTTATAATGAAAACTATAGGGGGGGGAATTGGAAGGTTTTCCTGCATATGCTGTTAATGACGTTTGAGAACAGTATTTGAGGTTTGAGTCGACAACTTTCACGTTTTTGTCCATGATTGGGAAAGAGAACTGGCAAAACGTTGGTCAAAGTAACAAGTATACTCCAATTTCTTCATTTGTGTGTGGAAATTACGCAATTCAGATCTTTAAATGTACTTTAACTCCTGAGAGCGTAAAAATTTTAACGCTCTCAAGAGTTGTGCATGTTTTCTCTGACAGCAGCAACCATTGTCTCCAAAAAATGTTAGTAGTTTCCCCATTACTATTTAGCATATTCTTATTGCATTTGAGCAGTAATAACAATAATAATAATAATAATAATAAAGGAGGAATGTGGCAAAGAAAATATTGCTGCTCAGACAGTATCAATCTGCAATACGTCCTTGTCTTTCACTTTACTTACAACACACTTATTCTCAGCTTGTATGTCTTCAAGTTCTGCTCTCCTACTGTTTTATCTGGTGGAGAAGGACAGAAAAAAAATGAATAAATATTTCAAAGACAAAGAAAAACAAAACTCAAACATACAGCAAACACAGCCAGAACCAACACTAGTCCAGTGGTTGTCCAACATTTTCAAACGCAAGGACATCCATGCTGATATGTCCGCAGCCCTCCATCTTCAATGTCTTAGGCCCCCCAGAGCCTTCTAGTGGGAGAGTTAGGATATTCCTGTTCACTCCTGTGTGCCAGGTCGCTCGTGCTGCTGGAGGAGCATAGAGCCAACAGCACCCTATTCACACACTGTTAGCAACTGACAATCTGCTGGAGGAGCATAGAGCCAACAGCACCCTATTCACACACTGTTAGCAACTGACAATCTGCTGGAGGAGCATAGAGCCAACAGCACCCTATTCACACACTGTTAACAACTGACAATCTGCTGGAGGAGCATAGAGCCAACAGCACCCCATTCACACACTGTTAGCAACTGACAATCTGCTGGAGGAGCATAGAGCCAACAGCACCCCATTCACACACTGTTAACAACTGACAATCTGCTGGAGGAGCATAGAGCCAACAGCACCCCATTCACACACTGTTAACAACTGACAATCTGCTGGAGGAGCATAGAACCAACAGCACTCCATTCACACACACTGTTAGCAACTGACAATCTCGTGATACAGGGGCGTTTCGCGAGACTGCCTGTGAGGCTGCTCTGAGTGCAATGTACTGAATGTAGCACTAGGAGTATGCAGAAATGTGCTGTTGGACTCAGATATTTAACCCAGCTTTAATTACTTTAAAACACATGTTCTTTAATTGTAATACAACATAAACATTACAGAGACTGTATTCATGACCGAATGTTACTTTAAAACAGTTGTCGTTTTGCATATGTACCTAAAATAGCTCTCATTTCCACCCTTCTCATTGAAAACAATGTATTCCCAACTGCAGTTTGCACTCGGAGAGGCTCTGTATTGTCACATGCTCCACTCTGGTTTCTGACCCCTCAATATCCTAACTCTCCCACTAGAAGGCTCTGGGCCCCCCTAAAAGTTTTAGTGGTCTTTGAGCCCACTCAGGGGCCACTGCACTAAACTGACAACTACATGGTCAGCCTATCACTAATCCCTCCCCAATCTGTCCTTGTCCAATAGTTAACGTTAGCAGAGGAAACCTCTGGTGTGAGATTTTAGCTCCCATTAAAGTGTCATGTCATGTCACGTGACCATGACACTTACCTTGTTAAAGATGGAGTACCATGATTTTTTTCTACCCTAAAACACGAACATCATGTATTAATGTTATATGAAAAGTAATATTTCTCCCCCCAAAAAGTATACAGTGTTTGTTAACTGTTTTTATAACTGCCTGCTTTTATAATTCCACCTCTACCAGTTCATTAAGTATGCCTGGTTTGCCTGGTGGGTGGTGATGGGTGGAGATCCACCTGAACTGAAGCCACGCCCACAGCTTTAGTTGTATAATAAAGGGGGAGGAGTTAGGGGAGGGGCTGAATGTGATGCCCCTACATTGCAGTTTTTTTTTCATTGGCACATTTGACTGGAAAGGTTCAGCCCCCAGTAAGAAACCCTAAATACAAAGGGAAGACATCATTGCACAGAAAAAAAACACACCAAGGGGTCTATTTACATACTGTCACCTCTTAAACATGTACAAAATTGGAATAAATACAAAAATCACGGCACCCCCTCTTTAAGATCTTCCTTGAGCTTGACCATTATAGCTTGACCCGCATTGGACAGTGACTAAATCCTTCCCCAAAGGGTGGGGTTTTGAGAAAGGGCTAATTCACCTGGGATGAGTTCCACGTGGAGGTCAAACTTCTCACAGTCACTATTCTTTTCTTTAGGCAAGGCATAATAGAGTGACACCACCTGCCAGCAGATAGAGATTATGTTAGAACAGGGGTTTTCAACAGGTGGTCCGGGGACCACCAGTGGTCCTTGAGAAGGTTCCAGGTGGTCCCCAGGCTAAATGATGGAAAGTTGGTTAACCAGATGTAACTCTTGAGAATGTAAAAATGAAACCAAATGGACCCTTGCGGGTCCATTTGGTTTCATTTTCACACTCTCAAGAGTTAAAATATTCATTATCTGAATTAGCACCACTTAATTATTAAAGTGTAAGTAACCTGTTTTGCACTACTTTTCCCAATCAAATTGTGTCATAATTACAAACACATTTGCCAATACAACAATACTTGGTGTGTATTTGCTCTGGGGGCTATCAGAAGAAAGGTGGTCCAACCCCCGAAGCACTGGCCAATCACGCCGGAAAGTTACGACTTCATATGGCGCGTCATTAGGAGAACATCTCATCGGGTTCCCATTGACTTGCATAGACTTGCATAGAAGAGTGGCCATGGGAATTACCATATTAAACACTCTCGTAACGGAGTACAAACATAACACTGTTAATGATCGTGACCGGGGATAGAGCGGCCACCACACGTTGTTTTTACTCAGACAGTCTCTCAGACCGTTTTTGCAATATCCATGTTGAAACAGAGCTAGCGTATGTGGCTAATAGTTCTACACACTGCAGTCGCGAGGGGCGTGCCTCACTCCAGCTGACCAGTGACTCAGAGCCATCTAGTACAAGACTTGCGACATTGCGGAGTCGGAAACTGAGCGCTCGAGCTGCCTGAATGGAGACAAACTGGAGTTCTCCACCAGCACCAAGCCAACGTTTAGTTGTTTTATTCTGCCGCTGGAATGCGAGGGGACTCGGTGGATGGATTATGGACATTACGTTAGCAGCAACTGTGCTTTATGCTGGGATAGAACCATGACGATAACATTAAAAACATGAGGAGGATTTGTGAAGGAGAGAGTAATCTTGGTAAACATGCTCGTAAATCAGGGGTTTTCAACCGGTGGTCCGTGAAAGAGTTCCAGGTGGTCCCCAGCTAAGTTGGTCAACCAAATGTAACTCTTGAGATCGTAAAAATGAAACCAAATGGGCCCTTGCGGGTCCATTTGGTTTCATTTTACACCCTCAAGAGTTAAAATATTTATCATCTGAATTAGCCCAAGTGTACACAACTGGAATGGATGGACAAAAGCAAAAGAAATCTTTAGTTTTGGGGTCTGTGGAGCTAAATGTCCTCAAACGGTGGTCCGTGGCTCAAATGCAGAATAAATAGTGGGCCCTGGTATCAAAAAGGTTGAAAACTACTGTCGTAAATAACCGAACGAGCCAGCGGACCACCGCTGCGTCTACCCACTGATCCTGATCATCTCGGAGATTAGCCCCGTTCGTGACACTCTCATCTCGCTGGCGATGCTGACTACAGCTACGAGGAGCTGTAGTCAGCATCGCCAGCGAGATGAGAGTGTCACGAACGGGGCTACTCGGAGATCAGCAGCAGCTTCGCCTTTACAATCTCTTTCACAATCTCATGTCCGGGCAGTAGCCTTGTTTCCAAGTTTTACGCACACGGCTGCCTGCGTCACACTGCGTAAAAACATCCACGCTCAGTATGCCAGGTTATAGGCACAGCATCCCTTTTCAAATGTGGCTTTTGAGGCCATGCCAGTTTTCCACTGACCATAGCCGTTGTAATCGGATGGAAGAAAATGTTCCCCACATATAGTGGACTTCCCCGTTAGCCCCTTGGTCCAGTCAGCACGCCTAATGCGTGCGAAAGTGTCCCATTTTTGGCTGCCTTTTCGTTTTTGGGCCAAACGTGTATCGGAATTCCCTTCCCACCTATATTGCTGCACCCACCGATTACGCATCTCTTTGGCATTTTCCAAAAGTTGTAGACGACCGAAAAGTTGTTCCAAGAACTGAGCGCTATAAATAGTCTCGACTCCACGCTGATTCTGTCTATACTCAATAAGCACATCTGCGTTGCTGTGACGGTACCATGCTGACGAGGAGCAGGGCGTGTCCATCGAAGTTAGCATTGCAACAAGAAGAAAAGACATTCTCCTATTGTCGTCACAGACCCGCGACATCAACAGATTCAGAACTACATTTCCCAAAGTGGCGGATGTAGTAATTTTATTTTTTATAAAACTCAAATGTGAGATGTGTACAGCCCCATCAGGCATTTTAAATATATCATTGGGATACTTAGGCTATTTTTGAGGGACATGTGTCAACAGTTTTGAGAGTTTTTTGCAGGTTACCTACACTTTAAGAAGTTTACACTGTTTTGTGGGCAAAATACAGCCTGGATTTGTGGACAAAATCAAAAGAATTCTTTTATTGCAGGTCTTTGATGTGATAATGTAATCAAATGGTGGTCCGTGGCTCAAATGTTGAATAAATGGTGGTCCCTGGAGTCAAAAAGGTTGAAAACCCCTGTGTTAGAACGATCAACAAAATGTTACAGGATAGCATGCATATTATCCGCTTAGGTCTCGTCGAAACTTCCATGTAAATATTTTCATGTTTTTTTTTTAGTTCATCGTTTTTTTTTTTATACTTCATCCTACAAAGAGTGTCGGACAAAAGTAGTGAAAATAGATAAACAAGCTCACAATGACCTGCATCGCAATGTGTTGTAGATCGGCTATTTTTCAGCATTTCATTACAAATAATCAGTGTTGTAGTGGTAATTTTAGAACTGGGGTGGGGGCGCCTCTCAAAGGGGAATTTCACCCATTTTCTTTTTTTTTCTGAGAGTGTACAAATGAAACCAAATGGACCCGCTAGGGTCCATTTGGTTCACACTCTCAGAAAAAAGGAAACTCATTAACATGGTGAAATACATCTTGATGATGTCATCAAGATGTATTTCACCATGTTTTTTTTTTCAGACCTACATTTCTAGGAAACAGAATGGGGTAAATGTTTGACTATGTCCACACACCATCTCTAAGCTATATTAATGACATATTGAAAATGAGTGGAGGTCCTGATTGATGGCAAGAATGTTTGCTCTTAATGTTCAGTTTTGTGGGTTTCGGCTTTATTGATTCGGCAGTGATGCTTACCGTGAGAGTTGCTTCTCCTCTTCCAGTGGCTGTCACTTGCAGGTCATGGTTTACATCTTTGATCTGTCCAAAGTTGCAACACACAGATTAGATTTCTTAAATATTCAACTACCGTATTTTCCGGACTATAAGGCACACTTAAAAGCCTTTAATTAACTCAAAACACAACAGTGCACCTTATACTCCAGTGCGCCATATATATGGATCATTTGAATGTAGTAGCTTCTTATATCTCTTATATACTATATACTTATAGTATATATATATACAGGTCCTTCTCAAAAAATTAGCATATTGTGTAAAAGTTCGTTTTCTTCCACAATATAATACAAAAAGTGAAACTTTCATATATTCTCAATCAATTGTGCATTAAGTGAAGTATTTAAAAACTTGTTTTGTTTTAAACCTGATGATTATGGTGTACAGCTCATGAAAACCCCAAAATCCTATCTCAATGAATTAGCATATTTTGGCGAGAACACTAAAAAAATATGTTTTAAACAAGAAATGTTGACCTTCTGAAAGTATGTTAATGTATGCAGTTAATACTTGGTCTGGACTACGTTTGAACAAATTATTTCATCAATGGGACGTGGCATAGAGGTGATCAACCTGTGGCACTGTTGAGGAGTTATGGAAGACCAGTTTTGCTTTGATAACGGTCGTAAATTAATTTGTATTGTTCAGTCTTATGTCTCACACCTTCCTCTTGACAATACAATCCTGATTCTCTGTGGGGTTAAAGTCAGGGCAGTTGCCTGGTCAGTTAAGCGCAGTAATACCATGGTCAGGACAGCAGCTACTGGTAGTTTTAGCTCTGTGGGCAGGTGCCAACTCGAGCTGGAAAGGAAAATTTGCATCTCTATGAAGCTTATCAACATACCAAAGCACAAGGTACTCTAGAAGGATGGCTGTGTTTTCACTTTTCAGCCAATAACATGGCCTAAACCATGTGTTATGCCATGTCCAGACTCCAAGCCATGTTATCGGCTGGTGTTGATCCACTAACAGTGAAAACAGTCAGTGGTTTCAACACAGCCATCCGTTTAGAGTACCTTGTGCTTTAGTATGTTGATAACCTTCATGGAGAAGCTTATTTCCCCTTCCAGCTCGATTTGGCACCTGCCCACAGAGCCAAAATTACTAGTAGCTGCTGTACTGACCATGGTATTACTGCGCTTAACTGACCTGCCAACTGTCCTGATTTTAACCCAACAGAGAATCTGGGTTGTATTGTCAAGAGGAAGGTGTGAGACACAAGGCTGAACAATACAAATTCATTTATGGCCGTTATCAAAGCAAAACTGGTCTTCCATAACTCCTCAACAGTGGCACAGGTTGATCACCTCTATGCCACGCCCCATTGATGAAATAATGTGTTCAAAAGTAGTCCAGACGAAGTATTAACTGCGTACATTAACATACTTTTCAGATAGTCAACATTTCTTGTTTAAAACATATATTTTTTTGTGGTTTTGTAAAAATATGCTAATTCATTGAGACGGCATTTTGGGGTTTTCCTGAGCTGTACACCATAATCATCAGGATTAAATCAAAAAAAAGTTTTTAAATAGTTCAGTTAATGCACAATTGATTGAGAATATATGAAATCTTCACTTTTTGTATTATATTATAGAAGAAAATGAACTTTTACACAATATGCTAATTTTTTGAGAAGGACCTGTATATATATATATATATATATATATATATATATATATATATATATATATATATATATTCTTATAGTGCGGAAAATACGGTATTCGATTATTCGACTAGCAAAGCACTATACTAATCGACATTATTAATTCACAAATGCTTATTCGCCAATAATATGTTTTAATATATATTTCTGTACAGCAGACACAATGGCTGTATGCTGTGGTGTTGGTAATGATGGTTGGTGCTTATTTTTCATGTCATACTGTAACTGAGTTACAGTAGTGTAATAGGCATGCGCTGTTTCAATGATGATATCGCCATCGACTAGTCGGAAATTATTCGACTGCCAACATATTCGACTCGACTACCAAAAACACACATTTGGTTAATGCCTTTAGTGTGTGTGTGTGTGTGTGTGTGTGTGTGTGTGTGTGTGTGTGCGCGCGCGTGCGTGTGTGTGTGTGTGTGTGCGCGTGTGTGCGTGCGTGCGTCTGACCTTGTCTGTTCTCGTTGCATAGAAGTTGTCACGGTTGATGCTGTACGTGTTAGGACGTGCTCTTCCAGGAACCTGGATTTCCACATTCATATCAAATTCTACTTCGTTTGCGTTGATCCAGTACTCAGACACGGCCTGGTACACTATCATGGTCGCCTGAAAAGAGTTGGAACCATAGAGTTATAAAATATAGAGAGCGGACGAGAGCGATAGCCCCGCCCCCTTGCCGTTCACTTCAATACAAGTTGCTCCGTGGCGCTTTGAAGCACCCGGAAGACTGCGGGAAGTGCGCCTATTTCCGCATTTGGACACCAAAATTTGGTGTCCAAATGCGGAAGTATTTCCTCCATAAACGCGCCCGAAGCAAGGGATCATGGGAAGGGAAAGGATTCATGAACGAGCGCCGTCAAGAACGAGCAAAGGAAAAAAAAGAACTAAACAGCATCAAAAAACAAGCTTGTGGATTTGTGGTGAGCTTATTATCTGTCATATAATACATCCTTTATGTTTTGCGAGGTAGTATATGACGTGAGGACCGCTGGTTCATCCAGAAAACAACTTAGAAACAAACTGCCCTGTCCGCGTGCACAAAGCAAACCAGCGTGCGTGCGTCCACCCGCCTGCAGTACCAAACTTGACCACCAGTGCTGGGAGCTTCAAGCCTGGAGGCGCTGTCGGCGGATGTGGTTGGAACCCAGAAACGGTGAACAAACAACTATCCAGACCACCAGGAACATGCCGCCGGCCCGTTTCTCGGACTAGTTTATGAGAGATAACTGGCAAAATGTTGTAGAGTCTTGAAAATTAGGAAATTCAGAATTAATTAACCCAAATGGACCCATAAGGGTCCATTTCATTTTACGCTCTCCACTTCATTTTACGCTCTCAAGAGTTACAAATCCATCACAGGGGGAAAAAATGGCGAGAAATGAGGGTTTTATCTCTGGCGCCTGTCAACCAACTCACCAGCGAAAAAGCACCATATTTTCCGCCAGGAGTTTTTCACTAATTTTCTCGCTAGGGGGGGTCTGAAAAAAGCTAAATATAGCGACAAATGTGCCAAGTTGGCAACACTGGTTGTAGGTACTAAAACACCACCATGAGTTTTTAAAAAAAATGGTGACATGAAGTGAACAGACGGAGGAAACGCAAAAGGACGGAGTAATGGAGAGCAGAAAACAGTAGTATTACAAACTGAAAAACACAGAGAGAGGGTTTGTAATGTGCGTGTCATGCATGTGCGTGTTACCTGAGTGGAGCCGTAACCTCCGCCAACCTTCCGCTGTTTGTTGAACCATTTGACGACCGCGCCTGCCTCCTCAAAGGCCTTCGTTCATGGAAATGAATGAAAAGAAAGTGGCGTGAGGAATCCTTAACTCTATGAGAGCTATCCATTCTGGGAAAACAGGTGGAAGTACTGTGCTAAGCATTTTGAGTGATGTCACTAGGGATGTCACTAATTTAAAACAAGGCCAATAAAAAACAAAGTCCTATAGCGACATTTACATGCCATATACCGTCTGAAAGAGCACACTGGCTGCTTTCACAAGAAAAAAAAAAAGCATTCATACCACCTATTGTTCAGGACTTATTGCCATTTGAATGCAATAGAGACATGAGCAGTCTTGTAAAAATACATTGTATAGAGACATTGACAGACAAATATATATATGAACCAAATAAAGATATTGTACATGCTATACACCGATTGACAGCCCTTTTTGTCCATTTTTAGGGGAAAAAAAATTACATTCCTCCCATCTTCCGTTCGTCTGTAATTGTCATTTGAATTCAACTTGCGTTGTGGGCCAACACCATATCATTTATGGAATAATATTTTTCAGGTCTATATAATATAATTATGTTGACAGTAATATATAAAAAACCATATACCATATGAAAGGGCACACCCTCTGCTCCAATAAGAAAAAAGAAAAAAAAAAATGCCATCTATAGTTCACCAATTATTGGGGATTTTATGTCAGAATCCCTGCAATAGTCAGAGAAATGCCTCAGATCTGTTGCGTGTGCGCACGTGTGTGTGCGCACGTGTGTGTGCGCATGTGTGTGTGTGTGTGCGCGTGTGTGTGCGTGTGTGCGCGCGCGCGTGTGTGTGTGTGTGTGTGTGTGGGGGGGGGGGGGGGCTGTTGTGCTTTCTTTGCAAAGACGTTTAGCGTAGCATAACTTGAAGACCACACACACGCACACGCACACGCACACACACACACACACACACACACACACACACACACACACACACACACACACACACACACACACACCCAACACACACGCGCGAACGACCCAGATTTTCCTAACGATCATTAGCGAGCTGCAGGTGCCTGCCTGACTGCTCTTCCATAACGCCCCTCTGCCTCCGACAGAGAGAGAGAGAGAGAGAGAGAAATAGAGAAAGAAAGAATGCAATCCCCATGCGAGTGCAGTCACACTGTGTCCAGATGACTAAAGTAAAATAGCCTCTTGCATTTGATGAAAAAAAAAACAAGCGATCGCTTCACAATGCTGTTTTGCTAAGAGCAGAGAGAGAGAGAGAGTGCAGGGGACTGACGAGTGCTAAGGCTCTGCTACGTCCAGCTGTCTCTCCTTGTGTTTACTTCCTCAAAGCAGGGAAAAAAATGGGTAGGGGGGCGGAGTATTGGTTGTGACGTCGTCAGGGCCTTAAAGCAACAGTATACTACAGCTCCATTAGGGATTTAATGCATACAGCTTGGGTTTTAATTGAAAAAAATATGATTGAATGATAAATGTCTGAACGACGTATATGTATGGACTTAGCCTCCAGGTGGCGCTGTTCTACAACGACGTATATATACCCACTCAGCAATTAAACAGTTAAGATGGAAACCCATGATACCCATGATGTGCTGGTGTCACAGGATCTGCTCGTTGCTATTTATATTATCGACTCAATGTTTTATAGTGTCTTTCAGTCGCGAATATGTAGAAGCAAGATGAGACTCAATACAATACAATACTAATCTGATTCTTGATTCTTAATATTCAAGGAATCACATGCCCTGTCAGACCACATTGCATTTTGTCCTGACTAGATTCTAGTTCCTGACACTAGCTGGTGCCAGATTCTCGTTTGTGGCACTAGATTATTGTTTCTGACGCTAAATTCTGGTTTCTGACAGGATTTCTACCCCCCCCCCCCTGAAAATTCTATGCTCCTGTGTCAGTGATGCTCAACATATTTCGTGCCCAGGAGGACCACGAGAATTATCTATATTTGGGGAAACCACCGAGTTAGTGAGATGATGCGCTCACCTGGACCTTGACGAGAGCCAGAAGAGCATAGGCTGTGGCTTCCAGAGAGTAGACATGACCCCTGGGAACCCGCCAGTGGTTGAGGTCTGAAGAACACGCAGACACACACACACACAGACAGACAGACAGACAGACAGACAGACAGACAGACAGACAGACAGACAGACAGACAGACAGACAGACAGACAGACAGACAGACAGACAGACAGACAGACAGACAGACAGACAGACAGACAGACAGACAGACAGACAGACAGACAGTAGTCATTGACCCTGAATCCTGAATGTCTAAAGCAGGGGTTTTCAACCTTTTTCATCCCAGGGACTACCATTTTTCAGGATTTGAGCCACGGACCACCAATTGAGGACATTTTTAGACCCACAGAACCCAAAACTAAAGATTTCTTTTGCTTCTCTCCATGACCATTAATCTTCTAATTGTGTAGATTTGGACTAATTCACATGATGAATATTTTAACTCTTGAGAGTGTAAAAATGAAACCAAATGGACCCGCCAGGGTCCATTTGGTTTTATTTTTACGTTCTCAAGAGTTACATCTGGTTAAACAACTTAGCTGGGGACCACCTGGAACCCTCTCAAGGACCACTGGTGGTCCCCGGACCACCTGTTGAAAACCCCTGGTCTAAAGCAGTGGTTTTCGACCCTTTTTGATACCAGGGCCCACTGTTTGTTCAGTATTTGAGCCATACATGGACTACTATTCGAGGATTTTTTTTTAGCCCCACAGACCCCCAAAACTAAAGATTTCTTTTGCTTTTGGCTGGAATTTGGGAAAACAAAAACAGGCAAATATACAGGCCAAAATTATCATTAATCTTCCAGTTGTGTTAAGATGATGAATATTTTAACTCTTGAGAGCGTAAAAAAATGAAACAAAATGGACCCACAAGGGTCCATTTGGTTGAGAGTTATATCTGGTTAACCAACTTAGCTGGGGACCACCTGGAAGCCTCTCAAGGACCACCGGTGGTCCCCGGACTACCTGTTGAAAACCCCTGGTCTAAAGGCTAAAAACACGAATAGTAGTTAGTTATGAGGCTGGTGAGGCACAGTATCTAAAAATCTATGGACTCATTTGTGAACAACTATTTAGAGAGGCACGCACGCGCGCGCGCGCACGCACACACACACACACACACACACACACACACACACACACACACACACACACGCGCACGCGCACGCGCACGCGCGCGCACACGCAGGCTATTAACATTGTTATTCAAATATCACCTGATACAAATGTGTAGAGGAACTGTTTTCTCTCCTCTGTGAATTTGTCCTGTTCGTTGGCCAAGGCGTATGATGTCATGGCAACTGCATACGGGTTGGTGAGGCCGGGCATTCTCTTCTCCAGGTATTCCACCGCTTTGTTTATGCTGCCTGCCACCTGGACACATAATGAAGGGACTGTGAAGTGACTAGTGGCAAGTCAGATGGAAGACCCGCTAATAAGGGTCCATTTGGCTGAGAGTTACATCCAGGGGTGTAGTGGAGGGGGGACGTGGGGGGGACGGCGTCCCCCCCACTTCTCACATCTAAAATATTTTTGGGTCTGAGAAAAAATCATTAGCATGGTGAAATACATCTTGATGACGTCATCAAGATGTGTTTCACCATGTTAATGAGTTTCCTTTTTTTCCTGAGAGTGTACAAATGTGGACCAAATGGACCCGCTAGGGTCCATTTGGTTCACATTTGTACACTCTCAGAAAAAAAAAATAAATAAAATGGGGGGAATTCCCCTTTCAGAGGCGCCCCCCCCCCACTTCTAAAAGTACCACTACAACACTGGTTACATCTGGTTAACCAACTTAGCTGAGGACCACCTGGAACCTCTCAAGGACCACTGGTGGTCCCCGGACCACTGGTTGAAAACCCCTGTATATACCCCAAGTATATTGTTTTGTAAACCCGCCTCTATTACAACGTAATGTTTATATGCAACGTAAAGAATCAGTATTGAATCGGTATCGAAACGCTACCAATGCTAAATGCTTATTGCAGGGGTTTTCAACAGGTGGTCCGGGGACCACCAGTGGTCCCTGAGAAGGTTCCAGGTGGTCCCCAGGCTAAGTGATGGAAAGTTGGTTAACCAGATCTAACTCTTGAGAATGTAAAAATGAAACCAAATGGACCCTTGCGGGTACATTTGGTTTCATTTTCACACTCTCAAGAGTTAAAATATTCATCATCTGAATTAGCACCACTTAATTAAGAAGTTTACACTGTTTTGTTGGCAAAATACAGCCTGGAATTGTGGACAATACCAAAAGAATTCTTTAATTTTAGGTTTTTGGTGTGAAAATGGAATCGAATGGTGGTCCGTGGCTCAAATGCTGAATAAATGGTGGTCCCTGGTGTCAAAAAGGTTGAAAACCCCTGGCTTATTGCATTGCAGTTTGCAATCAAACACACCTATATGCCAGACAGACTGTTTTTACTTTTTATAGCAATACATTTTCTGCAGTATCCATATGTTTCCCACACATGTAATGTATTTGCTAAAAAGTCACTCTATTTTAGGTCATTGAATCGAATCGTATTGCCAGAACAAACCAATCTATCAGACTGTGTGTGTGTGTGTGTGTGTGTGTGTGTGTGTGTGTGTGTGTGTTCCTTACATTAATCTTGCCTTCACACGCACTGCGCGCCTCCTGCATGGCGATGAGTACGAAAGCAGTCATTGAGACGTCGCTGTCTATTCCATGGACATCCCCCTAAACATGAAGAGAATTATTATTTATTTATTGTTAATTATTCATTTTAAAGACACGCTTAGTTTTAGTTCTAAGTTGCGGTACTCTAGTATTACTAAACAAGTACTCTAGTACAGATTTCACTTTCAATCGCAGTGGAGTAAGAAATAGAAGTCTATGCAGAAGAGCTGCCCGTATAAGTGAACAGAGGCGACGCAACTCTCTCCATCTCCGAGGTTCTGGCCGGGTTTGACACACACTTGTCACAGTTAAAAGGAACCCTGTCTAATGAGACAAATATATAATAATACATTATACTTGCCCTCTATAACTAGAAGTGAACAGTTAAAAAACATAAAATAAGAGCTTTAGTTTATGTTTTCATCCCAAGGGGGCCGTCATTTTATCCTGCCTGTCACATGACCTGTCACAGTGATGACATCACAGAAGAGCTGTAGTATAGAACATAGTGTGGTACATTCCATGATTATCCAGAATGAAACGTAAAACATCGAGGTATATACACTGTTCTGTTTGTAATGACAATGGCGACCCCCACTGGTGAAATAAAGAACTGTAAAATAGACGGGACGGTCCATAGGTGGAGAAAATAATGTAATTGTGTTATGCATCCCATTTCCTTCTACTGCGGAGCGATGTTCTGTGATGTCATCACTATGACAGGTCATGTGACAGGCACAATAAAATGACGCCCCCCTTGGGATAAAAAACATTAACCGTTTTTTTTAAACTAAAGAGCTTATTCTATATGTTTTAAATGTTCAATTCTAGTTATAGAGGGCAAGTATAATGCATTATCCATATCTGTCTCATTATGCAGGGTTCCTTTTTAGCACCAGCTGCTCCTAATGAGCCCTTCATTCCCCAATTTGTGCCTCCCCAATTTGTCCTTGTCCAATACGCATGTTAGTAGAGGAAAGCTTGACCTGGGTAGCAACAAGGGTTGCTAAACTATTTGGTCTGGCATTGGACAGTAACTAAACCCCGCCCCAAAAAGGGTGTGGTTTTTAAGAAGGGCTCGTTGTTGGCTCCCTCAGTGCACACAGTGCATACATAGCCTACCCGCATCTCGTAGTGGGCCACGTATCCGGACTCTTTGAAAACTCCATCAGGCTCTTGTCTTTTGAGAATGAGCCACTTGACGGCGTCACAAATCACATTGTCCTGCACGGCCACCTGCAGCTTCCGGGTCATGGCGAACACCTTGATAACATACGCCGTTAGCCTGTAGGAAGAAGATGTTAGATCAGGGGCGGATTGGCACATATTTTCCTACCGGGACAATTTTGCCTTTGCCAGGCCACCTTGGGGGAGGGGGGGGGCAGCTGGTTAACCAGATGTAACTCTTTGAGAGCGTAAAAATGAAACCAAATGGACCCTTGCGGGTCCATTTGGTTTCATTTTTACACCCTCAAGAGTTAAAATATTCATCATGTGAATTAGCCCAACTTAGTCTACACAACTAGAGAATGTAGAAGATTAACGGTCATTTTGATCTGTATGTTCCAGGCGAGCATCTAGCGCATTCTAGTGCATTTTGGAGTGCCACCAGTGCATTTTGGACCTTGTCCAGGCCACTAGGTGGCGCCACCAGGAAAACTCCCTGTACTCCAGATGGCCAATCCTCCCCTGTGTTAGATAGAGTATGTGTGTGTGACAACAAAAACAAACAACTACCTCTCCATAGAAATACACTGTGGTGGTGGCACCAGTTTGCATTCACTCTAAACACTGTGAAAAAGGGGCTTGTAAAGGGGCTCCACCTTGAATTTTACACTTTTTGGTGTCTCCAGTGTATTTTTTACACCCCAAAAAGTTTTTTTTTCTTTTTAAGAACATTCAGACCTGAGATCTGAGTCCCATACTTAAGATCTGTGTGTGTGTGTGTGTGTGTGTGTGTGTGTGTGTGTGTGTGTGTGTGTGTGTGTGTGTGTGTGTGTGTGTGTGTGTGTGTGCGTGTGTGTGGTTGCTCACCAAGTGCTGCACTTATTTGCATAATCTGCACTACTCCACACAGAAAAACAATCTTTATGACGGAAGGCAAGCTGGTTGTGATAGCCTAAAAAGAGGCACAAGCACAAATATATGCCAAATGAGAGTACGTCACTGTTACAGAGACATAAGCATAAGTGGGGTTAATAAAAACACAAATGCACTTAAAGGGGAACTCCACCCATTTTCAACATTCTAATATGTCATTAGTATACCCAAGAGGTGCTGAGTGGACATGATTAAAAAAAAAAGTTCCCCCATTCTGTGTTCCCAAGAAATGGAGGTGTGAAGAAAGCCACTAACATGGTGAAACATCTTGATGACATCATCAAGATTAATTTCCACCATGTTAATGGATTTCTTTAGACGCTTATTTTTTTCTGAGAGCGTACAAATGGAACCTACAAATGGAGCATTTGTACGCTCTCAGAAAAAAAAAATGTTGAAAATGGGTGGAATTCCCCTTTCAAAATTGTCTACAATTATACCAAATTTTTTTTGAAGGTGAAATATCCCTTCAATGGCTTAAGGGAACTGCACATAAACACCTTATTTACAATTACGAATACCTTATCCTTATTTACAATTTGTTTTTTTTTTAATCAGACTGAAGAAAAGTGGAGGCAATGCTAGTGCACATACAATTTACAACAATGTACCAGTACACACAATCATGCTTTTCAAGTTGATGGGCAACTAAAATGGCCTTAAAAAAAAAAAAAAAAAAAAAAAAAAAAAAACAACAGTAACAACATGCTATATCCTGGTAAAAAAAAAAAGCTATGAAGCATTCATCCATTCCTTACCTTTTGTGATGTGTTGAATGGCTTCAGTGCGTTTGCCGAGACCCACTTCCTCCCACTTGTTGGTTCTGTCCAGGTATGTGGTCGCGATGACGGGTAGCGTCATCCTGATCATGTTCTGCTCGCCACAGCCGCCCGGCTGCACGATGAGACTGCCCATGGAGTTCCCACTGATGGCGCTCTCCACGAACACACTCGTCGGCTCTCCACCTATACAGCGGGGGTGTCAAACCCAAATACAGAGTGGGCCAGGGGCGGATTGGCACATATTTTTCCCACCGGGACAATTTGGCCTTTCCCAAGCCACCCTGGGAGGGCAGCTGGTTAACCAGATGTAACTCTTTGAAAGCGTAAAAATGAAACCAAATGGACCCTTGCGGGTCCATTTGGTTTCATTTTTACACCCTCAAGAGTTAAAATTCATCATGTGAATTAGCCCAACTTAGTCTACACAACTAGAGAATGTAGAGGATTAATGGTCATTTTGATCTGGTATGTTCAAGGCAAGCATCTAGCGCATTCTAGTGCATTTTGGAAGTGCTACTAGTGCATTTTGGATCTTGGCAGTTGGCAACACTGCCTCCAGCAGGAGTGAACGGGAATATGGGAACTCTCCTACTTGAAGGCGCTGGTGTAGGACACCTTTTCTTTTTTCCAGGCCACTAGGTGGCCTGGAAAAAAAACATGGCCGAAACGTCGTGTGACACTTTCGGTGTTTTAATTCAATAAACACTGTGGAGCAAATCTGTGTGCGGACTTCCTTTATTATTTTGATTATGTTTTTTTTAGTCCAGCACCAGAGCTGAATTTGGGTGTGCGCATGCCCCTGTTTTTTGCCACTAGGTGGCGCAGGCCACCGGGAAAACTCCCTGTACTCCAGATGGCCAATCCGCCCCTGGAGTGGGCCAAAATAGAAAAATTGGTACAAGTCGAGGGCCAGAGATACCGGTCTGTGTTTCAACACCGGTTTACAATGACGCGTCCCTGTCAAACACACAAAAAAGTAATTTCCCTTCATAAATCAATGTCTCTTAATGGCAAGATAATTGTAAAGATGAAACTGCCTGCATTGAAAACTGTTTCAAGTTTTAATGAAAAATAGCAGGTGTTCACGTCTCTGTGGCGCGCTATGAGAAGTGAACTAGAGATGTACCGATGCCACTTTTTTCAGGGAAAATCTTTTTCTTCTATGATCCTCACCAAGTGCTGCTTTCATAGTTAATTGAGAAAGTAAATGAGACTGAGTTGAGCAAGTAAAACAATTAGTTGCATTCATTTCTTATCATGGTGTGTGGAATACCAGAGGGCCAGTTCTAATACTAATTCAATATCACCAACTAATGACCAATTAATCTTCTGGTTGTGTAGACTTGGGCTAATTAGGATGATGAATATTTTTTACGTTTTCAAGAGTTACATCTGGTTAACCAACTTAGCTGGGGACCACCTAGAACCCTCTCAAGGACCACTGGTGGTCCCTGGACCACTTGTGGAAAACCCCTGACATAGAGTAATAAAATACAGAGACCTGATAGCCCCGCCCCCTTGCAGTTCATTTCAATACAAGTTGCTCAATGGCGTTTTGAAGCACCCATTTTCAACATTCTAATATGCCATTAGTATACCCTAGAGGTGCTGGGTGGACATGATAAATAAAAGTCCCACCATTCTGTGTTCCCAAGAAATGGAGGTCTGAAGAAAACCACTAACATGGTCATCTTGATGACATCATCAAGATGTATTTTCACCATGTTAAAGAGGGGGTGCCGTGATTTTTGTATTTTTTCCAATTTTATACATGTTTAAGAGGTGACAGTATGTAAATAGACCCCTTGGTGTGTTTTTTTATGTGCAATGATGTCTTCCCTTTGTATATAGGGTTTCTTCCTAGGGGCTGAACCTTTCCAGCCAAACATGCCAATGAAAAAAGCTTCTATATAGTGACATCATGTGCTCAGCCCCTCCCCTTACTCCTCCCCTTTATCATGCAACTAAAACTGGGGGTGTGACTTCAGTTCAGTTGGATCTCCACCCACCAGGCAAACCAGTCATACTTAATGAACTGGTGGGGTGGAATCATAAAAATGACATTTTAACAAACACTGTACACTTTTTGGGGAAAAAAAATCTTACTTTTCATATAACATGAAAACCTGATGATCATGTTTTAGGGTCGAAAAAATTCATGGCACCCTATCTTTAATGGATTTCTTTAGACGCTTCTTTTTTTTCTGAGAGCGTGCTTCATGCGCTAGGTGAGCAGCTTAATGCAAGTGGGTGGAAGGGAAAATCAGAACACGCCTCTATCCAACTCTATGGTACATACAGATACAGTAACAGACAGACAGGCATGCAGGCAGGCAGGCAGGCAGGCAGACACACAGACACACAGACAGACAGACAGACAGACACACAAACAGACAGACACCTCACCTGTTATTGCGATCTGGGTGCTGCTGGGCGCGCTGGCGACTACTTCTCCCATAGGAATTCCACTGTTGATAACTATTTCCTGTCTGCCCTCTGAACGACAAAGGGAAATTTTTAATGTTTGCTTCAGAAGAGGCAAGAAATACAAATAGTTGGTATGTAAAGATTATTCCATTGAACTCACGGAATTTGGCAGGGTCCAGAGTGATGTGCTTTGGCTCCTTTATCAATTCTCCTTCAGGCTGGCCGACGCACATAAAGTATAAAAGTAAACAAGTATACAGCATGACTATTAGTATTAGCCTTTTCCAGCAATAAATACCATTTACCCTATTGGCCCAAATATAAGACAATGTTTTTTTTTTTTTTTTTCCCCAATCGAAATATCCTAAAAATAGAGTAGTCATATATTTGGGGGCTATATTATTTGACATTCAATGTTCCTTTTACACAAATGAGTCTTGAATACAGGGGCGGATGTAACATGTCCCATTTGGGGGGGGGGGGGGGCAGGGAACATGTTGGAGGGGCAAGAGAAAATGGTATCGCCCGTGTTGCTTCGCGCCACGGGCGATTATTAGTCAAGTAAAGCATCAATAATAACATCAGTTGTTGTTGAAGTTGCAACAGACACGCAACATGCATAAAGCTAAAGGTCTGACTCAGAGAGTTTTCTGTTTTCAATGATGAAATGCTGTTGGTTTAGTGGTGATCATTTTAAATATAAGCACTTTAATTTGAAATATCTTGGGTTGTTTTGCATGCCATCATGTTTGGTGGGGCAGATTGGGCATTTAGGGGGGCATTGCCCCCCATGCCCATGCCTAGATCCGCCCCTGGGGGACGTGTTATAACCAGGGTCGTCTTATATTCGGGACAATACAGTGCATTGTGGGGATTTAGCTCATCATGCTTATCCAGGGCAACTTGCAAATAAATGCAAGTAAATGACACGGACGCTAGTCAACGAAACGAAAGGGTTAAATTATCAATTCAACATTAAATAGAGAGTAAAGAAGTACCCGTAATTTCCGGATTATAAGTCGCACCTGAATTTAAGCTGCACCAGCTAAATTTGGGGCAAAATACTGATTTTTCCCCGTAGAAGCCGCACCTGACTATAAGCCGCACCAGGCTTATAGTCAGGTGCTTCATGTTAGAGCAGTGGTTTTCAACCTTTTTCACAATTTAACAACATCTTCACCCCACAGACCCCAAAACTAAATATTTCTTTTGGTTTTGTTCACAATTCCAGGATGGATTTTCGCAAACAAAAGAGGCACAACATCAAAATTAGACCAAAATGAACATGACTTATGACTTATTAATTAAGTGGTGCTAATTTAGATGGTGAATATCATAACTCACAATTCCAGGATGGATTTTCGCAAACAAAAGAGGCAAAACATCTAAATTAGACCAAAATGAACATGACTTATTACTTATTAATTAAGTGGTGCTAATTTAGATGGTGAATATCATAACTATCATAACTGTAAACATTTGGTTTCCATTTGGTTTCCATCTGGTTAACCAACTTTCTATCATTTAGTCTGCGGAGCCCACTGGAACCTGGAAAATCCATAGATTGGCCGCACCGTTGTATAAGCCGCAGGGTCAAAAGCATGTGAAAAAAGTAGCGGCTTATAGACCGGAAATTACTGTAATTAAGTACATAAATGAATTAAAGTTAGGTTGGCACGGCCGGATCTTGGTGGATCTTCTATTTTATATAATTTCCATAGCTCTGTGATCCACAAGATTTATATCTCGTACAGGATTTATATTAGCCATGTAACGATCAGGCACTTCTACCACAGTTACCAAATAATTTCGGGGTCTATATGATCCTCCTTTAGGGATAAAATTGATATGTTTCCACCCTGTAGCGGCATGCACTGAAATGCTTTCTGTATAAACTATTGACACCAACACAGAAACAGGTTGCTTACAGTTACGTTTATCTATCAAAAAACAGAGACAAGTTTCAACACAGAGTTAATCATGTCAGTTGTCTATAATGTCCGAACCGCTCGCCCGTTCCGTGCTTTTATCGCACGTAACCGCGCACAGACCGGCACGCGCGCACGTGGTTATTGTTTGTATAGTTCCGAGTTAGTTCCACGCGTCTCCCTGACGCTCCCGTACCGAAATAAAGAAGTTATTCCAAACGAAAAGAAGATCCCACCCGAACGAAAACAATCCCAGCGAAAGAGAACTCCAGCTGTATATTCCACATGGAAAACAATCGGTACTCCTCGCTCGACGGACAAACAAAGTTCTCACCGGAGCAGATGACGATCCCGGCCAGGTTACTCCTGTCAACGGTGAGATGGTGGCCTTAGCTATATTCCACCGAATAGCATAACAGTTTATACGGATCAAACGCGATCAGGTCTCACATGGGCTCCCGGCTCGTTTGTTCCTCTGTCTCCACTAGTGTGTCGCTGGTCACTTCCGTGTGTCTTTTGTCACAGACGCGTCACAGCCAAACGTCAGTCAATCAATCAATCAATCAACACTCACAACATTGACGTTGATTGTCCTCTCCAGAATATAAACAAAACAGATACCTCTCATTGAAAATAGGACATTACACATAATAGTCCAGGACACTATGTTCATCCACATGAGTTTTTAGGATGAAGACGGGGATTTGTAAAACTATATATTTTTGGAAACCTTATAGCCTAAGGAATCAGAAAATGTTTGATTCCATTTTTTTCGAGGTTGTCGTAGCAGCCATCTTGGATCTTTAAAAATGGCTGCTCTCAAAAACGAATTTCTCAATATCTGGCCTCCCAGATGGCCTAAAATCAGGGTTGCAGTGGTTAAATCTACATTTTTGGGCACAAGGAATGCAGTGGAGTCGATTACATTGTAAATGAAATATGCATGAGTGTGTATTTTCCATTTTAATCATGTTTTATGTTGTAAAACGACACAACATGGAAAAATAAAAAACGGAAAATACACACAATGCATCAAATTACATTCTTCATGTCAAGGTAATATAAAGGTCCCTAAAATATCTTGATGAATGCTGGTTTTAGTCATAGCTCAACTCTTAGGTTAGCTGTGAAAAACCCTATGGTGCCAAAAACATCTCAGATGAATCCAGGTATGTGTGAAAAGTTTCTTCATCAGTTATGTTAATCTTGGGCCTATTGGAGAAAATCTGATTCTGCTGATTCAGACTCCGCTTGTTGGACTCACAGTTGGAGTAGGAGTGGGTGGGATTTGTTAATTACCCAATGTGGTGCACCTTGCATGGCCCATTAGCCATTAGGGGGAATTATCGTCATAACATAATTCTAGTCGTTACGAAGTGGACCAGAGCACCAAATTTGGCACACACACTCTTCAGGGTGGTGTCTCTCACCATTTTAGATTTACTAAAGGCTAATTTGGGGGTAAAATCCAAAATGGCCACCAGAAATGACCTATTTTTTTCCTAAACGTGATAAAATTTAACTGATTGTGGCAAGTATAACCTTTACATAGTAATTAGATTAATTTTAAAGGATTTGGCAAAATACAGCCAATTAAAAATCTCTTAAATGTTTTTAAATGACTTTAAATGCCAAAAAATGCCTTAAAAGCACTCGTATTGAGATGAACTTCCACTTTATACCCGTGATACATTGTCAATGCTAAAATTACAGTGTTTAAAAAAAACTTTTATAAGACCCTGTGAATGATTACCAATCACTAAGATTTTGTAAAAATCTTCATATGGCCAGAGATCAAGCCTTCCAATTCTGGTAGCCCCCTACCCAGGGGGCAAAGGGGTGTGCTGAATTTGCCATAAGATCAACGGTTTTCCACCAGAAAATATCCATTGGATATAATGGGGGCAAACAGGACAAATTTTAAACTAATGCATATTTTCACGAATCATCACATGTTGATTAATGATTAATTATGAATAAGAACATTTTTATATTGCAAGTTTCTGTGAAATCCAATATTCAATATTAGCCCCCATAAAATAGGTTTTGCTTGAACTTCTGAACCAGATGATCTAGAAACGCAAACTTGTTGTCTATTTCTTAGTTTCTGAGCATGAGAGTCTTAATGGAATACCTATTTTTTATTATTGGGTGTGTCTGGACCCTTATTGTGTATATTTACAATATGGTGGCTACCCAAAATAGTGGTTCATGACTTCTACAATAATTGTTGACTTGAGTTTGTTGAATTGAGTTTGCATATTGTTAAAATTGTTGCAAATGTCAAATCCTATTACCCAGGGGGCAAACTGCATCTTTGGTGCGAACACCGCCGCTGTACGATAACAGTTTAAATGTAGTCTTAAAAGCATTACCCAGTCGAGTCGAGTCGACTGTAGAGCCCTTGGCTGTTGTGGCGTGCCTCATTGTCCTCCCCATCACCAACATCACATGTATAGGAATTGAATTGTATAGGCCACTATCAGCTGCGTTGCTGGTGCAGCAGTGGAAATATGACAGTGGGGTAACACCGAGAACGGTCGCCTGTAACGTTAGGGGGTGGTTGGAGTTTCCCCATGTTAAGTCTATGGGGAAAATGTAATTCAACGATTCATCAACAATTGGTTAATTTGAAAAAAGGCCTTTGTCAGTCTCTTCTAATATTATGGTCAATGTCCGTGTGAAAACTCAGTCAGTGAGGAGTTATCGCGGTTTCAGACAGACATTTAGACAGACATTTCCATAATTATAGGATGTCTGCCACAATACTGGCCACCAGCCTATAAGTGAGGGGTATTTCCACAAAACTTGACAGGTTGGTCAATAATTAATTCACTTTTTTTGCTGGATGGAAAGTCTCGGTGAAGGGAATGCAGTCACCTGTATACTTACAGTATACAGTATGTTAATGAACAAGGCAATATCATACCATTCTCTATTCTGTCTGACTTTCCATCATGAAATTACACCATGAGAAAGTTCAATTTCCCTTGACAGCCAAACTTTCCCAGAATTTACCATAGGCCCTCTTAAGGTAGACAAACTCCATAGAGACCCTTGTTCTGCTCTCTGCCCTTTCTTGATGGCAAAGATCATGTGATCAAGTACCTCTGCCTGTGTGAAAACCACATTTATCCCAATAAACCCTAAAAGGATCCAGGGACAACATTCTCAGCTACATGGCTGATGAGCCGGGTTATGTTGATTCTTGCGAAAATCTTTCTTGTTATGTTCAGGTAGGCTATACCATGATGGTTATCGCAGGATGCCCTCTCCCCTCTCCTCTTGTAAACATGCACTATATGCATCCTTCTTGGGACCCTTCTTTTCCTCCTGGTACAGATGCCGCCATTCTTATAGATGTTTCAAAGTCAAAGTCGTCAGATTAGTCACTCACGTTACTGCAGTGAAATTAGTTCTCCGCTCTTGGCCCATCTCTTGGAGCGGTGAGCTGCAGCGTGCGCCGCACTCGGGAATCATTAGTTGATTTGACCCCCAATCCATCCCTTTGATGCTGAGTGCCAAGCAGGGAGGCATTGGGTCCTATTTTTACAGTCTTTGGTATGACCCGGCCGGGAATTGAACCCCGGCCTCCCAGTTTCAGGGCGGACACTCTAACCACAAGGCCACTGACTGGTGGTGTGTGGTGGTGTTTGCGGGCAACCCATCACGTCCTGCTGCCAGAAGTGGCCTTTTGGAGTGCTTTCACTGTCTGCACGGGTGAGGGGGTCAGCCAGTTCAGCTTTGAATGGCAGTTCAGGTATTGTGGCAATTGGAAATTGAGGACTCTGTTCAAGATCTCACTCTGCCCAGCCTGCTAGGATGTCACACTTGTCAGTGAGAAGGAAAGACCTGTTAGAGGAGCAGACTGGAGTTGAGCCAGTGGTTTTAGGCGCATGAAGATCATGCAGGCCTGAATGAAAAGACCCAAAGTCCTTCATGTCATCAGCCATCTGAAGATCTTATGCAATCTTTACCCACAGGTTGTTTTCCATCTGCCATGTCCTCCACAGCAGCTTTTGCTTGTCTTGTTGGTATTGCTGCTTCTTCTGGCTGAAAGCGCAATAATCAAGATGTTGGTGGGAGTCTTGATTAGGATGTGGATCTCGGGATCATTCTCGTCAATCTCTCTGCTTCCTTTTGACAAAACCGAGCAGCAGCAGTGTAGACATTCTTTCTCTGTTCTTCCATTTTCCCATTCTCTGGATCTGGGTCAAAGCTCTGCAGTTCTTGATTAAAGGTATAGATTTCACTTAATGTAAATATTGTTTTTTTTTTTTTTGCTAATCCCCTCTACTACAGTGTGGTGACCATATAAGGAGTCCCTCTGCCCAGTGAGACCCTGGGGTCATAAAACCCTAGTTTCAGTTTGGGCTTTGGGATAAAAGCCTTTCGTCCAATCAGGATGAGAGGGGCCTTCCTCCAATCAGGATTGAGTGGGGACAGGCCTTGGTGTATAGGCCTATAGTTGGCCTGTTGCACTCCTCCTCACCGTAGAGTGTGTGCATGTGCACATCTTGCTACTGGGGGGACCGGAAGGTTTTCCAAATCATCGAAATCACTTACTATACCTTTAAGTTTTTGTCTTTTGAGAGATTTGAGAAATGTTTATGAGATATTGTATTATGTGTCCAGATTACCAGAATAATACCATTTAGTCATGTATAAATGCAAAACTCCTAACCATACATCTCTGATTTAGAATGAAAACCATTTCCATTGTATTCCTTGCCCCAAAAAATATAGATTTAACCACTATAATCATAATTTTAGGTCATCTTGGAGGCAAGATATTGAGAAATTCGTTTTTAAAAGTAGCCATTTTTAAAGATCCAAGATGGCCGCTATAATGACCTTGAAAAAAATGGAATCAAACATTTTCTGATTCAGTAGGCTGTAAGGTTTCCAAAAATATATAGTTTTAAAAATCCCCGTCTTCATCCTAAAAAATGACATAAGGAACTGGACTATAAGGATGTAACCCTTGTTTAGCAGCAAGGACTATTTTGAGCCATACTCTTTTAAATGACATTATAAAATAAATCCCCATAGAACATTATGTGGCAGTGCTACAGCCAAGTAAGCATAAGCAATAATATCATCAGTTGTTGTCGAAGTTGCAACAGGCTCAGAGAGTCTTTCTTTTTCTGAATGATGAAATGGTGTTGGTCTAGTGGTGCGACACTTGTAGTTAGTTAGTAGCGTAGTGTTTCAAAATATTTGAAATAAACTTTAAGCACTTAAATTTGAAATATCTTTCAAATATGGGTCGTCATCATGGGGGGGGGGGGGGGGGGGGGGGGGGGGGGGGGGGGGGGGTGTACATTTGTACAACCCCTGCAGTGACGAGAGCACTGCATTGTGAAAGATGTCCCTTTTCCCCCGTCAGGTCTATTACAGAATGGGTTGCTACCAGGGGCGGCTCTAGGCATGGGCACGGGGGGGCAATGCCCCCCTAAATGCCCAGACTGCCCCACCAAACATGAAGTGCTTATATTTAAAATGATTTGAAACACTACTACTGCTACTAACTAACTACAGCTGTGGCGCCACTAAACCAAACAGCATTTCATCATTGAAAACAGAAAACTCTCTGAGTCAGACCTTTAGCTTTATGTATGCTGAGTGTCTGTTGCAACTTCAACAACAACTGATGTTATTATTGATGCTTTACTTGACTAATAAAAGTCCTGTAACTGAAAGTGGTATGGGTGCGGCTTCATCGCTTCGCGCCACGGGCAATGAATCCGCCCCCATACCATTTTCTCTTGCCCCTCTAACATGTTCTCTTGCCCCCCCCCCCCCCCCCCCCCCCCCAAATGGGACATGTTACATCCGCCCCTGGCTGCTACAGTGAATATACAGTGCAGTCAGTCTTACTTACCACAACTCGCAGTATCTTCTTGACTCCATCGCTCATGAACGAGTTTTTGACCATGGCTTTGACCTCGATAAAGTGATGGCCATCCTTCATGGGGATAATGATAAAGGGCACCATCCGCGAGCTTTGTGCCCCAACCTTCACCTCCACGCGATACTTTCCACGCTTGGAGGCCGCGCTGCACAAGTGCTCTGAGGAGTCCATTAGTTCCACACGTACCTGTAGAGGGATCCAAGATCATCGCTTTATTCTCCAAAAGGGAAAGCGAAAAAAAAATATATATATACTGTATATATCCAAGGCATATCACATATCTTTTCCCACCTTAAAGGGGTACTCCACTTTCAAAAAAACTTTTATTCATTTTATGGTCTACTCTACTCAGTCTGATGCGAACACACCAGACAGTTTATTAAGTTACTACATTCAGTATTTAGATATTTGATGTTCATTTTAGCTGCATTTTAATTATGACAGATTATTCGAAAACAACCCATCTTTTTCTGGTGACTGATATTGTCCTCCTACTACGTGAGAGGGCCATGGAATTTCATTTACAGTTTTCATTTATTTTTTAAAATATTGTTTTGAAAAATGTACCCGCCTCCCAGCCAAATAAACAACAAGTTTTTTCCTGAAATCAAAAGGATTCTAGCTATAGTTGTTGATCTCCTGGATGAACGGTTTCCTCTAAATATCCCCAAATGCATGACAAGACCAGTTTTGGGAACATCACAGCCTAAAACCTCACATACAGTCTCATGTATCGTATTCCATAAAGGTTGGATTTTACGTTGTAGGACAATTCCAAAAGGCATAGGCGATTTTAGGCTCTCCCAGCAGGGGTAGGCATAGATCTGTAACTGTTGAGCTTAAAAGGAAACTAAATGGACCCGTAAGGGTCTCCTTTTTAACAATAGAAAACAATGAAAGGGGCTATTTTTTTGTCTTTTTTTTAAGTAGAGCCATTGAAAATCAGTGAAAATCAAACTAAAATAAGGTACATAAATCCAGCGCAAGCGATAGTTCATGGAGGCACGGAGGGCAGAAGGTTTATTTTATCATTCTCCTTATTCTCAGTCAGTAATTCATTCTGTTTCTTTAAATCAGCAGTCTCTCTCCATGTCAACTCCCCTCACTCTCATTGGCTGTCAGCTAAGTCACTCACACCCACATTCAATCAGGCGTTCTTTATAAGTGGTCACTACTCTGTCCTCAGTCTTCTTGCTAGCTGACTCTGTGTCCTGTTGATCAGATGTCCCTGTTCAGATTTCCTCCACCTCCCTGTGGCACTAGTGTGACACTAATCATGATCATGATTTACCGTAATTTCCGGGTTATAAAGCGCACCTGAATATAGGCCGCATCGGCCAAATTTAGCGAAAAAATCAATTGTGTACATATACAAGACGCACTGGCCTATTAGCCGCGGGTGTTCATTTGGTTCATGAAAAAAGGTAGCCTACCGTACATCTGGTTAACCAACTGTCCACCATTTAACTGGGGACCACCAGGAATCCTCTCAATGTTTAAGACGCTCGACGAGGCGTCTTTATTGCCGCCTCCACGGACCCTCTCCTATTCCTGATCGCACTGCTGCTGCTGCTGCTGCCGCCAGCCTTTCTAAACCCGCTCATGGCGTCTCCGCCGCGCTGGCGTTCCTCGCGTTGGTCCGCCGTCTAACCATTGATTCATTGATCCCAAGGCTACGTGCAGCAGATCGATTTCCTTATTTTTCAACCAGCTCGACTGACTTTAGCTGCGTTATATGTACTTCTTCGTTTGCTTTCCATGATGCATTTAGTAGTGTCTGTCTTAGCGAACTGCCTGTGCCCTGGCCCTCTACATTTCCTGCTCGGGCCGGCTTAAAGTTGGGGTGCATACCGTGCATTTAGACTTAGAACGCCCTATAGTGTTTGTTAGCCGTAAACATCCATACATTGGCCGCACCGCTGAATAAGCCGCAGGGTCCAAAGCACGGGATAAAAGTCGCGGCTTATAGTCCGGAAATTACGGTATGTTGTAAGGTTTCGGGGCGTTGTTGATATCAGACCTATGTCTCGGTACATAGATCTGATGCCACATGAGCAGAGCCACACCGCCATACTAACACTAGCAAAAGCTTTACAATAAATGTTCTATGGCAGGGGTTTTCAACAGGTGGTCCAGGGACCACCAGTGGTCCTTGGGAGGGTTCCAGGTAAGTTGGTTAACCAGATGTAACTCTTGAGAACGTAAAAATGAAACCAAATGGACCCTTGCGGGTCCATTTGGTTTCATTTTCACACTCTCAAGAGTTTAAACTATTCATCATCTGAATTAGCCATTTTGGAATGTATGTTTTGCTCGTTTTGTTTCCCAAATCCAGCCTGGAATTGTGGACAAAAGCAAAACAAATCTTCAGATTTGGGGTCTGTGGGGCTAAAATGTCCTCAAATGGTGCTCCCTGGCTCAAATGCTGAATAAATGGTGGTCCCTGAGATGAAAAAAAAGGTTGAAAACCCTGGTCTATGGGCCTTCTGAGCCGATGTGTGTCAATGAACTTACTGTAATTAGATTAGGGCTACTGTTGTGCAGGATTGCCTTGATTTCCAGCTGCTCCCCGCGGACAGCTGAGTAGGGCAGCCTGAGATCAATGAAGAACGGCTTATGAACGACTATGTCTAATGATTCACCCACGCAAATGCCTGCAGAGGAGAGAAAACAATGAAGACAGGATCAGGGTTATAATAGTTAACTAAAACTAACTAAAAAACGAAAACTAAAAAAAATTAAAAAATATTTGAGTTAACTGAAACTAATAAAAACTAAAAATGAATGCAAAAAAAAAAAAAAAAAAAAAAACAATAACTAAACTAAAACTGTAATGTGGGTTCAGAAAACTAACTAAAAAATATAGCTGCAAGCAGCAAATAAAACGGGATCAAGCAAGCAGCAATAAGGAGTAAGAACAATACGCACAAATAAGCCATAGAAACATGGGAGCCTGAACTTCAGAAATACATCAGGTAATTATGGGAGCAGGGCAGGGTTTTTGATTCCTGCCCTGACTGACTCACAATCTGGTGTGACTGAGTGAATGATTGGTGAGCTGTGAGTGAGTGGTGAACTGAGCTATGAACTGTCATTAGTGACAACATGGCCGAATAGTGACAGTCAAACAGCCTTGCCCAGCCATGAGGCCCATAGGGCAGGTGCCTATCTCCTGTTTCTGTAGCATGAGGCAGCTTGATGTACAAGTACACCCTCTGGACATGACGCTAGTATGACACAGGGTCTTACCCCCAATCCAACCCTTGATGCTGAGTGCCAAGCAGGGAGGCATTGGATCCCGTTTTTAGAGCCTTTGGTATGACCCGGCCGGGAATCGAACCCCGGCCTCCCAGTCTCAGGGCGGACACTCTAACCACAAGGCCACTGAGTTGCTGAATGAGTAAATGATTGGTGAGCTGTGAGTGAGTGGTGAACTGAGCTGTGAACTGTCATTAGTGACAACATGGCCGAATAGTGACAAAACACAACATGGCCGAATGGTGACAACCACCATTACATTGAGTTTTACCCTGGGTTACACATAGAACCATGAACTTAGATGTAGAAGACCACATGAGATTGTGCATGATTGACTCATATTACTAGGTGTCCGTGCCGGGATTTGAACCCAGGAACTCTCATTTCCAAGTCATGCGCTCTACCAATGAGGCTACCCAACAGACACAAGACGTACTGGAAACAACACACACATTCAATGGACTGCTTGGTAAATGGTAAATGGTGCATTTATATAGCGCCTTTATCCAAGGCGCTTTACATAGATTGTGCATCACATTCACCCATTCACACACACATTCATACACTGATGGCAGTGGGACAGGGACACATCGACACTAACTCTGCAGGAGCCCGGGATCGAACCGGCAACCTTGTGGTTACCATCCGGTTACTCTACCTCTGAGCCACTACCGCTCCTTAAATATGCACAAATAAGCCATAGAAACATGGAAGAAATACATCATGTGATTGTGGAAACACAGCAGGGTTTTTGGAGACTCAGACTTTGTATTGTCAGCAGTGGGACTTGAACCTCAATCTTGTGTTCCGAAGTCAGGCACCCTACCGACTGAGCTATCCAGGCACAATGATTTGCTTAGTTGTTGTCATCAATGAAACAACCCAACAACACGCCACCAAGCAGTAAGCAATATGAACAATATGCACAATTCAGCAGTCCGAGGGTGGAGCTTAGTGGTCAAAGTGACAAATGGAAACAAGTTCCACATGCTTATTCCTCTCACACAATCTGGCACAATGTACTTGCTCCAGTGTTGCCAGAGAGAAACAAGCAGAAGAAGACTCTTCACAAACGAGCAACTTTCATTGGCTTATAAAAACGTCATTTTTTGATGAAAACAAATTTGCTTCTGAAGTTTTGTCCGGATGGGGCCAAAGTTCTCATGTAGCAGGTGTCATGCAAATTGATCAAAAATCCAGGCATAAAATCAGGCATGAGCATTTTTCAAACTGCTTAAAATGGCAGACACTCTGGGGGTGGAGCTTACCAGTCGAAATTACAGATGTGTTCCACATGAATCAAGGAACGTGTAGAAACAAGTCCCATGATTTTAAGCCAAACGAAGCCTGAGTTATGCTTGTTCAAATGTTTCAGTTTCAAAGAATTGCTATAGCGCCCCCATTTGAGCGATTGGAGCAAGACTGGTTTTAGTGTTATTTGGCATCCCCCTCTACCAAACTGTAAAATCTCATAAACAGATTACTTTGCATGTGTAGATTAGGGATAATAGAAGAATTTTCACAAACAAGCAATTTTCATTGGCTCGTAAAAACATCATTTTTTTCACTGAAAACAAAATTCACACTCATTTCATGTTTGTATGGCTTCAAAGTTCATATGTAGGTCATTGTTATGCATTTTGATCAAAGATTGTAGGAGAAGAGACATTTTAACTGTTTTACATATGATTAAAGATTGCGGCTCATCTAAAGGTCAGAGGTCAAAAGTCAGAATACAAAAGTTGTTTGACATAAGCAGACGCATAAGTGAATATAAGTTACATTTCTGAGAGTCGAGCAGTTCATGAGTTATGAGTGTTTAAAGTTTGCAATTTCAGTTGAGTGCTATAGCGCCACCATTTGACCAGTGGTCACAGGCTTCGCATCATCACCGTTTGGCATCACCCTCTACCAGATTACCAATTTTCGCGAAAACCGACTGCACGGTTCAGCCAGAACAGCTATTTCTGGCGGAAGAAGAAGAAGGAAAAAAGAGACAGAAACAAGAAGGGATCAAGTCCACTTCGTGGACTGCTTGATCCCTTAATAACTGAAATTATACCCAAAATACCCTTAGTTTTATTTTTTTTATAAAGCTTTTGAATCTAAATTTTGAATTTTTACATCCTATACCTGACAACCACTGTGCGCCTTATAGTGCGGAAAATACGGTAACAGTAGTCAGTTTTAGATAGCCCTCCACCTCCATGCAACTTCGACGTGACGTGGAAGTATGTGTGCTCCGTCGCAGTCGCCACAAGAAGCCCAACATAGCTAAGAAAGCAGGCGACGCCGACGGGGTCCACCCTTCCACTGGCGTCTTGTCGTGTGCGTTGCGCGCGGTCCCGTCCGCCAGTAACGACAAAGGTGCAGCAAACAACGAAATGTAGATTTCATTCTTTAATCCAACTATTAGTCCCAGCGCATCGTCTGATAAAGATCCCGTTGATTTTGGAACGGAATTGCCGTGACAACTTCTTTTTTTTTTGTCCCATTCGCACCCATTTAATCCAATGCATTCTAAAGCCTCTCCTGAGAATCTGCCCCTGAATGTCGTGGGGCGCACGGGTAAATCAACTGGGGCTAGACGTCACTTCCTCACCCAGAAACTTTTTTGCTCAGATCGTGAGAGGACAGGTTAGTCAAGAAACAGCATGACGTCATCGCACATCCTGTCCTGAGATCTGGCACTTCAAAATAAGGTGTTTTTTTTTACAGATTGCACTGGCTTGAGCCGTGGCATACAGCAGAAAACGACAAACACACGCTCGCAGTCGATGGTTAACCGCAAGGAATATATACCGAGCACCGCGACGTTGTGAGTCACAAACTCTCTATTATCTAGGCAAGAGGAGGAAGTTCTCACCATGCGTCTTGGACAGGCTAATGCCTGTGACCACCCAGGTGGTGATGGAATCTGGAAGTGGTTCCTGTCTCACAAAATATGTTTTGTCACTGAAAGAGAAGAGAGGAGAGTCTGAGTGTGTGTGTGTGTGTGTGTGTGTGTGTGTGTGTGTGTGTGTGTGTGTGTGTGTGTGTGTGTGTGTGTGTGTGTGTGTGTGTGTGTGTGTGTGTGTGTGGGCGCGTGCATGCATATGACTGTGTGTTTGCCTGAATACAGTTGACCAACGGTTTATACCACAAATGGGTATTATGCGGCCCTTTGACTGCCTCTGACCGGCCCGGGGACCACCAGTGGTCCTTGAGAGAGTTCCAGTTTAATATGGAAAGTTGGTTAACCAGATGTAACTCTTTGAGAGCGTAAAAATATTTATCTGAATTAGCCAGAAGATGTAGTAAAAGAATGGTCATTTTTGATCTATCTTTGCCTGCTTTGTTTGTGAAATCCAGCCTGGTATAGTGGACAAAAGCAAAATAAATCTTTAGTTTGGGGTCTGTGGGGCTAAAATGTCATCAAATGGTGGTCCATGGCTCAAATACTGAATAAATTGAGGGCCCTGGTGTCAAAATGGTTGGTCTTACTCTTACTTCTATCTTGAAATTAAATTAATATTACGCAGACTTTAGTTCAGTCTTTAGTCTTGGCCCTTTATGTATCTCATTTGGCCCTTGGGAAAAAAATAATTGCCTACCCCCCCTGGTTTATACAGTCAAAGGTCATACTAAAATTGAAACACAAAAAAAAAAGCTCCAGGGGTCTTCTAGCAGCTGTGTGCAGTTGGATTTCAAATTTTCCTCACCAGCGAGGATTGTTTCGGTCACATTTGGGCAGTGTGATGTCCTTCCATAGCCAGCTCTCAGGGAAGTGAGTACGGGTAACAATTTCACTCATGTCCATATCATAACCGTCCTCATCATCGTCACCTAAGTGGTAATGTAGGAAAGAAAGTTTCATTTTAGAAATCACAATAAAGAATAGATAACTGACATTAATCTTGTTCTTATAGATTGAACAATTAAAAAGAATTTTTGTTTGTTTTTGTTTTTTTATTGGGAAAAATTAACCACAAAACTGCCATGGCAGGTTATTTTCTAGGCTGGGTTCCAGGCTTCGTTCCACGCATCTGAAATGTCAATTCGCAAATCACTCCCCACAGGTAGGCGGGACATATGAAGGTTGAGATGTAGCCGAAGGGCTTCTGATTGGTCGCTAGGTGACGTAAATTGATTGTCAGGAAAATGCAAGTCAAGCAGTGCTCTAGCCAGACCGATTTGCTTGGTGACATTTCATATACACGGAACGGAGCGAATCAGGTTGGAGCCCAGGCTAGATATTTTCACTTCGATAAGTTAGAGCCCGACATGACAGAGGGGGCGGCTTCATGAAGCCGCCCCCATACCATTTTCGGTTACAGGACTTTTATTAGGCAAGTATAAGCATCAATAATAACATCAGTTGTTGTTGAAGTTGCAACAGACACGCAGCATGCATAAAGCTAAAGGTCTTTCAATGATGAAACGCTGTTGGTTTAGTGGTGCCAAAATTGTAGTTATAGTAGTATAATAATAATATAGTGTATATAGTATATAGTGTTTCAAATCATTTTAAGTTTAAGCACTTTCATTTGAAATATCTTGGGTTGTTTTGCATGGCATCGTGTTTGGGGGGGGCAGACTGGGTATTTAGGGCCCCACATGCCCATGCCTAGATCCGCCCCTGGACAGAGGGCTATGCTGAGGTCACTTACTGCGACAACTGACGCATATGTCCTGCTTGTTCGCCCGCTCCTGGGTCATGTTGGTGCAGCAGTGCAGGAAGGCTGCGGCGCATTCGGCACCCTCCTGGATGTACTCGGTGCGGCGCTGGCAGTCGTATGACAGCGGGGTTTCTTTCATTCCGTCCACACAACACCTGCGCAGCTTTTCGTCAGTGTACTGGCTCTCTGGGAGAGGAGATGAAAGGACATGGCACTATGACTTTAGCTTGTTTTTTATTTCGTTCAGAGGCAGTTGTTTGTTATGTTATGTTGTGTTTTGTGTTTTTGTCATTTTGATTTTGACTGTGGGACGACAGGTGTGAATGGGCTTCTAGCTACAGTAGAGTTCTCAAACTCTGCCCAAACCCGACCAGAACCGAACCCGAACCGACATTTAGGGCCGGGTCGGGCCTAAAATCTATGCTAATCAGTAATGCCAGGTAAGGCCTCGGGCCCCATGAAAAAATAATATATATTGAATTATTTTACTATAGTAAGAATAATAGTTATTTTCTGAATTTACCTATTATGAAGACGGTGCTGATTGCCATTTCATTTTTAATCTGTGGCGAGTTCTCAAAATTTGCCCAAACCCAACAGTTTAGGGCCGGGTAGGGCCTAAAATCTATTCCATTTAGTCGGGTCGGGCCGGGCCTAGGGCCTTAACTTGTGGAGACCTTTACTTCTAGCTAAATCCGACATGTCCACCTGAGAATGATCATGGATTGATAATGATGATTGATGATATGCATACATGTATTGGATGTTCATTACGGTGCAAAGAAAGAAAGAAAAAAAAGGAAGAAAGAAAGAAAGAAAGAAAAAGAAAGAGTTGTATATCAGCTAAAGTGCTGCATTCACGAGGAATCCTGCAATCCGTAGACAGGAAAATCTGTTGGGCGGTATGGTAATTTTTTTTTTTTTTTTTTTTTTTTTTTTACATTGATGCAGTCTGTCGTTACCTGGTTTACCTGATTCCATGTGAATGAGTGAAAAAAAATAAAATAAAATAAAATAAAATAAACAGTCAACTAAAGTGGTTAATAGTTACCTAGGGTCATCCTGAGATCCGTTATGGTTGCAGATCGTTTCCTCCTCGCGCTGCCGCTGTCTGGACACTTCAATTCTAGAAAACACATTAGACAACAAAGGCTGAGCAATGACAAAGGATTCAATGGACTATAGGCTGTTTTATACTCGTTGTACACGTGTTTCGAATGGATCAATCTCAAGTTCTCAATCTCGTTGTTTATTCTTTTCCAGTTTACCTGTATTCTTACGATAGCCCTGAAAAAGGACATCTATGTCCCATACATGAGAAACACCTACCGTAATTCCCGGACTATAAGCCGCTACTTTTTTCATATGCTTTTGACCCTGCGGCCAATCTATGGATTTTTACAGGTGTAACTCTTTGAGAGCGTAAAAAAGAAACCAAATGGACCCTTGCGGGTCCATTTGGTTTCATGTTTACGCTCTCAAGAGTTATGATATTCACCATCTAAATTAGCACCGCTTAATTAATGAGTCATGGTCATTTTGATCTCTATGTTTTGGCTGTTTTGTTTTGCGAAAATCCATCCTGGACAAAACCAAAATAAATCTTTAGTTCTGGGTTCTGTGGGGTGAAAATTGTGGTCCTTAGCTCAAATGCTGAATAAGTAGTGGGCCCTGCTATGAAAAAGGTTGAAAACCAGTGCTCTAACATGAAGTTTGTTGTCTGGTGCGGCTTATATTCAGGTGCGGCTTATATAGTCCGGAAATTACGGTACTACTACCAATACCAGTGTTGGGACATGTGCACTACGTAACTTAATATATTACATAATATATTACCAAAATGCAGTAACTTGTAATATAAATATATTACTTAACATAAAAATTATAATATATTATACTTTTCTTTCTGCGTTACTGCATTACTTTCAATATTACTTTCTGTTTGCTTACTTTCGTTGCAAGTGTTCTTGTGAAATTATCTTGCAGAAGTTAAGAACTGCAGAAGTTAAATAATTACTTATTTTCTATAATTTGTCATCAAATTATTTACTAGCTTTCATGAATTCAAGGAATAAATTTGGTTTTTCAAGTTGATTTCATACGGATTCGTCCAGATAGCCAAGTGCGCTTGCTTTATTGTAGGTATGCCACTGTCCTATGCAATATTTGATTAATAGTGACACTAAATATTTAATTATATAGGCCTATTTTGTAAAAAAAAGTTTTTAAGTAATATGTAATAGTAATATTAATATATTACACTTGCTCAGACAGTAATATTGTAATATAATATATTGCTTTAAAATGAAGGTAATAATTAAGTAAGTAATATATTAACAAGGTAAAGTAATATTTCCAACACTGACCACTACAAACACATACCAGCAATAAGTAGGGTCAGAAATGTTGGGACGGATATGAATATAAAGTGGTCTTACGTTGCCTGTACGGAGTCCCGGACGCAGTGTTGGTCTCAAACAGGAGTCCAGCGTCGTAGAACACACCCATGCTGTCCTTCCCTGCACCCGCTGTGCAGCCAGTATCATACTTCTCCACCAGGTCCCACACCTGATTCACACACACACACAAACACCAAACAGCAATTCAGCACATTACATTATAATTAGGGATGTCCCGATGCCACTTGCCGCGGCTCAGAGGAAACAGCTCCAGGGAGTCATCAATAACGCTCAGAAGATTGTTGGCTGCCCTCTCCCCACCCTGGAAGAACTATAGAGATGCGCAGTGACGTCACCGCCCCGGTTCCGGAAGTCTTTTCCCCATTCATTTTTCTCATAGACTTTTCGAAAATAATTTATATCAAGACGATTACGCCGCGGCCAAAGCCAACTCAGGTCGTGACAAATCATGACAACAAACACAATATCGTCATATAATATATAAATTGGGAAGAAGTAGAAAACGGCATGATACAAGACTTTTTGTTTCGTTTTTCATCTTAGAAATTATTTTATTGTCCCAAAAGTTTGTGTGTCACATCATGATTCGTCACGACTCGAGTTGGCTGTGTCCGCGGCGTAATCGTCTTGATATAAATTATTTTCGAAAAGTCTATGAGAAAAATGAATTGGGAAAAGACTTCTGGAACCGGGGCGGTGACGTCACTGCGCATCTCTATATAGATCCCGCTGTCTCAAAAAAACAGAGAACATTATCAAGGACACCTCCCACCCCGGCCACTCTCAGTTTGAACTGTTGCCGTCAGGCAGACGGTACAGAGCAATCAAGGCAAGGACAAGCAGGTTTAGCAATAGCTTCTACCCTTCAGCAGTAGCTGCTCTGAATGTTGAGGCTAGGAAACGTTAGTGTTTTATTGCTGCAATGCATGTTTTTGCTATTTTCTTTCTTTTGTTTTTACAGTAGGTGCATGGGCTTGTGCAATACTGTGTAGTACTGTATGGAGGCTATAGGGGTTGTGCAATATATATAACCTTTATTGAAGGATGGATAGCCCCGTTGAGATGTACCATCTCGTTTTCGAGGGGGTCCAACAAACATACAACAATTACAGAACAAAACCACATGAACAATCATACCACAAACAAATAAAACAGAACAAAACAAACAAAAGCTCTCAGTATAGCTGCTCCCTCACCACCCATTACCCGACACAGTAGTAGACTTCAGGCATCAACGTAGTCATGCAAAAAAAAAAAAAAAAACAATTTTAAGAAGGACAAATCCCAGAGGCAGGTCAAACAACCAGGGCAGACAAGTGGTAATAATGTAACCATATAAGTCAGATCTGAGAAATTCAGAAACAGGAGCAAGGTGATCGAAGGTGAGAAAGAATAGATAATTTAAAGGTGTTGTATGAGCTAATGGATCTAAGTGAGCTAGGGAGGTTGTTCCAATCAACAGGTGCTTTGTACTTAAATGCACGGCGGCCAATTTCTTTTCTAATGTTGGTGGGCACGGTAAGGTACGGGAAATCTGTATGACGAAGGTTGTAGGATGAACTGAAAGGACACAGGTACTGTTTTAAATATGCTGGATAGTCAAGATGAATACATTTGAAAATGAATAATAACCAATGATAGTGCCTTCTAGCTTTCGGAGTGAGCCAGTTGAGAGTCTGATACATGGCACAATGGTGGGTCATGTAGGGGCAACGCAATATAAATCTACAAAGATTGTTGTAGGTTATATTGAGAGGATAAAGGTGTGTATCAGAGGTGTTTTGATAAATAATGTCTGCATAATCTACGATTGGGAGAATGAGTTGTGAAATTATTCTTTTCCTAACCTGAAATGTGAAGCTGTTGATCGAACGATACAGTACCTTTAAGTTGAAATTTACTTTCTGAACGATGGAGGAGATATGAGCTTTAAATGAGAGTTGGGGGTCCAGCCAGAGACCGAGATATTTAAATTCATCTACCTGTGAAAGTTGTGAGCCATCAGTGAAAGTGATCGAGAGAGGCAATGTTGATGATCTAGTGGAGAATAACATGCTGACAGATTTCTTTTTGTTCAAGATCAGCTTGTTGACGTGGAACCAGTGTTGAGCAGCATCAAAATCAGCCTGTAAAGTGCGCTGAATTTGAGTGATGTCAGAGTGCGAGAAGTGAATGACTGTGTCATCGGCATATAATTGGATAAGGGAATTAGAGCAGACGGCGGGCAGATCATTGATAAAAAGTGAAAATAGCAGGGGCCCTAACGAAGAGCCCTGGGGAACGCCCTTGTCTACAATTTTGAACTCGGAGCACTTTCCTTGGTATGAGACACATTGCCTTCTTAGGTGTAGATATGAGTTGAACCAGAGAACTGACTCTCTGGATAGACCAATAGCATGCAATTTATCTAGAAGAAGATAATGATCAACAAGGTCAAACGCCTTGGTAAGGTCTATGAATATCGAACCTGTGAACATACCATTTTCGAATGATGAAAATACATCGTTAGTAAATTTTAAAAGAGTAGTCGTTGTAGAGAAGTTAGATCTAAAGCCAGATTGGAGAGGAGAAAGGATATTAGAATTAATAACATAATTAGATAATTGATTAAAAATTAGTTTCTCAAACACCTTAACTGTACTATTAATAATAGAAATCGGTCGATAATTATTAAGGTCGTGAGGGTCCCCGGCTTTGTGTAGGGGGATGACATTAGCACATTTCCAGATTGAAGGAATATCGCAGGTGGCTAAAGATAAATTAAATAAATCGCAGAGTGGGAAGGAGAGAATGTGGGGTGCGATTTTGAGAAATTTCATCTCTAGTCCATCTGGACCAGCAGCACCAGTCTTTAGACCACGGATTACCTGTTCGACATCAGCCGGGGAGAATTTGGCAAATGAAAAGGAGCTGCTGGTAGTAGGGTTGTTAGGAGGGACATCAGAATATGGTGGACCAGTATGTAAGCTGCAAATGGAGGAAAAGTGACTACTGAAGGCACTGGCTATTTTAGATGGATCACCGGTTAGGCCTTCATTCGTTTTGATGAGATAAGGATTTTTTCCAGATTTATTAAATATATTATTAATTCTGTTCCAAAATCGTTTGGGGTTGTTATAATCATTATTTAAACAGTTTTTATAGAAATCAGCTTCGGCATTCCTTGTTTTGGTTTTACAGATGTTCCTCAGCTGTTTATATGTAATCCAGTCGGAGGGGTCATTAGATGAGCGGAATTTTGCCCAGGCCTTGTCTCTCTGTTTAAAGAGCTGAATAAGTTCCCCATTAATCCATGGGAGATGTCGACCTTTAACCTTGATAGAGATCCAAGGGGCATGTTTATCAATGACCTTGTTGATTTCAGAGTAGAGAAAGTTCCAGGCATCATTAACTGTGGGTATTAATTGAAAATGATTCCAGTTGATGTTGAGTAAGTCATGAATAAAGGACTCATTGTTAAAATGTTTAAATTGTCTTACTTTTATGAATTTGGGTGGTAAACGAGGTAGTTGGATCTTCCATACGCAAAATATAATTGAATGGTCACTGAAACAGTCGGGGAGAACACCAGAGTTAATGATTCTGTCAGGATGAGTGACAAGAATCCAGTCTAACAAAGATTTGGTTGAATGAACAGGATCGGTTCTAGTGGAATCACAGATAAGTTGGGTGAGTTTATTGTTATTAATTATATTACGGTCCTTATACGATGATCTCTCAAGCCAATTCCTGTTAAAGTCGCCCAGGATGATACTTTCATTAGACCGGTCTATGGAATTGATAGTGGACATAATGTTTTGAATAGATTCGGAGGGCGCATCCGGTGGTCTATAAATGTTGCCAATTACTAGTTGTTTATTTTCATGCAAAAGTAGTCTTATGAATAAACATTCAAAGTGAATTGGTTTCACGTTTGGGATGACAAGCTCGGAAGCCAGGTGAGAGGAGACATAGGTGGCCACACCTCCTCCTCTAGAGGCTCTGTCAGCTCTGAATAACACATAGTCATTGATTTGAATAGCATTATCAGGAATGGAATCTGATAGCCATGTCTCGGACAAAGTGATTACATTGGGTTTATTGTATTCGACCCAGGCTCGCAATTGGTTGATTTTGAGAAATAAGCTCCTAATGTTTACATGAATAATGTTTAGACCTTTCATAGGGGGGGATTTATGAAAATAAAAAAGAGGGAATGTACATCATATACATAAGCATGATTATACATTAGACAATAGTATGAACAGTGCTGCGCAGGGTGGAGGGTGGAGCAAGCAGCAGTTGGGAGAGCAGGCCACACATACACACACAGACACACACACACACATACACACACACGCACGTCACAGACAAAGGCAGGGTGCGTGCAAGTGCACACACAGAAAGTAGGGGTGGTGGAAGAGCGGAGCCAAACATTGTGAGCTCAGCCAGAAGCAGAACTCAGTCTGCAAGACTATGATATCAGGAAATGATAATGTATCAAATAAATTCAAAAATAGGTATATAGTGGCATTTCAGCCTGTTACAGAATTTGCTTACGATTACCATTAATCCCTCGTCCTCCTCATAACCGGACGAAATGTAATGTAACTATAATAAGTGGGCAAGATAATAATGATAATAATAGAAGTAAAGGAAAAGGAGGAGGCAAAAGAAGAAAGAAACAGGCAATATGATCAGAACATATAATGTATGTAGGCTATACACATCAGCACAGGTGGACAGATAACATCAAGGGAAAAAAATAAATAAATAATAATAATAATAGTAAAGATACTATTAACAAATGATTTGATGAGGAAACAGAAGCATCCAGTTCAACTTAGGATCAAAGGTCCCGAGCGTGCAGTATTTGTCTCATATGGTAGGCATTGTGCACCATACAGCGCAACAGACACAAGTGTCGTAAATTTCGCGACAGTTCTCAGCAGAGGAAGTTACTTTACAGCAGAACGATTTACGGCACTAGCAAAGATGGCGGCAGCCGGTACACTGCAGGAGCGTGTTGTTTGTTTGTAATAGAAGATTTCAAAAAGTTGTTTTAAGACCCGGGACCGCAAAAAATGAAATCGTTCAAAATCCACAAGGTTAGTTCGTGCTGAGAAATAAAGAAAGAGGCCTTACATGGCGCACCGAGGAGAAAAATGAAGATTATCGCCAGCGAGGCTATGGAGAGCTCACCGGAACACCGCTAAGGAAAGCGTCGGCTTCTTCGGGACTGGAGAAGAACATGGGCTTGTTGTTGATCATCATTTTGAATCTACACGGGTAGAGTAGCGAGTACTGGATGTCCCGGTCTCTGCATTTCTTCTTGATTGGGTCGAACAGTCGGCGTTTCTTCCCCAGAGCCGCGCTGTAGTCGGCAAAGATGTGGACGCGGGACCCCTTGAAGAGAAGCTCCTTCTTCTCCCGAGCAAGTCGCTGGATCCGCTGCTTATCCTGGAAATTGAGGAATTTCACCAGGATTGGCCTCGGGCCCGCTTCGGGATCCAGGCGACGAGCAGTTGGGTTGCGGTGGATCTTCTCGATGATCGGCGGGGTCGGGAAGTTCTCGTTGCCGAGCAGATGAGGGATAAGCCGGTTCATGAAGCCCATGATGTCGTTGCCCTCCTCGCCTTCTGGGATGTGCAGGAAACGGAGGTTCGAGGCCCGGCTCCTGTTCTCTGCATCGTCGGCCTTCTCCAACAGGTACTCAACATGTTTCTCGAGCTTTTTCACCCGAGATTCCAGGTCAGTTAGATTATCCTGGTTAGAGCTGACTCGATGTTCAAGCTGTTCAACTTGGTCGCCCAGCGTGGAAAGCTTTCCCTCAATGGCTGTTAGGCTTGTTTCAATCTTATCCATTCTTGAATCGATGTGAGAAATCATTTCAGCTTTCATTTGCATTAGAGCTTGCTGTAGTACCTGCTGAAGGTCATGGTTGGAGATGGCTTGGTCCATGACCAGTTGGTAGTGGTGCAGTCTGTTGTCTTGTCTAATGTCAGTATTCTTTGACAGGAAAACTGATCAAATTTATGGACAATAGTTTCACCAGATAGGACTGGAAAGTCAGAACTTTGAGGCAAGCAACAGAGACCTGATAATAAAGATGAAAAGTGCAGGAAAGTGCAGACTGAGGCTTCAGCAAACGCTCCTGCTCACACCACGGCGGCCATCTTTCTCTTGTTTCTCTTGTTTCTTTTCAATAACAGGAGGTATTGTTATGTCTTGTTTTTGTTTTTTATGTTCTTTTTAGTGATCAAATGCACTGATTGGTTGGCACTTTTAATTTCGTTGTACAGGTTACAATGACAATAAAGATCTATCTACTTTTTCATTTCCGATCCGATCCCGATACCACAATTTTTGTGTTAGCCGATACCAATACCAGAGAAGAAAATATATAACATACAAAAGAAAAAAATACCTTTATATGAAGTCACCAACTGGGAATGACATACTCCTCTCAAATGTGCACTTGGGAAACTCCAAAGCAAACTCCACAACACATGACCCAACATTTTACTTAACTGCCATGGTGTCAACCCCTTACCCCTGTGTCTGATCACTGGTTAGACAGGCATATTTGCCAATATGTGACCCGATAATGACAGATAAAGGCCAATACTGATACTCCGATACCCATACAGTATTTGCCGATACCGATATGATTAAAAAAGGGACAAAAAGAGCCGATCCGATTTTTATCGGTATTGGGACATCACTAATTATAATATTTAACCTTTTCAAAAATGGAAGTTGCTTTATTCATTATGCAAACATATAAAATGTACAGTCAATATACGCCCTGCTCTTAAACCAGGCTGCTTTAAATGTTTTTTTTTTTTTTTTTTTTTTCCCCATTATAGTACTTTTCAAATAATTATAATGGTAAATTGAAGAGATATTGAGCAGCTGCCGTGAACATGAGATTACATTGTTTTATCAATATTAGGGCTGGGACTTTAACTGACAAATTTAACTTAATTAATTACAGAAACATTTTTATTGAGTCCCAGTACTAATCATATAGTAATCTTGGGAAGCACAATCTTTATAATTTAACCTCTTAAAACCAGTTGTGTAATTTTATATCAATTGAGAAAAGGCAGAGATCCGGGTACACAAAATACTAAAAAAAAAAAGAAAAAAAAAGAAAAAAAAAGAGGACATTTAATAAAGATAATAAAGATTATTCTTCTCTTTTACTTGGGGCTTTTACTGGGGGTTCCCTGAACAACATATTCTGAGGAGGGGTCTGTGGCCAAATAAATAATAATAATAATGTTGGGGGTCCTTGGGGAGGATTAATATTAGACATTTGTATAACCATTGTGTCCTGATCTTATTCTAGTTTCTGATGCTTTTCACAATTTTTTTCAAAAATAGCAGAACTACAAGCTCATATGAGCTTGTAGATCTGCTATTTTTCAACAGCTTAAAAACACCAAAACGCGTTCAGTACACAAAGGTGTTAATGGCGTTAAGAAGAAGAACACGCAACGCACCTTTTTCTGGGTGAGACGATTCTTGTTGTTGAGCACGTAGATGCCTTTGTCCACAGCCACCAGGCCCACCGTGGCGCCTGGGTCTCCGGTGACTCTCAGATCAAACCTGTCACGAGGCTCGAACGCCCTGTTTTCCACTAATGACAGCGTCAACTACAGCACAAATGACAGGGGAAAAAGACAGGAGTAGAGGGAGAATAAACGGTATTGGAATGTGTCGTTTATGAACCACTGACTGGATTTTCATAGAAAGTGTGTAATACTAGGGCTGGGACGATATTGGTCCCTCACGATACGATATAGGTGGCGATATTAGGCCTTCGGTAATGAATATAATGATATGAATGATACTGATGAATGATACTGTAACTGCAGCTGAAAAACAAAAACTAAAAACAATAAATGAATGAATAAAAAACAAAAAAAGGTAAAAATCAGAACTTACTTACTAATGTATATCCTCAGTTATTAATCTTCGTTTGTATCTGTCTCAACTGATTCTCATACCAGGCTTTTTGTTTTTATCTTGTGGTTGTTTTTTTTGGGGAATGAAGCAGCTATAGAAGTCAGTTAACATTTTAGTTCTGCAACCCGTTTTTCCTCCCTGAATTATTCCTCAGCAAATTGCTGAGGAATATACAATATATATTGCGGGAGGAAGTATACGACATTATCACGATAACTATATTTCAGCACACCCCTATGCAATACCCCCTTACTTTCAATCTCATCACAAAATATTCGAGACAACCACTGATTTCTGCCATCATAGGTGAGACTTAGGTCGCATTCGCACCAGAATTATTTACTGCGATTGAAACGCATCCTGCTGTGTATTGTCAGAAAGTGAGCTTTGTCTAGCCGGTGTGAAGTCTCATTCGGATTCTAATGTGTCGCAAAGAAAGAACCACATTCTACTCCTCGCCAAAAACAGCGGATTCGCTTCGCTTCAAAACACATCAGAGTGTGGATCACTGCTGGTGTGAATGCAATCGCATTAAAGGGTTATTCCACTTTAACAAAAACTTTTGGTCATTTTATGGTCTACTCAGTATCATGTGAACACACCAGACAGTTTATAAGTTACTCCATTCAGTATTTAGATATTTGATGTAAATTTTAGTGTATCCACCTCGTTCCCAAACCCATTGTACCTTAAAATTCAATTTGAACCATGACAGCTTATTCGAAAAACAACCAATCTTTTTTTCTGGTGACTGATATTGTTCTCCTAATATGTGAGAGGGCCGTGGAATTTTATTTACTGTTTTCATTTATTTTTAAAATATTGTTTTGTTCATTTGGCTGGGGCATGCCGAAATATGGAGCCTGCTACATTTTCCAAAACAATATTCTAGCTAACCCCCTACCCCAAACCCTTTACCCCTTTTTTTTACTATTTTTAAAAACTGTTTGGAATAATTCAATGTGCCAATCTATTGACACGTTGTGAGCATGTAGACTGGCCTTTTTAACTTTTTTTTTTAAATAGTTTAAAAAGGCAAAGGAGTTAAGGGATAAGGGGTTTAGCGGTGATGAAAAATGTGTTTAAATTGTTTAATTCTAGTTATAGAGGACAGGTATAATATATTTATCCATATGATGCTTATTATTACCCTGGTATCCTTTTAAAGCATGTCTGGTGGTCGCCCCCTCCCTCATGGCGCCCTAGACAACTGCCTAGTCTGCCTAATGGCAAAAACGCCCGTGCCTCAGTCAAAGTGTTAGGTGAGAATGCAATGTGTGCGTGTTTGTCTCTCACCGAACCCATGCAGTTGTCCTTCACATCCACCCAAATGGAGTCTGACACCACTTCATCGGCTCCGATGTGGTAGTAGGCTACGATGCGGAAGGACGGCAGCATGTCCTTAGTAATGACCAGCGACAGAGACACCAAGGACTGGCCTGCTCTCTTGAAACGTTTGGACATGATTATCCGGCCTCTGCTCAGGATCTGAAGTCATGAATGAAATTGAAAACACATTATTCCGGTCATTCTCAACCTGGTGAGCCGCATTGGCAGATAGACCCCCAAATAAACAGTCTTGGGACATGTGCACCACGTAACTTAATATATTTCATAAAATTACCAAAATGCAGTAACTTGTAATATAAATATATTACTTAACTAAAACAATCTAATATATTATACTTTTCTTTCTGCATTACTGCATTACTTTCAATATTACTTTCTGTCAATCTGTCTCATTGAAAATGTTCTTGTGAAATTATCTTGACAACTGCAGACGTTAAATAATTACTTATTTTCTATCATTTTTCATCAAATTATTTATTCAGGAGTGGCGTTTTTTCAAGTTTATTTAAAATGGATTTGGCCAGATAGCCAAGTGCGCTTGCTTTATTGTAGGTATGCCACTGGTCTACGCAATATTTGATTAATAGTGACACTAAATATTTAATTATGTATTTTGTAAAATAAATAAATAAATAAATAAATAAATAAATAAATAAATAAATAAATAAATAAGTAATATGTAATAGTAATATTAATATATTATATGTGCTCAGACAGTAATATTGTAATATAATATATTGCTTTAAAATGAAGGTAATAATTAATAAGTAATATATTAACAAGGTAAAGTAATATTCCCAACACTGCAAATAAATGACAAAACTGAGTTTTAGTGGGCCCTGAACACGAAAAGACTGCAGATAAAATGCACACAGTAGACACATATGGGATCTCGACCACGGCCGAACTCACTAGGTATGTGATGTCTTGGTTTGGATTTGCATGCCTGGGAAGGTTCAGGTTGATTTTCATGTTGTCCCCTAACTTCAGTTCAGTTGCGTCCACACCTGGAATATTTAGCAACAATAAACAAGACATGAACAATTGCTGCTTAATTGTTTACTGCTTAAAGGAGAATACCACCCCAGGGGGGGGGGGGGGGGGGGGGGGGTTCTTAATTTATTAAATTAAAAAAACTCACACTTTCACTTTCACTATTGGTTTAGCAGTGGTTCAGCCATAAACCTTTTCAAGCAGCTGAAACGCAGCTGAACCAAAAGTGAAAATGAAAGTGTGAGTGTCAACACGTTATTGACATGGTGACAGTTAGGCTATACAGAGTGTACACAAACAAAGGCATGTTGGAGTGATGGAAATAGGTGAATTTGAACAACATCCCTATAGCCTCATTCTAAGCTTATTATGTTGTGGTAAGGGAAACAACACAAAATAACAACTCGGCCACTTTTTATAGAAATACATCAACTGCAAATAAAGATAAGGAAAAGCCTTCTGGGGTGCAACAATTGTCCTTTAAACACACTTAGGAAATGGGGGCACCTATGTGGAGGTAGTTGTTGCTCTTGGAAATGTACGGCAGTAGAGTGTATGTAGCAGATGCCTGCCTGTCGCCTCGAATGTCTGCATCAGCAGTCCTTGCCTGGAATCAGAGAGAGAGAGAGAGAGAGAGAGAGAGAGAGAGAGAGAGAGAGAGAGAGAGAGAGAGAGAGAGAGAGAGAGAGAGAGAGAGAGAGAGAGAGAGAGAGAGAGAGAGAGAGAGAGAGAGAGAGAGAGAGAGTGAAAAATAAAACCAAATGGATTGGACCATCATGCGTCCATTTGGTTTCATTTTTACTCTCTCAACTTGAAAATCCTTAGTTTTGGGTCAGAGAGATTAAACTCAATATCAAATGGTGGTTCATGGCTTAAGTGCTGAGTAAATAGACCCTGGTATGAAAAAAGGTTGAAAAACAATGCTGTATACCATAAATAACAGATGATTATGATTAAAGTGGGGGTGCTGTGATTTTTGATTTTTTTCCAATTTTGTACATGTTTAAGAGGTGACAGTATGCAAATAGACCCCTAGGTGTGTTTTTTATGTGCAATGATGTCTTCCCTTTGTATTTAGGGTTTCTTCCTGGGGGCTGAACCTTTCCAGTCAAATGTGCCAATGAAAAAAACTGCAATATAGTGACATCATGTGCTCAGCCCCTCCCCTAACTCCTCCCCCTTTATCATGTAACTAAAGCTGTGGGTGTGGCTTCAGTTCAGGTGGATCTCCACCCATCACCACCCACCAGGCAAACCAGGCATACTTAATGAACTGGCTGGGTGGAATCATAAAAATGTCAGTTTAACGAACACTGTACACTTTTTGGGAAAAAATCTTACTTTTCATAGAATATTAATACCTGATGATCATGTTTTAGGGTAGAAAAAAATCATGGCACTCCATCTTTAAGGTTCACATTTGATGTAATACACAAAAAGGCCAGTAGATGGTGACAGCAGTCCATCTCAGCAGGCCAGAAAGCCTTATGCTACCGGAAAAAATGCCCGGTATGCCTTATTGCAGGGGTGGGCAATTATTTTTCCCAAGGGGCCAAATGAGATGCATAAAATATTGTGGAGGAACAAGACTATATAGGCTGAACTAAAGTCTGCGCCATATTAATTTAATTTCAAGATAAAAGTAAGAGTAAGACCAACCATTTTGACACCAGGGCCCTCAATTTATTCAGTACTTGAGCCACAGCCTCCATTTGATGACATTTTAGCCTCACAGACCCAAAACTAAAGATTTCTTTTGCTTTTGTTCAGAATTCCAGGGTGGATTTCACAAACAAAACAGGCAAACATAGGTAAAAAAAAATTACCATTCTTTTACATTTTCTGGCTAATTCAGATGATGAATATTTTAACTCTTGAGAGTGTGAAAATGAAACGTAAAAATGAAACCAAATGCACCCATTAAGGTCCATTTGGTTTAATTTTTACGCTCTCAAAGAGTTACATCTGGTTAACCGGCTTTCCATATTTAACTGGAACTCTCAAGGACCACTGGTGGTCCCTGGACCACTGGTTGAAAACCACTGTACCCTTTCACTGGCCGGTCAGAGTCAGCCAAAGGGCTGCATTTGGCCCCCGGGCCGCATAATGCCCAGGTATGCCGTATTGTCAGTCTGTGGGTGGTCAGAAAACACAAATGAGAAACAAAAGCATGTTGGCGTGTTCCAAATGAGAGACTCACGGTGATTTGCAGCTGTGCGGCTCCTGCTACCGTGTTGATGGTGACCTTGGCCAAGCCGTTGTCGCCCGTCCGCCCGTTCACGTCTCCAGGACCGACCACCACATCCACGCCCTTGGCCGGTGAGCCATCGGGGTTGGTAACCTCAACCTAATGCACAGCACAGTACAGTACAGTACAGTATGTGACAAACAGAAGACCATTCAAAGCATGCATCAAGTTCTCAGATTCAATTACAGTGTTGTTTTTGTCGATCAAGACTAAAGCCTTAGTCCACTAAGGTTTTTGATATTTAGTCGACTAAGACTAGACTAACAAAAATTGTTTTCAAAAGGCTCATCAGGGGTCGACATTAAGGGAAATTTGGCACTGGCCCTTCGGGCCAGTGGATTGTCCAAATCACTGGCCCCACCATTAAAATCACTGGCCCAGGGGAATCGCCCTTTTTCCTTTTTTTTTGTATTTTTATTAGGGATGTCAGTAACGGTTAATTTTGTTGCCGACTAGCTGACAGGACTAACCGACAGGACTAACCGGAGGTTAACTGGATATTTATTTATTTATTTATTTTTAACTAGCCTCTCCAGTATTTTTTTAATAGGCCTACCGTAGATTTAATATGGGCCTACATTCATATTGGTAGACAAATGATACCTATCCTATACATTTATGTATGCTCCTTTTAAAAAGGCAATACAAATAAATATTAGACTTAATAATCAATAAACAACGCGTCGTGGTCTGCACGCATGGCTCTACATGCGTGCACGCACGCATAATCTACAACACTCGTCGTTTCCACTTCTGATCTGAACAATCAACTGGGCTGTTTTTTATTATTAAGAAAGAAGATGAACTTGCATGATCTGTGACTTTTCGCGGCGGAGAACCCCCTTTAAGTTCGTCTGGTATTATGATTTATGATGATGAGGAGGAGGATACGTTAGCGCATGGCAAACTTCGCCCAATAGCCATGCTAGTGTGGACAGAGGAGGACGCGGCGGCGGAGTTTATAGCGCTAAAAATGTCAAACACGTTGTCCCACTATGACTCGGTTTTAGTTTTGACAAGCGACGTGCACGGCAGTTCATTTCACAGCGTGGATGTAAGCCTGGAGATCGAGGCTAAGCGCCGAGCGATGTCTGGCAGCAGCCAGCCACAGCGTTTCATTAGACAGAGCCAGGGGCGGATTGGCCATCTGGAGTACAGGGAGTTTCCCCGGTGGCCTGCGCCACCTAATAGCCTGGACAAGATCCAAAATGCACTAGTGGCAAAAAAATGAAACCAAATGGACCCGCAGGGGTCCATTTGGTTTCATTTTTACGCTCTGAAAGAGTTACATCTGGTTAACCAGCTGCCCCCCCAGGGTGGCCTGTCAAAGGCAAAATTGTCCCGGTGGGAAAATATGTGCCAATCCGCCCCTGGACAGAGCCATAGATATATAAGAAAGCTAGATGGCTTGAGGTGGAGCCTCTGACGTCGTTCACGGCGGCCAGCGCGGGCGAGCCATCTAGCTTTCTTATATCTATGGAGAGAGCCATCTGTCGAGCGCATGAAAGAGGGGAAAACTGGAATAGAGCGTCTGTGTCAGAGCGCAAAAAACAGCTATTTTAAAGTGTTTATGAGTTAGGATAAGTTTTTCTTCATGGACATTGACTTGTTAAATAAAATAAAAAAAATGTGAAATAAAAATGTATTTATTATTAATTTATTTTTAGGAGGTATTTCTCTACTGGCCCACGGGGCCAGTGTAGGGCGCCACCTGGTGGTCCGAACGTGTATTGCAAGCCATTCGGGCCATTTATAATGTCGACCCCTGCTCATCATCATCATCCTTCGATTGCCCTCGAGATCTGCGACACAAGCTTCTTCCGCTGGTCTCTGTTGCTCATTGCCACACCAAGTTCATTCACAGTCAGGCCTGTGTCCCTGCTCAGAACATCTGGGAATGTGAGTGGTCTTGTTCCTCTTGATGGGCAGGGTAGCCTCCACAGAAGAATATCCGAATATCCATATAGAAGAATATCCAAAAGGCTAAATGGGACTAAAAGACTAAATGTGTGTTTTCAAAAGACTAAAACGAAGACTAAATCATAACTGATTGAAATAAGAAACATTTTTATCTTCTTTTGTTTCTTATCGGCAGTATACCTTGAATACCTTTTCAGGAAAGGAATGTATTACTATTCCAGTAATTTTATACAAATAAATAAAACGAGACATGTTTCATTCTAAAAACTATAAATCTGTATCACCTACAATGTATTTGTATGTAAGACTAAATTACCAAGAATAAAAGACTAAGACTAGACTAAATCATTTTTGACATTTCGTCGACTGAGACTAGACTAAAAAAAATGAATTTCAGAAGACTAAATGGGACTAAGACTAATACTAAATCAAAATATTCTCAAAAAACAACAACACTGGATTCAAAAGGTAGTCGGGACTTTCGGGAAAGGACCACCAGAGGTCCTTGAAACAGGCTCCAACGGGGTCCACTAGCAAAATATAGTATTTGTGAAATCAATTTGACTGATCCAACAGTAGGGTTTTATGATATCATATGGGTGAATTTTGTTCATTCGAAAATAAAGCTGGTTTCTTCGTCAGAGTGTGTAAAGTGAATTATTGCACTATACGGTAGAGATGCGCAGTGACGTCACCGCCCCTGGTCCACTAGTGGATTCCTCATTCATTTTCCTCATAGACTTTTCGAAAATGGTTAATAAAAACACGATTGCGCCGCAGCCAAAGCCAACTCGGGTCGTGACAAATCATGACAACAAACACAATATCGTCATATAATATATAATTAGAAAGAAGTAAAAAAACGGCATGATACAAGACTTTTTGTTCCGTTTTTCATCTTATAAATGATTTTATTGTCCCAAAAGTTTGTGTGTGTCATCATGATTCGTCACGACTCGAGTTGGCTTTGTCCGCGGCGTAATCGTCTTGATATAAATTATTTTCGAAAAGTCTATGAGAAAAATGAATGGGGAATCCACTAGTGGAACAGGGGCGGTGACGTCACTGCGCATCTCTATAATTCTGAAGTATTACTGTATCTTACCGTAACATCAAAGGACATCCCTGGCTTGAAGTACTTGGGTGTCTTCTTGAAACTGATGGCGTACGGTGATGTGACTATCTGGATGCCTCTCAGCTTGGTCTCCACCATTTCACTGCCTGTTTTCACATTTACAAAGAACATTAGCATATTACAGTACGTTGTAGGACTGAGACTTTAACTGATTTGGGTTAATTAATTACAATAACACGGTTAAAACCTTACAAACTTTTTTTTTTTTTCCACTGGACAAATTTCAGGCGTACCGATCACAATGCTGCACGCAATGGGAGAAGAATTGTTTTCGTCCTTCCATTGGTCCGAAATGACTAACCTTATCTCTAAACCTGCACCCTCAACATAACATGTCTCAGTTGGGAAACAGGGCTTAAATCAAAGCCATTGTGGTGATGGTGGATTCCAGCGCATGTTTGGACTAATGGGATTGGGATCTCTGGGATTTTGGATCTAGAGTGTCTATAACAGGGGTGCCCAAAAGGTAGATGGTGATCTACCAGTAGATTGCACAGGCTGTGCAGGTAGATCACATGACATTGCCCCAGCACTTGGACCCTTATAGATCTGTAACTCTTGAGAGCGGTAAAATGCATCCAAATGGACCCTTGCGGGTCCATTTGGATGCATTTTACCGCTCTCAAGAGTTAAATTATAATTAAAAATCTGAATTACGTAATTTTCAAGAGTCCACACAATTAGAAAATGGAGAATAACTGCTATTGTGGATAAATTGTGGACAAAAATGTGAAAGTTCTCAACATCACAAACTGTCAACTCAAACCTCAAATACTGTTTTCAGTGCAATATTCTTAAACACTATACCAGTTAAGTAGCACCATCACCACTATTTCAAAGCTCAAACTTTCGAGGGGGCCTTGAAATGGATTTTCAGTAGTGGTACAATCACATTTTTGATGTGTAGATTTTGTTGAGCCGCTCATTTTGAAAGTAGCTCTCAAGTCAAAAAAGTGTGGGCACCCCTGCTATATACCAATCTGTTTTAACTGACCAATATAATGCTTCTCAGGTCAAATATCAATATGTGATTCACTGAGAATAGATAATTACAACCTCCCCCTTACCACTCTCTGTCAGCACACTGACAGCTACGTATATGTCGCTCCCGGTCAGCTGTTCAATTTGGGGGAAAGCGTCAGTGATTTGTCTCCTCAGCAAGATGGCCTTTCCTTCACCTTTTACCACCTAAAGATCATGCATAGAAAAATACATAATAGGTCACTCAATCTAATATTTTCTCATGGGGCCCCGAGGCTCAGTGCAAAAAAACAACAACAAACAAACGTTAGTTTGGGACATGTCTGTCAGGTTCATCCAGAATTTGAGGACACACACGCATGGCACATACAGTACATACAATTATTCACCAGACAGTTTAGACGTAGCATCGAAAAATAAATCAACAATAGAAAACACAATGAAACTGACACATTGTGAGCTTGTAGTCTGGCCATTTAAACTATTGAAAAATGTTTTTTTAACAGTTTAAAAAGGCAAAGAAGTTAAGGGATAAGGGGTTTAGAGGTGACGAAAAATGGAGCTTAGAGTAAACACCTTAGGATTTCTACAAAAATATCATTTCTAACAAACCGGCACGATGATTTGACAATATTGTACTAACCGGCACTCTCTGAATAGATGAGGGGAAACTCTTCTTTGAATCATCATGAAATACTCCAAACACTACATAGGCCATCCCATCCACGTCTTTACCAAACAGATACCTAAAAGCACAGGTACAGAAATATATGTGGTCACAATACAATACAGACCACTAACTAAATAATCAACACGTGCACCCAATGTTGCCAACTGCCAAAATGCACTAGTGGCACTTCCAAAATGCACTAGAATGCGCTAGATGCTTGCCTAGAAGGGAATATGACCATTAAATGACCATTAATCTTCTACATTCTCTAGTTGTGTAGACTTGGGCTAATTCACATGATGAATATTTTAACTTAGCGTAAAAATGAAACCAAATGGACCCGCAAGGGTCCATTTGGTTTCATTTTTACGCTCTCAAAGAGTTACATCTGGTTAACCAGCTGTCCATCATTTAGCCTGGGGACCACTGGTTGAAAACCACTGTCATAGGAGGAGAAATGGTGAAAAATGAGGGTTTTATCTCTGGCGCCTGTCAATCAATTTCGCCCCAACTCACCAGCCAAAAAACACTAGATTTTCCGCCAGGAGTTTTTCACTAATTTTGGCGCTAGGGGGGTCTGAAAAAGCGCTAAATATAGCGACAAATACGCCAAGTTGGCAACACTGCGTGCACCACTGCTAGAACATAGTGCAATTTTTATCAATTATTGAATTATTAAATGACTAAAATTTGACAGAAATGGTAACAAGGCTGCTTTTATTTATCTGCAGTTGTGTAGGCTATGTTCGTCCGCACTAGGAGGTCTGTAGTTGAGCGAAGCGGTCCGTTGTTGTGACATATGTGACCGCTCACGTGACCAGAACGCTGGCTTCTGATTGGAGCATTCATTCAAGCCATGTAATAAAACTATTTATCTATATGTGTCCAAACCTAAAATGTATTTGACTATGACTAAAATATCGAAAGTCCAGAAGACTAAGTTGAAATCACTGAGGCTAAGAATGGACTAAGATGAAATAATTTTTGATATTTCGTCAACTAAGACTATTATAACAAATATGAATTGGAGAAGACAAAGTGGGACTAAAAGACTAAATGTGTGTTGTTTCAAAGACTAAGACCCGGCCTCTTTGCACAATTTGAAGACATTCATGACTTTCACATACTTAGCTTTGATGTCGATTTGTAGTTCTTCGCTGTCCACATAAAAGAACGCGTTGCCTGGGGTCAGTTTCACCTCAAAACTAGGAAGCACTGTGAATGTGAAATTCAGTTTGACCGTTCATTTGTATTCATGTTTGCTTATTGTTGTATAAATTCTAAAGTTTGAAAATCAAACATTATACATGAACCTACCATATTCCTTGACCTCAAAGTCGGACGAGTAGATCTCCTGAGGGTTATCTTGGAAACGGGCCACGACCTTCCACACTCCAATACTGCACGCACGCATACAAAACCAAAAACATTAGCAAAAAGGATGTCGCGACACAATGATGGCACCAAGTCACACATTTTGGATTCTGTCCCAACAGGATGGCTTATGTCCTAATCCAGGGGTTTTCAACCTTTTTCATACCAGGGACCACCATTTATTCAGAATTTGAGCCACGGACCACCATTTGAGGACATTTTAGCCCCACTGACCCCCAACCTAAAGATTTCTTTTGCTTCTGGCCATGACTTTTGCATCCTCTAGTCATGTAGATTAGGACTAATTTGCATGATGAATGAAACCAAATGGGCCCTTGCGGGTCCATTTGGTTTCATTTTCACACTCTCAAGAGTTACATCTGGTTAAACAACTTAGCTGGGGACCACCTGGAACCCTCTCAAGGACCACTGGTGGTCCCCGGACCACCTGTTGAAAACCCCTGTCCTAATCAGATTCTAGTTTCTGATGCTAGATTGTAGTTTCTGGTGCTGCATTCTAGTTTCTGACGCTGCATTCTAGTTTCTGATGCTAGATTAAAGTTCCTCATGCGAGATTCTAGTTCCCCACTGTAGATTCTAGTTCCTCTCACTAGATTCTAGTTTCTGAAGTTAGATTCCAGTTTCTGCAACTAGACTCTAGTTCCTGACACTAGATTCTAGTCCATGACACTAAATTCTAGTTCCAGGCTCGAGATTCTAGTTTTTCTGGAAAAATCTCTTTCTGTGTCAGTGATGCTTAACATATTTCATAGGAAGGACCCCTAGAAATATCCATTATTTAGCTGCAGAACCTCCTCTGAAAACATGTTGTTCTAGGGATCCCCCAGAAGCAAAGATTTGAGTTAAAAAATGTTTGCTTCCCGAATAATGTACCGTATTTTCCGCACTATAAGGCGCACCGGATTATAAGGCGCACCGGATTATAAAGTGCACCTTTTAGAACTGTTTTCATATATAAGGCACACCGGATTATAAGGCGCAGAGAATAGAAGCTACTACAGTTAACATAGAGTAGAAGCTACTGCAGTCGAACAATCCATATATAAGGCACAATGGATTATGAAGCGCAGTGTGGATTCTTGAGAAAATTAAAGGCTTTTAGGTGCGCCTTATAGTCCGGAAAATACGGTATTTAAAGATTTGCACTACATTTTCACAATTTTTCAAAAATAGCAGAACTACAAGCTCATATCGCGCCACTCGGTGGCGCGATATGAGCTTGTAGATCTGCTATTTTTCAACAGCTAAAACACCAAAACGCGTTCAGTACACAAAGGGTTAATCAACCATGAGGTGGAATAAAAGAAAAACACCTGACGATTTCTGGGAGGGGATAATGTCCAGAGTGGAGTCCTGACTTCAAAAAGACGGTCTCCACTGGCAAGACGATGTTGTCCGGAGTCTGTCAAATGAAAACAATAGTGAACAACAACCATTGACAACCCATTGTAGGTAATAATGGCCCTCTGGTGGATTGCACACACCATGCACACATCAATGTTTTACTTCCTCAGCTCAAAATTCTCATTTTACTATAAAGTGCTTGTTGCGAATCACAGAACAGGAAACTGAGCTTTTATAATGCATTTTCAGTTTTTAATGCATGCAGTTCAATTTCTTGAACTCCCCCCGGCTGGCCAGGGGGAGGTAGTTTAGAGTCCAGGATTACTGCATGTTTTTGTGAGGGTACAGTATCTACCCTAGGGGACACGGGGAGACCATGCTAACTCCACACAGAAAGGCCCTTTCACCAACCCCACCTCGGGTATGGGCACTGATGACGCGGCGGCAGACACGCCGCGGGAATCGAACCCAGGAAGCGACGGCACTAACCACTGTGCCACCGTGCCCCCACCATGCAGTTCAGTTTCATCTTTGGAACATGGTTTTTGAAGGAAAATTACTTTTTTTTTTTTAACTATTTTGGCCCACTGTCTAATTGGGTTTGACATAAAGTTGAGGACAGGGAATCTTGCGAAGGGGTTCTTTTTCTTGGGCTTGCAGATCTGTTATTCATGTTCTGTTCTCAATAAAGTGATTCAAGTGATTAGTATTAAAGGTAATAGGGACAACCTTTTAGCCGAAAATCAAAATAGATATACCGGTATAGTTATATTTTGGGCCTTTTCCCCCTCTATGTTGCTCCTACTTTGATGCTGCAGCTGTTTTCCTACAGACAGTCCAGAACTGTTGTCAACAAATGATGAAAACAAAACATTCACCAGGCACAGGAAACGCGTGTGTTAATTTGTGAGGGGGGTGGGAGGTTGTGTGGGCTGAGGCAGTGTTTTAGCCAATCACCGCACAGCCGTCTCCAGCAGATTTCATAATGAGCCAATAGAGTGGAAGTGAGGTGGAGTTTGTAAACAAACCTGTTTACAAACACAGTGTTGGTTACAGACGCAAGTTGCCTCTATTGCCTTTAAACTTTTACCTAACTTTTACTTTGAATTAAACATTCTGAGGTATAATTGTGATAAGCTTTGGCAATGCTAGAACTAACCCAGTTCTATGATGAAGTGGGATACCGGTAATTAAAGGGGAATTCCACCCATTTCCAAAATTTTCCTGAGAGGATACAAATGTGAACCAAATGGACCCTAGCGGTTCCATTTGTACCCTCTCAGGAAAAAGGGGTCTGAAAGAAAAATCATTAACATGGTGAAATACATCCTGATGATGTCATCAGATGTATTTCACCATGTTAATGATTTTTCAGACCTCCATTTTTTAGGAAATACAGAATTGGGGGAACTTTTTTTTTTATCATGTCCACACAACATCTCTAAGGTATATTTATGACATATTAAAATGTTGAAAATGGGTGGAGTTCCCCTTTAATGAATGTTATGCTGTTCATGAAAATGTTGAATGGAAAAAACAAATGTTGCCAATGCACAAGGTTTCAACCAGGACACAGAAAAAACAACGTTTCGGGCAGATAATACTGCACTGCCTTCTTCAGGCATGAAATAATAAAAAATACTGTACCACAATCTCAATAGAAATGGAGTCACTTTGGTTCCCACTGGCAGCATTCCTGTCAATGGGCACCATGCCAGGACTCACAGCAAACATCCTGAAATTAACTGAAAGAGAGAGAGAGAGAGAGAGAGAGAGAGAGAGAGAGAGAGAGAGAGAGAGAGAGAGAGAGAGAGAGAGAGAGAGAGAGAGAGAGAGAGAGAGAGAGAGAGAGAGAGAGAGAGAGAGAGAGTTTGAAGTTTACATTGTATGAAATAAATGTGCATAAATATTTGGCCTCCAAATATAGTGGCCAAATATAGTCGACCCCCTCCCCTCATGGTCGGGCGACCCTCCCCTCATGGCGCCCTACTAGGCAACTGCCTAGTCTGCCTAATGGCAAAAAACACCCCTGGCATTGTGGTAAGGCTTACCTTTAGTATTGGGTGTATAGATGGTCTTATCTGTCTGGATGAAGATGTAGCCGGACTGGAAGGACACCATGACCACCTTCTCCAGGAGTCGGCCAGGGAACTGAGCTTGCAGGTAGACGTACTGCTTCATGGTGGGGTCCTTCTTAAACGTCTCAGGTGGGATCTGAAACCAGTACAGGCAAAAATACATTGGCTTTTCCCCCAGTTGTGTTTAACGCGTTTTGGCGTTCAACCAACGCATTATGTTACACTTTAGCTATTGAAAAATAACAGATCTACAAGCTCATGTCGTGCCACAGAGTGGCACGATATGAGCTTGTAGATCTGATATTAAAAAAAAATGTGAAAATGATGCACACATCTAAGAATGTGTGTGTCAATCAGGTGTTCTATTTGACACCTGATTGTAGTTTCTGACACTAGATTCTAGTTTCTGACTAGTTTCTAGTTTCTGTTTCTGATGCTAGTTTCTGGCAGATTCTAGTTTCTCTGAAAAATGAAGTTCCTGTCTCAGTGATGCTCAACATATTTCACGGCAAGGAATTACCGGTATCTATATTTGGCTGCGGACCCCCATCTGAAAATGTGTTTTTTCTAGGGATCCCCCAGAAGATCCCCCATCACAATTTCACATTTTTTTCGAAAATATCAGAGCTACAAGCTCACAGCGCGCCACTCGGTGGCGCGCTGTGAGCTTGTAGGTCTGATTTTTTTCAATAGCTTAAGTGTAACATAATGCTTTGAACACCAAAAAGTAAAACTCAATTGTGGTATTCCAATTTATTTATTTTTTATTTTTTTTTTAACCACAAAATGGACATCAAAATATAGTTAGGTAAGAATTTATGGTGCCAACGCATTGTGCCTTGTGAGCTTGTATAGATCGTCAAGTAGAATAAAATGAAGTATAAATACATAGAATTTATACTTTAATATGGCTATTGTGTTTTGCAATATTTATCTAAAACTACAAAGTACCAACTTTGTAAATAACATTCTATAAATATTGATGAGAGTTAAGTAAAATGACCAAAGACTACAATCTATTCAATCTATTCAAATGAAAATGTCTACCACATTAATGACAATTTAACGTTTTATGTAATATACAAAAAAGTATTTCTTCTATCGTACCGTGATTTGTCCAATTGCTTGGAAGTTCTCGTCACTTTTAAGGGTTACAGTTATGGACTTCAACTGCCTTGATTTAGCCGGATAGTCCATTACGTTGATTGTGATGACCTGGTCGCCGCCTGTGCAGTCTTGACACTCCACAAAAATGTTTTCTGGAGTTCCTATATGCAACACGTTAGGAGCAGACATCACCTGCCTGCAGAGAGAGAGAGAGAGAGAGAGAGAGAGAGAGAGAGAGAGAGAGAGAGAGAGATATTTTATTTTATACTGATGATGACTGTGGGTGAGGCAGGGGCGGATCTAGGCATGGGCATGGGGGGGCAATGCCCCCCTAAATACCCAGATATTTCAAATTAAAGTGCTTATATTTAAAATGATTTGAAACACTACTACTGCTACTAACTAACTACAGCTGTGTCACCACTAAACCAACAGCATTTCATCATTGGAAACAGAAAACTCTCTGAGTCAGACCTTTAGCTTTATGCATGCTGCGTGTCTGTTGCAACTTCAACAACAACTGATGTTATTATTGATGCTTATACTTGCCTAATAAAAGTCCTGTAACCGAAAATGGTATGGGTGCGGCTTCATCGCCTGTGACGCGAAGCAATACGGGCGATGAAGCCGCCCCATACCATTTTCTCTTGCCCCTCCAACATGTTCTCTTGCTCCCCCAAATCTGACATGTTACATCCTCCCCTGGGGTGAGGGATGGTAGGGTGAAAAAGGAAAAAAAATATATACATGTTCAACTGTGTTATCCAGTAATAACTTTGTGCAAAAGGTTGCTGGTTCGATTCCCTGTACTGGGTTTCTATATGCAAAGCTCTCTCTTTTTTTTAAAAAAAAATATTTTTTCAGCCCACGATTTTTGCAACCCATTTTTTCACCCAGTGCCAATTCCTAGTGTGATCCTGGGCTCTACACACCCTCCACCAACCTGGGGAGGCAGCGGACTGGCCTCATGCTTCCTTCAATGCATGATGAGTCCAAGCTGCCTTCTTTTCACCTGACCGGGGGGAGTTTCCCTGGTTGGACGTAGCGCGTGGAAGGAGCACGTTATTCCAACCAGTTCCTGTCCCCTCCATCAGGCGCCCCGGCTGGCCAGGGGGAGGCAGTTTAGAGTTCAGGATCAGGAGCAAAGCTCTCTCTAATCGTCTCTATTCGTGTGGCTAATGCGGCGGGTCATCATGTTGGTAGATCAGGACAGGGTTCCCCAAATAAGTTCAGTGAGATATTTGCCGATTATCTGGGAGTCCAAATACAATAACCTTACAGGTTATTGCCCCACACGCAGGTATAAAGGTCCACCACTCTTCAGGTCCTACGGTAACATTGACCACAATGACAAGATCAATACTATATTGCAGGGGTTTTCAACCTTTTTGACTCCAGGGACCACCATTTATTCAGCATTAGAGCCACGGACCACCATTTGATGACGTTTTCGCCCTAAAGACCTAAAACTAAATAATTCTTTTGGTTTTGTCCACAATTCCTGGATTGATTTTGCAAACAAAACAGTGTAAACTTCTTAATTAAGTGGTGCTAATTCAGATGATGCATATTTTAACTCTTGAGAGTGTGAAAATGAAACCAAATGGACCCGCAAGGGTCCATTTGGTTTCATTTTTACATTCTCAAGAGTTACATCTGGTTAACCATCTTTCCATCATTTAGCCTGGGGACCACCTGGAACTCTCTCAGGGACCACTGGTGGTCCCCGGACCACTGGTTGAAGACCCCTGCTATATTGCATAATTGTTTTAGCTTTGCTTCTGATACAATGCCTGCACGATCAGTGCACAGCAAAACATTAAACTAAACATAATAAATACGTTCCTCAAAAAAGAAAGATGCACAATGAGCCTGTTATGGATTAATAATACAGGCCCACAGTTTGAGCCACAGACCACAATTTGAGGAGATTTATAGCCTCTCGGAGCCAAGAATATCTTCTTGTCACTCAATTTTTGTCCAAATTTCCACAATGTACCGTATTGATGTTGGGTATCAGCAGGATTGATAACAGGCAAACATTGATCAAGCTAACAATTCGTCTACATTCTTTAGTGGCCTAATTGTGTAGATTTATTGCAAATGAACTAAGGCTGTTGAAGAACAATGAGTTAATGGCATTTTTTTGTATTCTGATTAAAATTTTAATCACGCAATTAACTGACTCAACTCACTGAGCATTTTCACTTTGAGGATGAAAAAAAAGAAAAAAAAAAAAAAACGGCAGAACACGGGTCCCTGTAACCAGAACCATCGAGTATAGCTTGAGGGATCTACAAGCATGTTAAATTATACACTCTTCAGAGTGTATAATGAAACAAAATGGATCCATAAGGGTCCATTGTTTTGTTTATTTAATAGGGAAATTCCACCCATTTTCAACATTTTTTTCTGAGAGTGTACAAACGGAACCAAATGAACCCGTTAGGGTTCATTTGGTTGCAAAAAGAAGTGTCTAAAGAAATTAGGGCTGGGACTTTAACTGATTAATTCAGATGAATTAATTAATTAACAGAAACATCAACGTGATTACAGAAATTAACTCATTTTAATCGCACATAGATTTTGCACTACAGAACCTTTTTCATTGGACGAATTTCAGGCGCACCGATCATACCAGTGCATACATTGGGAGAAGCCAATCAGGGTAACCAATGAGGGCTGCCACTGATCCGAACCCCCACTGTTCCGTTCTACCATTGGTCCGAAATTACTAACGATAGCTCTAACCCGCACACTTGACATAACATGTGGCATTGTGGTCACAGTTTTGATTTAGAAAAACTCACTCACACGTTACCAACCTGTTTTAATTGACACAAAAATGCTTCTCAGGTCAAATATTGGTATGCGATTAATTGAGATGAATTAATTACAAAGCTTCTAATTAATTAAATCATTTTTTAAGTGTGGAGTCCCACCCCTAAAAGAAATCAATTTACATGGTGAAAATACATCTTGATGATGTCATCAAGATGTTTCACCATGTTAGTGGTTTTCTTCAGACCACCTTTTCTTAGGAACACAGAATGGGGGAACTTTTTTATCTTGTCCACCCACCCAGCACCTCTAGGGTATACTAATGACATATTAGAATGGGTGGAGTACCCTTTTAATACAGGTCTACTTACAGTGGAGATGCATCAGCCAGATGAGCGAGGGCCAGAGAGGCCACACACAGCCATAGTACCGTCTCCCGCATGCTGCTTGCTGCCTGCTCTGCTGTCAATGTGGTCTGATACCCACAGACACTTGCCTTTTTATCCTCTTCACCCGTTCCAGTCTGCAGGATTTCCTGTAAGTCGCCTCCCCAAATCATTGCAAACAACAACGCACGCATTCCACGCACACACGCATGCAGGCACACACACACAATATGACTACATGAGCAGTTTTGCCAACCTGTCAAAATCCAAAATGCACTACTAGTGACACTTCCAAAATGCACTAGAATGTATGCGCTAGAGCAGTGGGTTTTCAACCATTTTCATACCAGGGCAACACTAGCCTGGTACCATACTAATTTGTCGTTGGCAACATAAACGTTCAATATGAACATTAAAGTTTCCACCTCCAAATTAATTTGGAGGTGGAAAAATGGTGAAAAATGAGGGTTTTATCCCTGGTGCCTGTCAACCAATTTCACCCCAACTCACCAGCAAAAAAGCACCAGATTTTTCACCAGTTTTTCAATAATTTTGGCGCTAGGAGGGTCTGGAAAAAAGCTAAATATAGCGACAACTGTGCCAAGTTGGCAACACTGTACAGGAGTGATTAAGTTTAAAAAAAAAAAAAAAAAAAAAAAAAAAAAAACAGCCAGAAAATGGAACTAACGACCTTGTTGATTTTTCGACTATTTACCTTCCTGGGTATCCCAAGTCCAGGCAAAGGCACTGTTTACACTATCAGCTTCGTGTCATTGAGTAACATTTTAGTTTCATTTGTCCCATATTGTGACAGAGTGGAATTTACACCAAGGGAATATACAGAATACCAGGTCTGTCTATTCTAGTGTAACACTAGGTCAGAACTAGGCGTAGAATGATTCACTAACCTCGTGATACTGTTGGGTGCTGAATCGATTTATATTGCAATTCTTAATTATGTTGAGATTTGATATATTGCGATTTATTTCCCCCACAAGTTACTTCGCTTTTATTATATTACAAGAATGTGTGTGTGTGTGTGTGTGTGTGTGTGTGTGTGTGTGTGTGTGTGTGTGTGTGTGTGTGTGTGTGTGTGTGTGTGTGTGTGTGTGTGTGTGTGTGTGTGTGTTCCTGGTCCAGGTCTATTCTGCAAGCGCAAACACTTTATGCAACCTGCAACATTATGCAAAGGAAGGAACCTATGGTATGGAACCTAATCACATCTATTGATACATGTATCTGGCCATATTGCAATAGAGCTTCTATAATCTCTACATGCTAAACCCCTTATCCTAAATCCCTTATTTCGTTTTTTTTACTATTTTGAAAAACTTTTTGGAATATTTCAACATGAAAATCTATTAACACATTGTGAGCTTGTAGACTGGCCATTTGAACTACTGACAAATGTTTGCTTTTTTATAGTTTAAAAAGGAAAATTGAGCCCCATGTGTTTACATGTTGGATCCCGGCCTCCTCCACAGTTAGTGTTGAAGCAAGGGGCTGAACCCTTAAAGGGGAACTCCACCCATTTTAATATGTCATTAATATACATTAGAGATGTTGTGTGGACATGATAAAAAAGTTCCCCCAATTCCGTATCTCCTAAAATGGAGGTCTGAAAAAATCATTCACATGGTGAAATACATCTGATGACATCATCAAGATGTATTTCACCATGTTAATGATTTTTCTGAGAGGGTAAAAATGGAACCAAATGGACCCGCTAGGGTCCATTTGGTTCACATTTTTATCCTCTCAGGAAAATTTTGAAAATGGGTGGAATTCCCCTTTAATTGCTCCTGACCCAAAATACAATCAAGTCATTCCATGAAACAAACCGGTATGATTTGGCCTTTTTTCCTGTTTTTTTTTTTGTTTTTTTTTAAGATTTCACTTTTCTGAATATTACACACAATATTAAGGAATTCCCATCTCAGGCATTCAATATTTTAACATATATTGTACCTCCAAATGATATATGATATATTAACAGGGTTGAAAATGATAACAGGGTTGTTATCAGGGTTGTGAAAGGCTTTTATCCAGGGGTGTAGTGGAGGGGAGATGCGGAGGGGCGGCGTCCCCCCACTTCTCACATCTAGAATATTTTTGGGGCAAAAGTTTTTTGTCTTGTCATTTACTTTTATGGATACAATTATGCATTGTAAACAATCTTTCTCAATATGCTATACTTGTTTTAATAGCGTGTCTGTGTGTGTTGTGCAGGTGCACACAAATGCACATGCAAATGCAAGTGTGCATGCACGTGTCTTCAAGGGGAATTACACTCATTTTCAATATTTTACTATGTCATTAATATACCTTAGAGATGTTGTGTGGACATGGTATAAAAAAAAGTTCCCCCATTCTGTGTTTTCTAGGAATGGGGGTCTGAAAAAAAATCATTAGCATGGTGAAATACATCTTGATGACATCATCAAGATGTGTTTCACCATGTTAATGAGTTTCCTTTTTTTCTGAGAGTGTACACTCTCAGAAAATAAAAAATGAAAATGGGTGGAATTCCCCTTTAAGAGGCGTCCCCCCACTCCTAAAAGTCCCACTACAACACTGTGGATATGGCTTAGAACCGGCCCTGGTTTTAAGCTAAAAGGTTTGGGTACCATATCAGGGGTTGACACTAAGGTCTCCGAGGCACTTGCCCATCGGGCAAGTGCAAGTCAGGTTCTACTTGCCCTCAGGTCATGGTCACTTGCCCCCCAAAAAATATATTGTAAATTTTGCATTTAAGTTTACTTCCTACTTGGGTGCTTTAGACCAGGAGTTTTCAACTCGTGGTCCCTGAGAGGATTCCAGGTGGTCCCCAGCTAAGTTGGTTAACCAGATGTAACTCTTGAGAACGTAAAAATGAAACCAAATGGACCCTTGCGGGTCCATTTGGTTTCATTTTTACACTCTCAAGAGTTAAAATTCAACATCTTAGTTAGCCCAGGTTGCAATGCCCACCTTCAAGACAAATTTATCTTGTGTTGTGTTATAGTGCACTAAGTCACACACTTGCCCGATCGGGCAACCAGGTCTTCACTTGCCCCACCATTTTTTTTTACTTGCCCCAGGCAAGCGGGCAAGTGTTAGTGTCAAGCCCTGCATATGGTTGCAGTGGTTTACTTACAGGTGCAAAGAAGTGTGGAATCATTTCTTCAGTAGGCCGCTGGCTGACATACATCAGTGTTCATGAGAAGAGATAGGCTAGCCTAGAGCAGGAATTGAGATTAAGAAACAAACAAAAGGTCACTAATGATTAATGAATCACATAATCAAGATAGCAGCAGTGAGAATAGATAATGGATGCAGTGTGTAACTTTGCTTAAAGCACCAAGGACTCCAGCTATTTGAACATGATTAGGTTTTGTTTGGTTAGTAATCCCGGAATAGGCCACGCCAATTGATCAAATGGTGTCCCAAAACAAGACAGACACTGTTTTTAAGTCAGTAAACATTGCCTTAATACGTCCGCACAAGGCCATTTGCTGTCTAATTATTAAACCCAGTTCTGTAAGCCTAAGCCCCTAGTGTTCTGTTGCGAATCAGTGCTAAATATTGCCCCCTGTATATCATTTAATTTGTGGAAATATGGTTGTAGGAGCCAAAATGACATGATTTATAGCTACATACATATTCACTGGGTTGGTGAGGTGCGCACCGCATCAGGGCTTCATTGATTGGTTGAAGCACCTCTGTGGGTGGCCACCGTAGGCTACAAGTGCACGGTCGTTCCCAGCTCACTCCAAGGCTGGTTTGGATTCTTGGAGGCAGGGTGAGCTGGGAGGCTACATAATTTGTTGACCGTACGCACTTTAGCACTTGCACTTTGATAATTTGATTCTTATTAGTATTCTTCACTGTTTGTAGATTTTGCACATATTTATTACGATCGTATCTATTGAATTGAAGTATTGTAATATTTGGTGCACTGATCTATATAAACAGCATGAACTTATTTCCTTGTTTGAATCGTTTTTATCATTGGTGTTTTAGTCTATTGTGTTGCGCGTCACACAGTTGTTTTACTCCCAGGCTTAGCCTGCCGGCATGAGTGATCTATTGGGGATCATTTTCAGCCACAACATTGTCAACAAATTAGTATCGATCTGGATCGCTATTGGTGTTGGGTGTTTAACCTACCTGGTTCCCCGCGGCGTTCAAACAATGAATCGCGCACAGACGTGCACCGCGCATTAAGGTTGCACTCAGCTGTTGTTTAATCCATTTGCTTTTCGAGTCCACGTTATGTTCGATGCATCGCGTAGCGGCCCGCCTCAAACACACACTTGTTGCACGCACACACTCACTCTATTGTTCCCCTATAGGCGAAGCGGCTTTAGCCTATAGCTTTGGCTGTAGGCTATTGTTTGTTGTTTTTCTTGTGCATGAACGGGTTCGGCCCACATTACAAAACCCGTGGAACGGGTGGCCCAGGAGTGCCGTCTCTTTTAGAGATATATAGGCACATAAGTACCTATCGTTACATGCTGAAGACACAGGGTCTGCATTCGGTAGTTTACGGGTCGTTAGGCAGTTTAGTGGGGAACAATAGCCACGCATTCACACACATACACGCACATTCTACTAGGGCTGTTGCGGTGTATTTTGGATTTCGATTCGGATGCAAATGATTTTGACTTTGATTCATTTTAATGCAAATTCAGAATGTCTAGTTCATCAAGGCCAGGTTCTACTGCCAGTGCAAACGAGCCAAAACGGCAATCAACTCTCACTGCAAAGGCACTATCAAACAAAATTGAACAACTTCAAAACGAACGCAAAGCTAAGGTTAAAAGGATTGAACAATTTGTAAAAGCAATTAATGGCCTTATGCAAAGCTCTGAAAACGCAAAGGCTGTTCAGTTCAATCTTTTCAATGTATCTGCTCTGTACGATGAAGCAAGCCTTCTCCATGATTCGGTCATTCCATTGCTTCCCCCAGAGGAACAAGAGAGACAAAACAATTGGTTTTCAGACATACAAAAACGCAAAGTTAATTTTACTGAAAATGCAAACAAATGGCTCTCTCAAAATCTTTCCATTCAAAGTACAGCACAGTTACAGGAAGAGGCTATTATACCTTTGTATGTACCCCCACATCTTGTTGAAACATCTAATGCAGTGAATAACCCAAATGCTTCCTGTGTTCCAGATGACCGTGGGGGTGTGGTGGCAGCTTCAGTCATTGATGATGTTAACCCAGATGATAGTATCTCTAATGTGTCAGTTGAGCCTTCAAAGAAAAGAAGCACTGCAGGTAGTAAGTGTAGGTCCACTATTTCTTCTGCTGCATCCGCACGCCTGATAGAAGCAGACATGGCAGCTCTTCTCGCTCGCCAGAAGAAGCTCAAAGAGAGACAGGCTCTAGAAGAGCAAGAGGCACAGCTCAGAAGAGCTCGTGAAGAGCAAGAGGCACAGTCCAGAAGGGCTCTAGAAGAGCAAGAGGCACAGCTCAGAAGAGCTCGTGAAGACCAAGAGGCACAGTCCAGAAGAGCTCGTGAAGAGCAAGAGGCACAACTAAAAAGAAGGAAAGAACAGCTAGAGTTGGAAGCAGAGATAGAGGCATCAGCAGCTAAGCTCAACGTCTTGAAGGCCTCCTTCTCTCAGGTGTCTGGTTCTTCAGCCAGTAGGTCAGATGGGATGAATTCCTATGTTGAGAAAGGGAGAGAAAAGTTTTCTCAACCATTGGATCCTGATGCTGAAACCTTTGTTCCTCCGTCAGGGGGGCACTCTTCTCAGCATGTTGTAATGGGTGAGCCACAGTCACGTTCACATCTACTTGATGCACGGCATAAGCAGTCAGCCGCACGTCCATCTTTGCTTGATTCTCGAGCTATGTTGGTGAAGAACACGAGGCAGCAGCGAGTATGGCAGCCATCTCAGTACATGTCAGGTGAACAGCAGCCATGTTCACAGCTCCTGGATGCTCAATCTGAGCAGACACGTCCTCCCTCTTTGGATGCTCGGCCTGAGGTGACTTCTCTAGGGTTGCAATCGCAGCCAAGGCCTGAGGCAGCTACAGTGTGGCAAAGTGGATGGCCCGATCCTCAAGCTCGTCCTCAGTCGCAGTTGCGGCAGCCTGCACCCTTAGTCCAAGATGGTGTCAATCATGATCAGCTGATCTCTGTCTTAAAGGAGCAAAACAAGATAACCTCTTTGCTGGCTAAACAACAGTCTTTGTTTTTTCTTCCACGACGTGACATGCAGACCTTTGATGGTGATCCTTTGGAGTACCAAACCTTTATGAGAGCCTTTGAGCACTGCATCGAGGAGAAAACTCACAGCGCCAAGGACTGCTTGTACTTTCTCGAGCAGTACACAAAAGGGAAGCCCAGAGACATGGTTCGCAGTTGTCTTCATATGTCCTCTGAAACTGGCTATGCCACAGCCAAATCCTTGTTGCAAGAGCATTTCGGCAACTCATTGAAGATCACCTCTGCTTACATGAACAAGGTGTTCTTGTGGCCAGTGATTAAGGCAGAGGATGTCGATGCGCTTCAGTCTTACAGCTTCTTGCTGCGGTCCTGCTTCAATGCTCTTGGGAGTTTGAATCTACATACGAGTTGGATGTTCCCGCTAACATGCAGGCTGTTATCAAGAAGTTGCCTTACAAACTCAGGGAGAAGTGGAGAGATGTCGCTTGTAGCTTGCAGGAGACGAATCGTCGCAGAGCCACCTTTGGCGACATCGTTGAATTCATTGAATGGCAGGTGAAGATTGCGAGCGACCCACTGTTTGGGGATATCCAAGATTCCTCCCCCACAGTGTCGAGGAAAGAAGTGAGGCCTGCTAAACCTCAGTACTTTGCAGAAGTAAACAGAAGTAGCTTTGCGACTACTGTCGCGACGGTCGACAAAAGGGTTGACACTGCACCGAAAAAAGAACTTGGCTTAACTGTTGTCAAAACTTGCTTGCTTTGTGGAGCTGAGCATTCTTTGGACACATGTTGTCTATTGGAAAGGAAGACACGTGAAGAGAAGATGTCCTTCTTGAGAGAGAAAGGGTTGTGCTTTGGATGTATGTGCATTGGGCACAGAAGCCGTGAATGCAATGCACGTCTGGTGTGCAAAGTGTGCGGTAAGAGGCATCCTACCTTGTTGCATGTCTACCCTGAAGAGCAGAGTCCAGTGCAAGCGCCAGAAGAATTGGAGACGACAGAGGAGAACAATTCGATCACAGTGCAGTCCGGTGGTCTTACTGGGGCCGGAGAGACTGACTGCACTCTTGCTATACTTCCCGTTCGGGTGAAGTCCAAGAAAGGTCAGACGTTGGTGACCTATGCTTTTCTTGATCCTGGGAGCTCCGCTTCATTCTGCACGGAGGGGCTCATGGACAGGCTGAACCTCTCAGGAAAGAAGACTGACATCCTCCTAAGGACAATGGGTCAGGAGAAAGTGGTCAGTAGCAGGGTTGTGTTGGATTTGGAGGTAGCTGGGCTGGACACAGATGGTTTCTGTGAGCTACCTACAGTGTTCGCACAGGAGAGCATGCCTGTGCATCAAGGTAACATCCCGAGGCAGGAAGACTTGAGGAAATGGCCGCATCTTGAACACCTCAAGATCACAGAGATCGACTCGGGGGTGGATCTTCTTATTGGCACCAATGTTCCTGAGGCTCTAGAGCCATGGGAGGTGGTCAGGAGTGTTGGTGGTGGTCCTTACGCGGTCAGAACAATGTTGGGTTGGACCGTGAATGGTCCCCTTGGAGGAGGCGGCAGATTTCACAACACAGTGGGAATCCCATCACTGTGAACCGGATTGCAGTTGCCAGAGTCGACCAGCTGTGGGAGCAGCATACGAAGGCAGACGTCCCTGGATGTGTGAAGGAGGAACAGCTTGGCTTGGCTACAGAAGGTCTTAGTTCAGGTCTGTCACAAAGTCTGTTCAGCTGGTTGGTGTCCATGAACAGAACAAGAAGGTGGCTGGACGTCCCACATGTTTCACCGCACCTGCGTTGTGCAGTGTCAAGAAACACAGTGCGTACATCAGTTAGGCCGAGATGAGGCGTTGCCGATAAGTGCTGTTCAGCAATGGGCAGCCCGGCGCTTAGAGCTTCATCTCGAGAAGATCGCACAGGATTTATTGGACCTGTGGTGCTGGGCACTGAGAAACATCTGCAAGGCATACGCAGAGCTAAGCCGGGCTGGGGTGAGGTTTTGTCTGTCCAGCAATGGGCAGCCCGGCACCAGGAACTTCATCTCAGTGAAGATCAGACATGCAGAGGTGAGGCGTTGCCTATAACTGCTGCTCAGCAACGGGTAGCCTGGCTCTACAAGCCTCATCTCGCTGAAGAGTTCTGTGTGTGCAGTAGCTTGGCAGACAGTGGAACCCTTGTCGTCCAATACTTGGGCGCAAGCTGAAATGGAGTCTCGAGACCTATCCGCTCGTTCTGTGCAGGTCTCTCCTGAAGACGTGTCCGTGAGGGCAGTTCATGCCGATGAGAAAAATGTGCTGTTTGCCAGTTGCATTCCACCTTGGTTCTGGTTGGAGAAGTGGTCAGGAAGATGTTGGACCTGGCTCAGAGCAGGAGGCTTCTTGCGCAGCCAGATCTTGATGAAGAGGAACTACATGGGAGCATGCAGATCACTGAAGATTCTGTGTGCAGAGAGGAGACGCAGATTGGCTTGACTTCAGGAAGCAGAGGGCCGTGAAGTCTCACATGGAGAGCTCATGCTCTATGGATTCTTTCTCGTTTGGAGCTGTTGAGCTCTTTGAACTCTCTCTCTCTCCCGCTCTCTTTATTTCTCTGTTTTGCAGATGGAGAGGAGAATACGGATGAAGGGAGATCCTATTGATGAAGAAATAATGATGCATTATGATTGACTATTTGCATAGAATTGCATTGAATTTTCTATTTTTCTATTTTGTATTTTGCTAAGGATATTTCGAGCTCCTACATATTAATGATAATTGTAATTAGTGCCCAGGCATAATTAGGGGCCGGAATGTAGGAGCCAAAATGACATGATTTATAGCTACATACATATTCACTGGGTTGGTGAGGTGCGCACCGCATCAGGGCTTCATTGATTGGTTGAAGCACCTCTGTGGGTGGCCACCGTAGGCTACAAGTGCACGGTCGTTCCCAGCTCACTCCAAGGCTGGTTTGGATTCTTGGAGGCAGGGTGAGCTGGGAGGCTACATAATTTGTTGACCGTACGCACTTTAGCACTTGCACTTTGATAATTTGATTCTATATTAGTATTCTTCACTGTTTGTAGATTTTGCACATATTTATTACGATCGTATCTATTGAATTGAAGTATTGTAATATTTGGTGCACTGATCTATATAAACAGCATGAACTTATTTCCTTGTTTGAATCGTTTTTATCATTGTGTGTTTAGTCTATTGTGTTGCGCGTCACACAGTTGTTTTACTCCCAGGCTTAGCCTCCCGGCATGAGTGATCTATTGGGGATCATTTTCAGCCACAACAATGGTACTAGCAGTGTGTGTGTGTGTGTGTGTGGGGGAGAGAGAGAGAGAGAGAGAGAGAGAGAGAGAGAGAGACTAGTTGAAACCCAGACAGTAACGCAAACTCCGTTCGCTTCATGGGTCAGTCCAATGGCGGCTTTCTACATATAGACTTCAATTGAGAATGGGGCCAACAAATAGGGACAAGTCCTGGACCGAAAGTAGGCGCGTAGTAATGCTGTACAATACTTACAAAGCGTTGGCAATGGCATATTGCACACATGCCTAAAATAGCTCTTATTTGCGCTCCCCTCGTTGAAATCAACGTGTTTCCAAGTTCCAACTCCAGCTAGTCCTCGTTCAGGCTGCACGAACAACAGCAGCTCGAACACTCAGTTTCTGACCCCATAATGCCGCACCTCCTCGTCTACTCGACGGCTCTGTTGTTGACACCCACACCGCCAGTCAGTGGCTCTAGGCTTGAAGCAGGGGGGGGCCTGGTGGTCAGGTCTGGTACTGCAGGCTGGTGGAATTCATGCACGACCGCCGGAGAGCACGCACGCTGGTTTGCTTTGTGCACGCGGACAGGGCAGTTTGTATTTAAGTTGTTTTCTGAATAAACCAGCGGTCCTCACGTCATATACTACCTCTCAAAACACAACAGATGTATTATATGACAGATAATAAGCTCAATGCAAACCCACAAGCTTGTTTTTTGATGCTTTTTGATGTTTTTTTTTCCTTTGCTCGTGCGCGACGGCGCTCGTTCATGGTTCCCATAATCCCTTGCGTCGGGCGCGTTCATGGAGAAATACTTCCGCATTTGACCACCAAATTTTGGTGGTCAAATCAAGGAGAATTCAAAAAGGAGTTGTCGCGAAGGCACCCACGGGGGAGTCCACATTGGTTCATGGGAGGAAACAGACATGCTCAGTACATTCCAGGAAGTTTGACGCTTGCAAACCATGCATGCCATTGGTCTCTTGGATGGTTTGACTTCCTGATCTGTACTGAGCATGTCTGTTTCCTCCCATGAACCAATGTGGAGTCCCCCGTGGTAGAGTACTGGAAAACAGAGTGGCGTCACTCCAATTGACTCCCCATTCTCCAGCCGAACAGAGACGCCTATTGGCTGAAACGCGCGCGTGCCCTTCGAGGAGGAATGCAAGTTCCAAACAAACCCCTCTGCACATCCAGCTCGGAGCTGCAGCTCCGTCGACAGCAGGATGCAGGTTTGCAGGTAAATTGGCGAAATTACGGTAGTGATGGGCAATTGAAGCTTTTATGAAGCTTTGCACAATTTGAACCGATTGGTTCAAAAAGGTACGAAGCTTTGAAGCAGTGGTTCAGTCATGATAGGGACATCTGCTGGCGAAATGCTAGAATGCATTTCTAGCATTTGAAACAGTGAAACACTCAATACATGACACGGTGAAACAATAATAGGCTAAATGTTATCAGATTTGATAATAGAAATACACTTGTTGATTACATATGAGGTTTATCCCCATGGCTCTGGTCATCTGTTTTTTTATCTGGAGTGTAAGAAATTAATACTATCATCCGTCATGATGATATCATATAAAACCCACATGATTTATATATATATATATATATATATATATATATATATATATATATATATATATATATATATATATATATAATATATATATATATATAATATATATATATATATATATAACTTTAAAAATGGTTACAATGTTAATTAAACGCAATAATTAAATTGCATTTAGTAAACAATATAAAAGAGTCACTGCATATTCTATTGTATCAGCTGATTACAGCACCCAACCCTGATTCGAACCCGCGACCCCCCCTTTAAGAGTCCCGCACGCCAGGCGCGCAATCTTTGTGGGGGCTCCGGGGCCCGAGCCCCCATGAGAATTTAAGACATAAGGGGCTCTGGGGCTCGGGCTCCCCCACCCCACAGATTCTCTGTGCCTGTTCACACATCGGGGCCTAGGTTTCGGGGGTGGAGACTTGCCTATTGTGCATTGACGTCACCTATAGGCAACAGGGCCATCAATGCTAATCAGTCTTTTGTTTACCTGTAGGGTATACATAACATAACTTTAAAATACATAACACAAGTATACTGGTGTATTGCAGGGATTTTATAGTTAACTAAAACTAACGAAAAAACGATAACTAAAATTAGTTAGTTAGTTTTAGTTAACTATAAAAACCCTGCAATACGCCAGTGTACTTTTGTTATGTATTTTAAACTTTAAAATGTATTTAAAATGTATTTTAAACTTTAAAGTATACTGGCGTATTGCAGGGTTTTTATAGTTAACTAACTCGAAAAAAAAAAAAAAAAACTCTCTATGTTAATTATGTGTTCTAACTAATTGCTTTAAAATTGAAAGCAATTAGTTAGAACACATAATTAACATAGAGAGTTGTTTTTTTGGGGGGGGGGGGGGGGGGGGGGGGGGGGGGGGGGGGGGGGGGGGGGGGGGGGGGGGGGTGGAGTCGAGGTTGATGTTTTTTTTTCTCAGCCCCCATGAGCACGGACGCAGGATTGCGCCCCTGCCGCACGCTACGCAGATGCCACTGAAGTATTATTTGGACAGGGCTTCTGTCGTTGTGAAAGCTGATCCGTGGCAGCGGCAGAGTATAGACAGTTACGACAACTCGGTCCACTTCATAGGGCCATTCAATGGAGGATCTTCTACTTAGGCTTGAATAGACAGAAAGAGGCAGAAAGACATTGGCAATAGTCCAGCGTTAATTATCTTGAATCGCTTTATTTTAGATCGTGTTGTAGTGTTAGTACAACCGACGTAAACATGAATGAAAACGTAGGTTGTCCCTATTCGGGCTGCATGAACAGCATTCGAGCGCTTGGTTTCTGACCCCCAACTGTCGCAACTCTTCTACTAGATGGCTCTGATCCTTGGAACCATGATCGAACCGGTATGAGGAAATGAAACAGTTACTGCTTCGAACGTCACTGGTCACGTGACTTTTTCCTGAGTGAAGCAAGCTTCGGAGCAGTGGTTCATATGCAAATGAAGGCGGGGTTCGGAGCTTGTGTCGGAGCTTCAGGCCCCGGCCACACGACTCTGGATCTTTTGCCAAACGCAGAAATATTCCTGCGTTTGGGCCGTTCTACTACACGCAAGCACAGCGTTTTACGTCACTCAAACGGAGTTTTTCTGCAAACGGATAAATAAGTGAAGATATTCGAAAATATCCGGAGCAGCGGAGCCGTGTAGACATGTGAAACGAAAACGATGACGTCTCATACTTATCAGCTCATGACGTGACCAAACAACTTCCGAGGTGTCCCTATTCATGCTGCATTGAACAGCGCGAGCGCTCAGTTTCTGACACCTCTATGTCGTAACTCTTCTACTGGATGTTATATTAAAGTAGTCTAGTAGACTACTATAATGTAACATCCAGTAGAAGAGTTACGACATTCCCACCTCCCGGAATCCCAGACTTTTATCAGTCCCCATAGCGCATCATGGTAGGAACTGTGGAGCAGCTGCGGACCTTTGTTGTTTTTTTAATTCACAGGAAGGGTATACCCCTCCTGTGCATTAATTAATGTGAACTGTATACAGTTCACATTTCCTCCAATATTCAATTCACTTCAATTCAATAACTCCAACAACATAGTCCCTTACTACTACCAGGTTACGTGAAATTTGTATTTGGGTAACCATGGAAACCAGCTAACACCAGCCATTTCTGTGTTGTGCCAAATATTTCTTATCGCCACCTACTGGCTTGGCATACGTGTTGGAGCCCCAAATGTCCGTTTTGGGTTTACGTGTGGACCAGAGCCTTCTAGGGGAGAGTTGCGATATTCACGTTCACTCCTGTGCGTCAGGGCAATGGCGGTGCTGGAGGAGCAGCAGCGCTGATGTAAAAGCCGTTTGAGTGCACTCGGAAAACCGGAAGTCGATGAATATGAATGGGACTCTATGGATTTAATCAGGGACCAGCAAAGAAGGCACGAAAACAACATGTATTGTTGGCGGTGACCTCGTAAACAAACTATCGATGCAGGCAAATTAAAGAATGCCTTCTGGAGGTTGATTTCGGATACTTTGTCACATGATTTGCAAATAGTATATAATTATATTGACGTCTTGAAAGTATTAGTGCTGATTGAAACTGGTTTCAAAGCAGGCGATATCGCGAGAATTCACTGAAAGGCTAAGATTCTCGCGATAACAGCGGGGGGTAGGAGTATGCAGAAAGTTATTTAATCAGTTATTTAATCCAGCTTTAATAACTTTATTTTAGTTGTTCTTTAATAATACTACAACATAAACATTACAGAGACTCTAGCCGTGACTGAACAATAATTTAAAACAGTTGTCTTTCTGCATACGTACCTAAAATAGCTCTTATTGCGCCGTTTTCGTTGAAAACAATGTACTCCCAATGACAGTTAGGACTGGGACTGCACTCATAGACGAATCTCTGTAGTCTCGTGCACGGTGCTCTGCTCTGCTTTCTGACCCCTCAATATCGTAACTCTCCTACTAGAAGGCTCTGGTGTGGACAAGGATATCTTTGTCGTGTGGACAGGATTTTTTTTTTCAACGGGGGAGGAAAAGAACGGATATTTTCCTCGTGTGGCCGAGGCCTCAGTTTCACACGGCCATCACTAAATTACGGCATTTCAGAACATTTTAAACGCATTAATAGACCGCTTCGTCACTTTAGTGATTAATGATTCATATGAATAGTTATATAATTTGCTCTGGTTAATGTACAACATTGCAGTGGTGGTTAGCTAACTTAGCTTAGCAGTGTTCCTGTCCATCCAGCCATCCACTCCATGAACAGTTACACTGCTATGACCCATCAGCTTTTTTTTAGCATAAATATTTGTTGTAATTGTTATTAGCTTCATTGTTAAACTTATGGTCAACCAGTGTGTACAACTGATAAGTTATATTGCTAGGTTATATAACATTACCATTATAGATTATGTTTATACTCTTGGGTGGGGGAAACAAACCAAAAAGTCACATTGCTTTGTTATATACAATACATTTTATACAAGCTATAAAGCTTAGTGGCAACATTTGTTTGTTCTAGTCAGTCCACCTGCCAGAATGTGACACCAAGGTTTTGTGTGAAATGTTTAGTAGGGGTCCCCTCCCCAGAGTGTAGAAGTTGCCAGATATCATGTTGAGCAGTTTTTGTAATTGTGATAATATGTGGCCATATGGAAGACCATATAGCAGTTCTCCTCAGTGATAAATTTCCTGGTGGTCGACAGCCAAATTATTGATGATTGGAAACAGGAGGGGGTGTACGAAATCAAACTAAATAAAAACAGATTATGTAAATATTAAGTCAGTATGTCTGTAATATATTAAGTAAGTAACTGTATAAAGTTACATAAAAATAATACAGCATATGCATTGTTTGTTTGTTTTGTTTTTTTTTTGCATTTCAGGACAGTGACTCGGGTGCTAATAGAGATGATTTTCTGTGTACCAGAGGACCAGGACACAAGAAAGAACAGGACATGGAGATGAAGAGTATTAGAAAGTGGTCAGACTAGCTGGCAGTAGAATACATTTTCAGAAGCATCTTCATAAACAAGACTGGAATTTTTCATATACACATACAGTTTAAAGCAGGAGTTTTCAACCTTTTTCACACCAGGGCCCACCATTTATTCAGCATTTGAGCCACGGACCACCATTTGATGACGTTTTGGCCCCAAAGACCTAAAATTAAAGAATTATTTTGATTTTGTTGACAATTCCAGCTGGATTTTTGCAAACAAAAAGTGTAGACTTCTTAATTAAATGGTGCTAATTCACATGATGAAATTTTTAACTCTTGAGAGTGTGAAAATGAAGCCAAATGGACCCGCAGGGGTCTATTTGGTTTCATTTTTACATTCTCAAGAGTTACATCTAGTTAAACAACTTAGCTGGGGACCACCTGGAACCCTCTCAAGGACCACTGGTGGTCCCCGGACCGCCTGTTGAAACCCCTGGTTTAAAGCTTCAATGTATACCTGGTTGGCTTTAACATCACACAATTGTTTTGGAAAGTTTCTTTCATGCTGTCTCTCAAATGTCAGTCAAAATGTTCCGAGATATATATATATATTTTCCCCCAGTTACATCAAATCTTGAGTGTGTGAGTGATGGAAAGTATTTTTGTGCACATTTTAGTTACTACATTGTGAATAAAATGTTTTATTGATTATTCATTCTCCTTGCATACTCCGTAATCTTTACTGACATGTCATTTGGTATTTAGCCTCAGAACCCCAGCTGAAAACGTTTGTCCCTGTGACCCCCTCATTATGTCATTATTGGCTGATCTACAACATCACAACACGTCCTATTTAAAATCCATTGTGAACTTGTCTGAATTTTGAATGAATAGTTTATTGGAAAAAAAGTAATGGGTACAAGGTACAGTCAGACAGGGTACAGTCAAATACCCAATAGGATCACTAAGAAAATTCCTTGCAGTCTTGTTTCCATTCAGGACCAGGCCAGGTACAGAGTGAAAGTTTTAAGTGGAATGTGCAACATGAATCCAATACATAGCCCTAGTACTATGAAAGCTTTTGCAGTAAATCTGAATTGAGTGTCATGCATGAGACGATTGTCAATCACGGAATGATTGATGGCCGTCCTGAAGTGAGTGATAGGTGGCACCAATCATGCACGGCTGGAAGTGATCGGGATAAGGAAAGAGAAACTATAAAACTGTTTTGCTCAGAGTGACGGAGTGGTGTGTCTGGAAAGCGAAGCTCTGTATGTTTGCTGGCATATAATGCCAGCGATTGTATTGGGTAGGAGGGCAATTTGCTTATGTTTTATTTTAGTAGTTATTAAATGAAGTAGCAGTGTATCTGTGCATGTTACTTGCTCAGCCTCCATTATTAATATTTGAAGTAGAAATATCCTGTAAATAGTCACTTTACATTTCTCCTACCTGAGACGATTACAATACGATCAAATCTGCAACCCTGCTTCAACACACAACTGTAACCCTAACCCCTCCCCACACACACACCTCAACCAACCCCAAAGTAGACCTAATGTAAATTATTAAACCATAACCATTTGGCCTATATGGTCAGAGAGGCAAATACAAAAATAATATAGCCTAGCATTTAATAAGATTCTAGGAATATAACAAACAAAGTAAGATAAATAGAGTATCTATAATGAGATTCCAGATACTCTAAAGCAGGGCTTTTTTACAGGTGTTCCGGGGACCACCAGTGGTCCCTGAGAGGATTCCAGGATGTCCCCTGGCTAAATGATGGAAAGTTGTTTAAACCTACCAGACGTAACTCTTTGAGAGCATAAAGATGAAACCAAATGGACTCTTGTGGGTCCATTTGGTTTCATGGTTATACACTGTCTCTCAGTCTCAAGAGCTAATATTCAACCTCTGAATGGGCTCAAGTCTACACAACTAGAGAATGTTTTTTCTTCTTCTTCTTCAAAATCCAGCCTGGAATTGTGGTGACAAGCCACTGTTTTGGGTCTGTGGGGCTAAAAATGGTGGTGGCCATAAATGGTGGTCCGTGGCTCAAATTATGAATAAATAGTGGTTGAAAACCACTGCTCTATAGATAAAGAGCTAGGGGGACGACTGGAGGTGTATGCTAACACACACATGCTGAATGGGGTCTGTGGGGCTAAATGCTATCAAAATGGTGGTCCGTGGCTCAAATTATGAATAAATATAGTGGGCCCTGCTATCAAAAGGTTGAAAACCACTGCTCTAAAGATAAAGAGCGGGCGGACGGACGAGGAGTATGCTAACAGACACATGCTAAATGGAGGAGAGGAGGACCTAATGTTTGGAACTTGCAGAGCTCCAGAGCGTGGCGCATGCGCGCTACGCGAGGGGCGGCGAGATCAAAGCATGACGCCACTCTCTCTATTATAGTACTCTAATTGAACCAACGACGACGGCCCCCTTTTCAACTTTTTTTGTTGGCATGTTTTGAGATTTGTCGCCATCTATCGCAAGTTATCAGAAATCGCAGTACCAACACTAAAAGGACCCCTTAACAGCAGGGATGGGCAATTATTTTCCCCAAGGGGCCAAAACGAGATAGATAAAATATTGTGGAGGGCCAACACTAAAGGCTGAACTAAAATCTGTGTAATATTAATTTAATTTCAAGATAAAAGTAAGAGTAAGACCAACCATTTTGACACATTTGAGTCATGGACCAACATTTGATGACATTTTAGCCTCACAGACCCCAAAACTAAAGATTTCTTTTGCTTTTGTTCACAATTCCAGGCTGGATTTCACAAACAAAACAGGCAAAAATAGATAAAAAAAAAAAAGACCATTCTTTACATTCTCTGACTAATTCAGATGATGAATATTTTAACTCCTGAGAGTGTAAAAATGAAACCAAATGGACCCGCAAGGGTCCATTTGGTTTCATTTTTACGCTCTCGAAGAGTTACATCTGGTAAACCAACTTTCCATATTTAACTGGAACTCTCTCAAGAACCACTGGTGGTCCCCAGACCACTGGTTGAAAACCCCAGTACCCTTTCACGGGCCGTCAGAGTCAGCCAAAGGGCCGCATTTGGCCCCCAAGGCGCATAATGCCAGGTATGCCTTACAGGATCAAATTGATCTGTAAGATTTACAGATTGGTCTCATTGTATGCTCTCAAGAGTATGGTTACCCTCTCTATCATCTATCCGGGGACCGCATGGAACCCTCTTACGGACCACTGGTGGTCCCTGGACTACTGGTTCATTGTATAAAAATCCACAAAGTTTCACAAATACTATGCTTTGTTTGTTTTGGAAACCAGGCAGAAATGTTTGTGCGTCTGCCTGTCTGACTCAAGTATGGACTATGAACTCTAGTAAGCGTTTTGCAAACTATTAGTATTCAATCAATTTCTTTCCCTGCTGTATGCACTTACAGTAAGCCTACATTAAAAAAAAAACACTTGAGAGAAAGCGCAGGATTTGTAAATGGGATTTCATAATCTAGGTGTATTCATTCATAGAGATATGCATAATAGTACAGTATAGGCTAATAGACCTAAAACATTCTCATCTTTATTCCCTCTCTTTCTCTCTCCCATCTAGTACAGTGGTTTTCAACTGGGTTGATACCAGGGCCCACTATTTGTTCAACATTTGAGACGCAGACCGCCATTTGATTATTACATTTAGCTTCTCAGACTCTTCTCAGATCCCACAATTCCATGCTCTGAGATAACAGTAATTCTTCATTCTGAAATTGTGGGCATCCTGTAGATGAATTAATTAAAATGTAAATTCAAATAATGTAACTCTTGAGAGTGTAAAATGAAACCAAATGGACGTACTGTGGTTTCCTTTTACAATCTCACAAGTTAAATGTCTTTATATGGGTCTATTTTTGTGTTGTAGTCGAGACCACCTAAATCGAGGCCAAGACAAGACCAAGACCTAGGGGGGTCGAGACCAAAATGAGACAGTATAGAACATTTCCTTTGCATTGTCTTGTCTCGACTCGAGTGGTCTCGGTGGTGAAAGAGACCCGAGACTTTTGCTCCGAGGTTGTGACAACACCAAGATAAATTCAGGGTGAGACCAAGACAAGACCACAAGACAAATGAACTGAAGGCCATTGATATTACAGAGCGCAACAGTGGCCACCAACACACACAGGAAAAAAACAACCTTTGATTCATGACTATTTACCAGTTGAAAAATCAATAAGAGGTCGTTAGTGCAATTTGGGGGGGGGGGGGGGGGGGGGGGGGGGGGAGTTGATTACAGACTGTGTCTGCATAGAAGGAAGTGTCATTGAGCAATATTTTAGATGTAGATGGATTGGCATATGGTGACAGAAGGGAATTTACACCAGGGGAATGAATATACACCACAATGTCTGTCTGTCTGTTTGTCTCACTGGTTCCCAAACACTGGGTCAGAACCCATTTGTCTGTCTTACAGGGGCGGGTCTAGGCATGGGCATGGGGGGGCAATGCCCCCCTAAATGCCCAGTCTGCCCCACCAAACATGATGGCATGCAAAACAACCCAAGATATTTCAAAATAAAGTGCTTATATTTAGAATGATGTGAAACACTACTACTGCTACTAACTAACTACAGCTGTGTCACCACTAAACCAACAGCATTTCATCATTGAAAACAGAAAACTCTCTGAGTCAGACCTGTAGCTTTATGCATGCTGCGTGTCTGTTGTAACTTCAACAACTGATGTTATTATTGATGCTTAATTGTGTAATAAAAGTCCTGTAACAGAAAATGGTATACCATTTTCCTCTTGCCCCTCCAACATCTTCTCTTGCCCCCCCCCCCCCCCCCCCCCAATGGACATGTTACATCCGCCACTGGTCTAAATTGTTCATTTCAGGGTTAGTAATTTCTTTGTTGCTGGTCTTTGCACTGTATGGATGTTGTCTGTATATGTTGGGCATAAGCTGAGACAAATTCCTATCAACACCTGTTGACATGGCAATAAAATTCTTGAATCTTTAATCTAGAAGTATTGCGTGTGTGGAGCAAGTGAGAAAACATGTTGACAACGAGGTTAGCAAATTATTAAGATCTATTAAAAAAAAGAATTCAGGATTTCATTTCAAATATAGCAGGAATAGCTGATCAAAAATAACATCACGTTTTGAACTTGTACATCAAGCACAGCCCACACGTACTACGGACAGGTGTTTTCGATCAATCTGTTATGATTAAATTTGATTTGATGTTATAATGGGTTTGTAACCTATAGGAAGGGGCAGCAAAAGGAAATATGGAAAATGTAAATACTACTAAATCAAGCAACTTATGTTAAAATGTGTGGGATGTTCAAGTAAGTCGACCGTAAATTGTCAAAATGTTTTTTTCTTTCATGTGAAATAGCTCTCTAGTCCCCTCGCCTTCGTAGACCTGCTATTCTGCATGAATGTTTCTCTCAGAATAGTCATGACTGGGATTCAAGTGAACAGCCCAACTATTCTCCTTTTACCCATTTCAAGGACATATGAGACAGGCCATGTGATGTAGGACAACACAGCTTTAATGAAGATAGGGAAAAACAATGGTATATAGAGAAGTTTTTTTTCCCCCACATACAAAATTAGTAGCTTCCCCTATAGCAGTGCAAATAGACATTCAGGAAAGGAGGGACGCATTTGAACTAGTTTGGACATCCAATGAGTGATAAGAAGTCCTCCAGTTTCTTCAAACCCAAACAGGCAGAATAGTGTTCATCGCCCTGACATTCCACTGGTGAGGGCCAATATTCTATCCATGTCCTCTCACCCAGCACATACTGGTACCTACGGACAAAAGAGAGGAAAATATATACTCAGTTATGGGCAAATGTAGTAAGCTACACTACTTGTTACTTTTGAAAAAAATGTAGCTAAGCTACACTACAAGCTATCCCCAGAAAATTGTAGCAAGCTACACTACAAGCTACACGACAAAAGTAGATGGCTACATGAACACTAAATAAATATACATCTCAACTTAATGTACAAGTTAATGTACAAATAATAATAATAAAATAATATAAATAAAAATCATCATAACAAAAACAATCTATGGGCGGGTTTGAACCTGGGATGGTGACATGTCTAAGTTTTGGGATGTATATTAGAGGTTTTTCTACCCATTGAAAATGGGTGGAATTCAAAAATGTGTGAGAAAATGTAGTAAGCTACTTTCCTTGTTACTCGAAACAAGTAGTGTAGCTTCACTACAAGCTACTCGAAACAAGTAGTGTAGCTTCACTACAAGCTATTCCCAGAACAAATGTAGTAAGCTACACTACAAGCTACGGCAAAATGTAGTTAAGCTATGTAGCTTAGCTACTTGTAACAAGTTACTGCCCATCACTGTATATACTGTATTCTGTTCATCTCTAAATTAGTACTGATAAGTAATTCTACAACCGTGGTTTTCAACCTTTTTCATACCAAGGCCCACTATTTATTCAGAAGTTGAGCCACGGATCACCATTTGATGACATTTTAGCCCCACAGACCCCGAAACTAAAGATTTCTTTTGCTTCTGTCCACAATTCCAGGCTGGATTTGGAAAAATAAAACTGGCAAACATACAGACCAAAAAGGACCATTAAATCTTAATCTTCTACATTCTCTAGTTGTGTAGACTTGGGGCTAATTCAGATGATTAATGTTTTAACTCTTGAGAGCGTAAACATGAAACCAAATGGTTTGGTTTCATGTTTGCGCTCTCAAAGAGTTACATCTGTTACCACCTGTTGAAAACCCCATGTTCTACAGTGTTACAGTTTTTTCAGTAGTGGTGACATGAAAGAAACAAACACATGTGGGGAAGTAGAACGTTAACCACACACACACACTCACTCACTCACTCACTCACTCACTCACTCACTCACTCACTCACTCACTCACTCACTCACTCACTCACTCACTCACTCACTCACTCACTCACTCACTCACTCACTCACTCACTCACTCACTCACTCACTCACCCTGGTCTTTTGGGTCGTCATTTCTGTACATATCCTTCGATGTGCCCATGATCAGATAGCTCTTATCTTTTGTCAAGTTCAAAGTCTCTCTGCAGTGTTGGAAACTCAGGAATGCGCGGAGCTGCCCCTGTGGATTCATGTCAGTTCCTGTAACATGAAAATAAAATAAAAGAGTTAACAATAAAAGCAGAATGAGCAGTATAATTCAGGGAAATAACGTATATAAAATTCTAGGTGATGCAGTGGAATAAAAATGTGTTTGGGGGGGAATCGAAAATTAAGGGAAGAAAAGAGAAAAAAGCAGTGATTCAGCTGTCTCAAAAGGTGGGGGCGTGGCGCATGGTTTATGGCTGAACCACTGCTGAACGAAACGAAACTGAAAGTGTGAGGGTTAACACACTACTGACATGGTGGGGAGACATATAGGTGAACTTGCATTTGACCCCTTAGCCCCATTATAAGCCTATTTGGGAGAGGGGAAACAGGCATTAAGGAGTGTTTTCACAAAATAACACCACTTTTTTCTAACAAATTAAGTGCAAATAAAGATAAAAAAAAAAAAATTTGGTGTGCAATTCTCCTTTAACTGGCTATCAAATAAAGCCTCTTCCCTTTTAAATTTTCAAATGGAGATCTTCTATGTTCGTGTTCTTTTTTTTGAGTGCTCCAGCCACACCAAGGATTGGCAATGTGTGTCGTTTTGTATGGCTATACTGTATGTACATGGCTAGAGTACCAACAGGTGACACATTGACGATTCACACTGTACACAGGTGCATGATGGGAAGCTGAGTTTTGAGTGTAACTCCAGTAGTTTTTAGTGTAACACCAGCGCAGAGCATAGTGCAGTACAGACTATGTGGCTCCATTTTCGTTACATGCTAAACCCCTTATCCTATTTTGAAAAACCTTTTGGAATATTTCAACATGTCAATCTATTTTAACACGCTGTGAGCTTGTAGACTGGCCATTTGAACTACTGAAAAATGTTTTCTTTAAATAGTTTAAAAAGGCAAAGAAGATTAAGGGATAAGGGGTTTTGCAGTAATGAAAATGGAGCCCTATGTGTAGCACATGTACAGGTATGATGAGAGGGAGTGCAGGGCAGACTACACAGTGCAATAACCAATAGTCCCACAACAGTTCCACTATTCCGACAATCTGTCACCCAAACACAACCACTCAGTTGTAGTTACATCCTCTAACTTAGGCAGTTGAGATTTGCTGCACTGTCAATAACGGATGCTAAAATCTGTTCTTCTAAGCCCAAAACAAACCAAAGGTTCAAGACAGGACAATACAACCAGGTTTAAGGCCCTGATACACTAGCAATATTTTAATCAATATCAACTAGCAATGTCAACATCAACAACATGATGAGACACACGGCAACAGGCAACACCTCCCATTAAAAGGGGGATTCCACCCTTTTTTATTTTTTTCCTGAGAGTGTACAAATGTGAACTAAATGGACCCTAGCGGGTCTATTTGGTTCCATTTGTACACTCAGCATTTGTACACATCAACCATTTCAGTCTGAGAGAAAGGATCAGGTAACGCCCAGGAGGGCTGTGATTGGAGGATTCCAAAATGTTGACCAGTAGACAGGGCTTTGAACCGGTTCAAAGAACGAAAACCGAAAACCGAAACGAACGGAATTCTAGGGGATTTTTCAAGAACCGAAAACGGAACCGAAATGGTCTTCAACTGTTCCGGAACGAAACGCTATTCTGAAATCCACAAAACCGGTTAATAACGTTTTTTTTTTTTCGTTCTCAATCAATGATAAATAAAGGTGCTCTTTGTAACACAGCTATCTGATCTCCGTGGATAGTTACGTTAAAGTTGAGTTTATTTTTTATAAACACGCAGATCGTGACTGTTATATTTAGAAACAAGTATATGCACTATAAACTATAAAATTATATACATAATCCATCTTGCGTCTCGGGGAAGAGCGCCTGTGATCATCATCTTTCTTCCGTTCATTTCTTTTTTTGGTCGCAATTGCAATCGAATGCACTTCAGGGACGGCTATATATAAGCATTTTCACGGGGGGCAATCCCACCCTAACGCCCTTACTACAACGACAATTGTCGCATCCAGTTTTCGCCTGCCCCCCCCCCCCAATTGTGAAATGTTTGAGCCGGGCCTGCCCTGAACTAACTAACGGCGATAGAAAGCGAAAAAACATCTTCCAAGTTTGAACGCGCGACCCGCTCCAAAGACTCGAGCTTCTAGCAGATATTCTGTGTAACACGAGTGGATTAATGTAGGCCTACCTGCTCCCCGACAATATAGACGGCACATTTAATGACCAAACAGCTCTCTGTGGTGAGTCCAACTCCATATAGCCATGCATGTACGCTGTGTGCCGTGATGCAGACAGACAGACAGCGCATGCAATGGCCTTACTGACATTCATAAATAAAACTATAGGCTTAAATAGGCCTACATACAAAGATAGTTATTTGACCAAAGTTGTGAAAGCTCAGTAGCTGCTGCAGTGAACACACACTGCTCCCCTGGCTAATAGGGTAATAACATGGATGAAATTGGAATAGGCTAATCCAGGCAGCGTGCCCCGACAGCTACGTGCGCTTTTATTATATATATATTTAACTCAAAGTGCTGTGGACAAGCCTGATGTTTGTAAACAACTGTACACATGTATCCGCCAAACATTACCGGAACGATAAGAACGAACGCTATTTTTAGTTCCGAACCGGTTCGAACCAGTTCAGTTTGGTGCTGGAACGACTGCCGGAACGAAAACGTTAAATATAGATCGACCCGAACCGGTTTTGAACCGTTCCTGAAAAATAATTTCGTTTCCAAGCCCTGCCAGTAGAGGGCGCTAAAGATCTGACTTTTCTGAACAACCAGGAGTTGATCATTGTCTACAGAAAGGTGAAAAGTCAACGTTGATAATTGACGTTGCTTGTTGATGTTGATCAAAACATTGCTAGGTGTATCAGGGCCCTAAGTGGTCGTTCAAGCGATATGAAATATGCTCTTGAGCTCGGTTCGGTAGGTCCTTAAATTCAGTCAATTAAAATAAGAGAGAGGAATGTCTACCTGCTTTGAGAACATCTTCTATGCGCATGTGGTAAATGTCTGTGGATTGACCATCTTCAAACTGTTCCAGTCTTGCTTTGTACACTGTGAACAGACAAGTTGTACACTGTTAATTAACAGTAGTCTTTACACACACACACACACACACACACACACAACAACACACACACACACACACACACACACACACACACACACAACGCGCCAGGGGCGGATGTAACATGTCCCATTTGGGGAGGGGAGGGGGACATGTTGGAGGGGCAAGAGAAAATGGTATGGGTGCGGCTTCATCGCCTGTGTCGCTACGCGCCATGGGCGATGGAAGTCCCACCCATACCATTTTCGGTTACAGGACTTATATTAGTCAAGTAAAGCATCAATAATAACATCAGTTGTTGTTGAAGTTGCAACAGACACGCAGCATGCATAAAGCTAAATAGGTCTGACTCAGAGAGTTTTCTGTTTTCAAATTTGAAATGCTGTTGGTTTAGTGGTGACAAAAGTAGTCACCACTAAACCAGTAGTAGTGTTTCAAATCATTTTAAATATAAGCACTTTAATTTGAAATATCTTGGGTTGTTTTGCATGGCACCGTGTTTGGGGGGCATAGCCTACTGGCGCGCACGCGCGCACACACACACACACGCACGCACGCACACACGCACGCGCGCAAGCTCACACACTCTCTCTCTCTCTCTTACCAAAATCTATTTTGCTCTCCACTGATGTCTCACAGGCCTTAGTCTGACGTTCAGCATTGTCAATGTTGCCCTTTTTCTGCATGCTGCAGCTCTCTGGAAATGTTCACAAATTAAAACACAATAATGAGCTTTTGTCTGAGACTGAGTATCAAGGAATGTAAACTGAATTAATGAATTACAGTATGACATGCCAAAAATAATATACAGAAGTTATTTTAGGGTCTCAAAAGGTACTAAAGGTTCTAATATGAGTTATGTGTGTGTGTGTATATTCATTTGTGTACTGAACGCGCTTTGGTGTTCAAAGCATTACTGTATGTTACACTTAGGCTATTGAAAAATATCAGAGCTACAAGCTCACAGCGCGCCACCGAGTGGCGCGCTGTGAGCTTGTAGCTCTGATATTTTTGAAAATTTGTGAAAATGTGATGCAAATCTTTGAATATATATTATTCTTTCTGAAGCAAATGTTTTGAACTAAAATCCTTGCTTCTGGGGGATCCCTACAGCAACATGTTTTCAGATGGGAGGGGGTCCGCAGCCAAATATTGATAACTCTGGTGGTCCTTGGCATGAAGTATGAAGTAAGCATCACTGACACAGGAACATAGATTTTTTCAGAGAAAATAGAATCTGTCAGAAACTAGCATCAGAAACTAGAAACTAGTCAGAAACTAGAATCTAGTGTCAGAAACTACAATCAGGTGTCAAATAGAATATATTCTTAGATTTGCACATTTAAAAAAAAAATATCAGATTTACAAGCTCATATCACAACCAAGTGGCGCGATATGAGCTTGTAAATCTGATATTTAAAAAAAAAAATGTGATGAGCTTGTAGACCTGATATTTTTCAATAGCTAAAGTGTAACGTAATGCGTTAAACACACCAAAACCGTGTTCAGTACACAAAAGTAATATTATTCTATCCTTCATCACGGGTTGACACTAACACTTGCCCTCTTGCCCGGGGCAAGTAAAAAAATGGTCGGGCAAGTGAAGACTGCTACTTGGTTGCCCGATCTGGCAAGTGTGTGACTTAGTGCGCTATAACACAACACAAGATAAATTTGTCTTGGTGGTCGTTGTGCTCTGTCTCCGCATCTTTCCCTGCTTTCTAGCTATCTCTCCTATCTCTCTCCCACGTTCATTTGGTTCTAAACTATCATTTTGCTGGCATCACAGACCCCCGAGTCTGTGACCACTATGGGAACTACTGAACTTTAAGATATATTTCGGGGGAAAGTGACCATGATCTGAGGGCAAGTAGAACCTGACTTGCACTTGCCCGATGGGCAAGTGTCTCGGAGACCTTAGTGTCAACCCCTGCATCCCTCATAGAGCTGAATGGAGAGGAGGCGGTTGTTGTTGCTGCTCACCTTCAGCACATGTACATTCAGTGGAGCCCTTCTTGCAGAGCTTCAACAGCTCTCCTTGTTGCCTCTGTGGGTGGTAGTATTTCACGCATTTCTTCTCTACAGGGATGACAAAAACACAGAGAGATCCTTGAGATTTTTTTTTTGCAGAAAGACAGACCAAAAAACACTGTTCGACGTCTCACACATGCGGCCCTATCATTGATAGAGGAAGAGAATTGGCCAAAAAGAGAAGAGAATTCGGAAGAGAATTCCCCACAAGCGCTCTGATGTCACTGAGGAGTTTTATATAGCATAGTGCACTAAGAACATTAAAAGGGGAAGTCCACCCATTTTCAACATTTTTACTATGTCAGTGATGTACCTTCGAGGTGTTGGGTGAACATGATAAAAAAAATAATAAAAAGTTCCCCATTCTGTGCTCCCAAGAAATGGAGGTCTGAAGAAAGCCGCTAACATGGTGGAACATCTTGATGACATCATCAAGATGTCTTCATGGATTTCTTTTAGGCGCTTCTTGACCATATGAACTCTGACGGGTTCATTTGGTTGCATTTGTACGCTCTCAGAAAAAAAGAAATGTTGAAAATGGGAGGAATTCCCCTTTAAGCTATATTGAAAACATAGTTACAACATTTTTGCAATAAAATTGGTAAAACTCTGAGCACAAACCCATGCACATAAGACATAACAAACATACACTGTCGCTATTCAATTCAATTCTCTTTGAATTTAACCGAACATGAAGTGTTTGTACTGCATAATGTATGTACTGTATGTATTGAATTAAAATAGGTAATGTTTAAAAAGGCAAAGATCATGCTCTGCTGCACTGGCCAGAGGGTTCTAAAAGCTGTTTCAAAATTTGACCACCAAAATCCCTATGTATGTATGTATGTATGTATGTATGTATGTATGTATGTATGTATGTATGTATGTATGTATGTATGTATGTATGTATGTATGTATGTATGTATGTATGTATGTATGTATGTATGTATGTATGTTAAAAGGGGGGCTTTTTGGTAAAGTCAAGCCTACAGTGCCTTTAATGTTTAGCAGTCAAAGTTAGATTGTGAGTGAATGTGTATTGTGCATGATGTATTTATTTTAGATACAAAGCATACATTCTTTGTCAATATGCTTGTGGGTGTATGGTTGTGTGTGTGTGTGTGTGTGTGTGTGTGTGTGTGTGTGTGTGTGTGTGTGTGTGCACGTGTGTCTGTGTCTGTGTGCGCGTGCGCTTGTCCAGCGAAGCACTGCAAAGACAGACTACAGTACAGGGGCGGATTGGCACATATTTTCCCACCGGGACAATTTTGCCTTTGCCAGGCCAGCCTGGGGTGGCAGCTGGTTAACCAGATGTAACTCTTTGAGAGCGTAAAAATGAAACCAAATGGACCCTTGCGGGTCCATTTGGTTTCATTTTTACACCCTCAAGAGTTAAAATATTCATCATGTGAATCAGCCCAACTTAGTCTACACAACTAGAGAATGTAGAAGATTAATGGTCATTTTGATCTGTATGTTCCAGGCGAGCATCTAGCGCATTCTAGTGCATTTTGGAAGTGCCACTAGTGCATTTTGGATCGTGTCCAGCAGGCCACCGGGAAAACTCCCTGTACTCCAGATGGCCAATCCGCCCCTGCTACAGTAGGCGACAGAGGGACTGCACGTTTCTGTCAACTCACGATTGTAATACTCATAGACAGACACTGCTGCGGGTTGCATGATGCCCACTTCCATTTCTTGGGTTACTCCAAAAACAAACTCATCTGGTTGACTGCGCGACACCTAAAAATAACAAAACAGTCACACACCATTGTAAAAGCGACAGAAGTTGAGAGAGAGAAAAAGAGAGAGATATTGGCAGTATAAAGAGAGCTGGACATACTGTACCTTGTCCAGGTAGATTATCAGGGAACCTTTTTCTGACAGAACTTTGTCCATCTCATATTTCGAAATGACTTTGGCGACTCCACTTTTTAACTACACACAAACATATAATATCACATTAACATCCCATGCGTGTTAATATGTTTGAAACCTATTAACTTATTACCTGGCTATAAACCTATTAAAACCAAACCTTTGTGTGTGTGTGTGTGTGTGTGTGTGTGTAAACCCATTAAATCAATAAAGTATTCAATGAATCAACAAATAGCATATATTGTACCCGATTTCACAACTGAATGATCTGTATTATTTGAGACCCTTCCCATACTGATATGGCATGTTGTATGACCGATGTAACCGATTCCGAGATTATATACAGTTAACATAGCATCTAGAAACTTGAATTTGACACATGGTTATACACGGTTTTCTCTGCCAGACAGTTACAATCCTTTCTTTCGAGTTTACCTTTCTATCTGCATACCTCTAAGGACCCTGATACACCTAGCAATGTTTTGAGCAACATCAACAAGCAACGTCAACTATCAACGTTGACTTTTCACCTTTCTATAGAAAATGATCAACTCCTGGTTGTTCAGAAAAGTCAGTTCTTTAGCGCCCTCTACTGGTCAACATTTCAGAATCCTCCAATCACAGCCCTCCTCGGCGTCACCTGATCCTTTCTCCTAGACTCCCACAGATAAGCTTTTCTGAAACCATGGCTGCTGCTGCTTCACGGTGGCGGACAAAAAACAGGGATTTTTGTAACTTTTATTTAGCTAAATGAACATTTTGAGTTGGGTGGCAGTTGGGTGAAAATGGCAGTTGGGTGAAAACTAAGGCTTCTTTTTTCTGAGACCCGCTCGGGTCCATTTGGTTCACATTTGGACACTCTCAGGAAAAATGAAAATGGGTGGAATTCCCCTTTTAATGGGAGGTGTTGCCTGTTGCCATGTGTCTCATCATGTTGCCCGTTGATGTTGACATTGCTAGTTGATATTGATCAAAATATTGCTAGTGTAGCAGGGCTTTGAGTGCGTGTTTAGGGACATGCATGTGTGTGTGTGTGTGTGTGTGTGTGTGTGTGTGTGTGTGTGTGTGTGTGTGTGTGTGTGTGTGTGTGTGTGTGTGTGTGCGTTTGTTGCGGTTTAACCATTACCGCGTCCAGATCCTTTGTGCTCGGAGTGAATCCAGTGAGCATGCCGATATCCAAAATGGCCATGCCAGAATCTGCCTGCGTGTCGTTGTATCTGTGAAGATTGACAACGGATGGATTAGTCAAAAGAAGAGATGCGCATGAATACTCTCTCAGTCTGACGCTCAACTTTGCAGTCCTTTTTCAATAAATACATTATAATGTTACAGTAAAGCAGGAGCAGGGGCGGATTGGCCATCTGGAGTACAGGGAGTTTTCCCGGTGGCCTGCGCCACCTAGTGGCCTGGACAAGATCCAAAATGCACTAGTGGCACTTCCAAAATGCACTAGAATGCGCTAGATGCTCGCCTGGAACATGCAGATCAAAATGACCATTAATCTTCTACATTCTCTAGTTGTGTAGACTAAGTTGGGCTAATTCACATGATGAATATTTTAACTCTTGAGGGTGTAAAAATGAAACCAAATGGGTCCATTTGGTTTCATTTTTACGCTCTCAAAGAGTTACATCTGGTAACCAGCTGCCAACTCCAGGGTGGCCTGGCAAAGGCAAAATTGTCCCCGTGGGAAAATATGTGCCAATCCGCCCCTGAGCAGGAGTGCCCACACTTTTTCGACTGGAGAGCTATACTTTCAAAAATGACCGGCTCAACAAGATCTACACATCAAAAATGTCATTATTCCATTACTGAAAATCCATTTCAAGGCCCCCCTAGAAAGTTTGAGCTTTGAAATAGTTGGTGATGGTGTTACTTACTGTTATAGTGTTTAAAAATAATGCATTTATAATGAAAACTATAGGGGGAGAGTTGGAAGGTTTTCCTGCATTTGCTGTTAATGACGTTTGAAAACAGTATTTGAGGTTTGAGTCGACAAGAAGAAGAAGTCGAAGAACTTTCACGTTTTTGTCCATGATTGGGAAAGAGAACTGTCAAAATGTTGGTCAAAGTAACAATTATACTCCGTTTTCTAATTGCGTGGACTCTTGAAAATTATGCAATTCAGAGCTTTAAATGTAATTCAACTTAAAGCTAAATTACATTTAGCTCTCATTTCTGCCCCCGTAAGGGTCCATTTTGGTTTCATTTTAACGCTCTCAAGAGTTGTGCATGTTTTCTCTGACAGCAGCAACCATTTGTCTCCAAAAAAATGTTAGTAGTTTCCCCATTACTATTTAGCATATCCTAATTGCATTTGAGCAGTAATAACAATAATAATAATAAAGGAGGAATGTGGCAAAGAAAATCTTGCTGCTCAGACAGTATCAATCTGCAATACGTCCTTGTCTTTCACTTTACTTACAACACACTTATTCTCAGCTTGTATGTCTTCAAGTTCCCCTCTCCTACTGTTTTATCTGATGGAGAAGGACAGAAAAAAAATGAATAAATATTTCAAAGACAAAGAAAAACAAAACTCAAACATACAGCAAACACAGCCAGAACCAACACTAGTCCAGTGGTTGTCAAACATTTTCAAACGCAAGGACATCCATGCTGATATGTCCGCAGCCCTTCATCTTCAAGGACTTTATGATGCAGGCCCCCCCTAAAAGTTTTAGTGGTCCTTGAGCCCCCTCAGGGGCCACTGCACTAAACTGACTTTTTAAACTATTAAAAAATAGCATTTCATTCAATAGTTTAAATGGTCAGTCTACAAGCTCACAATGTATCAATAGATTGGCACGTTGAACTATTCCAAAATGTTTTTCAAAATAGTAAAAAAAAAATGATAAGGGGTTTAGATGGTAACGAAAATGGAGCCCAAAGTGCGAATCTGACAAGCCTATCACTAATCCCTCCCCAATCTGTCCTTGTCCAATATTTAACGTTAGCAGAGCAGTGAGATTTTAGCTCCCACGAAAGTGTCATGGCGCAGCTCGGTCACGTGACCATTTTTTCCTACCCTAAAACATGAACATCATGTATTAATGTTATATGAAAAGTAATATTTTTTTCCCAAAAAGTGTACAGTATTTGTTAAACTGTCATTTTTATGATTCCACCCAGCCAGTTCATTAAGTATGCCTGGTTTTGCCTGGTGGGTGGTGATGGGTGGAGATCCACCTGAACCGAAGCCACGCCCACAGCTTTAGTTGTATGATAAAGGGGGAGGAGTTAGGGGAGGGGCTGAATGTGATGCCCCTACATTGCAGTTTTTTTCATTGGCACATTTGACTGGAAAGGTTCAGCCCCCAGTAAGAAACCCTAAATACAAAGAGAAGCATTGCACACAAAAAAAACACACCAATGGGTCTTGCTACATGCTATCACCTCTTAAACATGTACAAAATTGGAATAAATACAAAAATCACGGCACCCCCTCTTTAAGATCTTCCTTGAGCTTGACCATTATAGCTTGACCCGCATTGGACAGTGACTAAATCCTTCCCCAAAGGGTGGGGTTTTGAGAAAGGGCTAATTCACCTGGGATGAGTTCCACGTGGAGGTCAAACTTCTCACAGTCACTATTCTTTTCTTTTGGCAAGGCATAATAGAGTGACACCACCTGCCAGCAGATAGAGATTATGTTAGAACGATCAACAAAATGTTACAGGATGGCATGCATATATCCGTTCTCTCGTCGAAACTTCCATGTTAATATCTTCATGTTTTTTTTTCATTCATGTCTTATGCTTCATCCTACAAAGAGTGTCGGACAAAAGTAGTGAAAATAGATAAACAAGCTCACAATGACCTGCATCGCAATGTGTTGTAGATCGGCTATTTTTCAGCATTTCATTACAAATAATCAGTGTTGTAGTGGTAATTTTAGAAGTGGGGGGGACGCCTCTCAAAGGGGAATTTCACCCATTTTCATTTTTTTTCTGAGAGTGTACAAATGTGAACCAAATGGACCCTAGCGGGTCCATTTGGTTCCATTTGTACACTCTCAGAAAAAAGGAAACTCATTAACATGGTGAAACACATCTTGATGATGTCGTCAAGATGTATTTCACCATGTTTTTTCAGACCTACATTTCTAGGAAACAGAATGGGGTAAATGTTTGACTATGTCCACACACCATCTCTAAGCTATATTAATGACATATTGAAAATGAGTGGAGGTCCTGATTGATGGCAAGAATGTTTGCTCTTAATGTTCAGTTTTGTGGGTTTCGGCTTTATTGATTCGGCAGTGATGCTTACCGTGAGAGTTGCTTCTCCTCTTCCTGTGGCTGTCACTTGCAGGTCATGGTTTACATCTTTGATCTGTCCAAAGTTGCAACACACAGATTAGATTTCTTAAACATTCAACTACCGTATTTTCCGGACTATAAGGCACACTTAAAAGCCTTTAATTAACTCAAAACACAACGGTGCGCCTTATACTCCAGTGCGCCTTATATATGGATCATTTGAATGTAGTAGCTTCTATTCTATGTTGACTGCAGTATCTTCTATTAAATGCGCCTTATAATCTGGGCCGCCTTATATATGAAAACAGTTCTAAAATAGGCCATTCATTGAAGGTGCGCCTTATAGTGCGGAAAATACGGTATTCGATTATTCGACTAGCAAAGCACTAAACTAATCGACATTATTAATTCACAAATGCTTATTCGCCAATAATATGTTTTAATATATATTTTTCTACAGCAGACACAATGGCTGTATGCTGTGGTGTTGGTAATGATGGTTGGTGCTTATTTTTCATGTCATACTGTAACTGAGTTACAGTAGGGTAATAGGCATGCGCTGTTTCAATGAGAAGCCAAGAGTTGCGTGTTTTTATTGGATAAGAAAATACATGCATTGCATATCACCATCGACTAGTCGGAAATTATTCGACTGCCAACGTATTCGACTCGACTACCAAAAACACACATTTGGTTAATGCCTTAGTGTGTGTGTGTGTGTGTGTGCATGCGTATGTGTGTGCGTGCGTGCATCTGACCTTGTCTGTTCTCGTTGCATAGAAGTTGTCACGGTTGATGCTGTACGTGTTAGAATTTTCTCTTCCAGGAACCTGGATTTCCACATTCATATCAAATTCGACTTCGTTTGCGTTGATCCAGTACTCAGACACGGCCTGGTACACTATCATGGTCGCCTGAAAAGAGTTGGAACCATAGAGTTATAAAATATAGAGAGCGGACGAGAGCGTTAGCCCCGCCCCCTTGCCGTTCACTTCAATACAAGTTGCTCCGTGGCGCTTTGAAGCACCCGGAAGACCGCGGGAAGTGCGCCTATTTCCGCATTTGGACACCAAAATTTGGTGTCCAAATGCGGAAGTATTTCCTCCATAAACGCGCCCGAAGCAAGGGATCATGGGAAGGGAAAGGATTCATGAACGAGCACCATCGAGAACGAGCAAAGGAAAAAAAAACTAAACAGCATCAAAAAACAAGCTTGTGGATTTGTGGTGAGCTTATTATCTGTCATATAATACATCCTTTATGTTTTGCGAGGTAGTATATGACGTGAGGACCGCTGGTTCATCCAGAAAACAACTTAAAAACAAACTGCCCTGTCCGCGTGCACAAAGCAAACCAGCGTGCGTGCGTCCACCCGCCTGCAGTGCAAAACTTGACCACCAGTGCCGGGAGCTTCAAGCCTGGAGGCGCTGTCGGCGGATGTGGTTGGAACCCAGAAACGGTGAACAAACAACTATCCAGACCACCAGGAACATGCCGCCGGCCCGTTTCTCGGACTAATTTATGAGAGATAACTGGCAAAATGTTGTAGAGTCTTGAAAATTAGGAAATTCAGAATTAATTAACCCAAATGGACCCATAAGGGTCCATTTCATTTTACGCTCTCCATTTCATTTTACGCTCTCAAGAGTTACAAATCCATCACAGGGGGAAAAAATGGTGAGAAATGAGGGTTTTATCTCTGGCGCCTGTCAACCAATTTCGCCCCAACTCACCAGCGAAAAAGCACCATATTTTCCGCCAGGAGTTTTTCACTAATTTTCTCGCTAGGGGGGTCTGAAAAAAGCTAAGTATAGCGACAAATGTGCCAAGTTGGCAACACTGGTTGTAGGTACTAAAACACCACCATGAGTTTTTAAAAAAATGGTGACATGAAGTGAACAGACGGAGGAAACGCAAAAGGACGGAGTAATGGAGAATAGAAAACAGTAAAACAGAGTATTACAAACTGAAAAACAGAGAGAGGAGGTTTGTAATGTGCGTGTCATGCATGTGCGTGTTACCTGAGTGGAGCCGTAACCTCCGCCGACCTTCCTCTGTTTGTTGAACCATTTGACGACCGCGCCTGCCTCCTCAAAGGCCTTCGTTCATGGAAAGGAATGAAAAGAAAGTGGCGTGAGGAATCGTGAGGATGGAAACCCATGATACTTAAGATGTGCTCGTGTCACAGGATCTGCTCATTGCTATTTATATTATCGACCCGCTGTTTTAGATTGTCTTTCAGTCGCGAATATGTAGAAGCAAGATGAGAAGCAATACAATATAATACTAATCTGATTCTTAATTCTTAATAACCAAGCAGTTACATGCACTGTCAGACCACATTTCATTTTGTCCTGACTAGATTCTAGTTCCTGACACTAGATGGCGCCAGATTCTCGTTTGTGGCAATAGATTATTGTTTCTAATGCTAAATCCCCCCCCCCCCTGAAAAATCTATGCTCCTGTGTCAGTGATGCTCAGCATATTTCGTGCCCAGGAGGACCACGAGAATTATCTATATTTGGGGAAACCACCGAGTTAGTGAGATGATGCGCTCACCTGGACCTTGACGAGAGCCAGAAGAGCATAGGCTGTGGCTTCCAGAGAATAGACATGACCCCTGGGAACCCGCCAGTGGTTGTGGTCTGAAGAACACGCAGACACACACACACACAGACACACACAGACAGACAGACAGACAGACAGACAGACAGACAGACAGACAGACAGACAGACAGACAGACAGACAGTAGTCAGGGGTTGATTCTAAGGTCAAGTCAGATTCTACTTGCCCTCAGGTCATGGTCACTTGCCCCCCAAAAATATATTGTAAATTTTGCATTTAAGTTTACTTCCTACTTGGGTGCTTTAAACCAGGGGTTTTCAACAAGTGGTCCCTGAGAGGGTTCCAGGTGGTCCCCAGCTAAGTTGGTTAACCAGATGTAACTCTTGAGAACGTAAAAATCAAACCAAATGGACCCTTACGGGTCCATTTGGTTTGATTTTTACATTCTCAAGAGTTAATTACACTCTCAAGAGTTAAAAATCATCATCTTAATTAGCCCAGGTTGCAATAGCCTCCGCCTTCAAGACAAATTTGTGTTGTGTTATTGCGCACTAAGTTGGTCGTTTGCACCAAGAAGGATTAAACCCTAATCTGGTTTAAATCAAGGATCATCTATAATTTCAGTTGCACCAAACTTTAAACCTAGATTTCAATAATCTGGTTTAGTTTTAAACCATCCTTTAAATCTTGGCTTTTGTTTTTAAGCGTGGATTTATTTTTCACAGTAAACCTGGATTAATGTCAAACCTGTTGCACCACAACTTTAACTTTGATTTAAGTACCAATAAGGGCTTAATTCTAAACCTGCAGTAGAGGTGATTTAAATGTAAACATGGCAGCATGTATCAGATGGATTCATGAAAATGAAAGAGAAAACAAAGGCGCAGCTCAAATAAACACAGGGGGCTGTTTGAATCCAGTTGAATTTTATGATTATGATGAATTTAAAAGGCAGTGTGCCGCTTCATTTGACTGAAAATAACACCACGTTCGTTAAAACCGTTTGTCCCTATTCAGGCGGCATGAACAGCCCTCTAGCGCTCAGTTTCTGACCCCCTCAATGTCGCAACTCTTCTACCTGATGGCTGCGCTGTGCCTGCTTTCCATTGGTATGCTAATGTGAAAACATTAGCGTACCATACGTGTTGACTCGATCGTCCATAGAAATGTTAATGTAATTGCTGCTGATAGCCTACTATACTGTCATTGTCCTACTCCTTGTACTGAGCACCACAGAGTGAAGCGAACGTCTGTTGTCTTTTAACCAGCAAGCAGGCTTTTCTTTTTCTTTTGTTTTTTTGCTGCGGCACAATATTTTATTTAATTAAACATAAACTCCTGTCCATGTTCTCAAATCTGAATGGAATAGTAACGCTAATGGATAAAGGCTCTAGGCTGCTGCTTGTTTACATCGCAAAAACAAGATGGCGGACACAAAACAAACTTTAATCCATGAATTAATCAGAGTTTAAAGCTTTAATCTCCGTTTAATGGACTTTAATCAGAGGTTAAGGATTTAATCACAGATCTGTTAAGCGATGCTTAAAATTAAGTGGTGCAACACAACTCGAATTAAAATTAATCTCTGATCAACAAATCTGTGATTAGCACTAAACTAAGCTTTATTTAAACTCTCTTGGTGCAAACGACCCTAAGTTGCACACTTGCCCGATCGGGCAACCAGGTAGCAGTCTTCACTTGCCCCACCATTTTTTTTTACTTGCCCCGGGCAAGTGGGCAAGTGTTAGTGTAAAGCTCTGGTAGTCCCTGAATCCTGAATGTCTAAAGCAGTGGTTTTCGACCCTTTTTGATACCAGGGCCCACCGTTTATTCAGCATTTGAGCCATACATGGACTACTATTAATCTCCCAGTTGTGTTAAGATGATGAATATTTTAACTCTTGAGAGCGTACAAAATGAAACCAAATGGACCCGCAAGGGTCCATTTGGTTGAGAGGTATATCTGGTTAACCAACTTAGCTGGGGACCACCTGGAAGCCTCTCGAGGACCACTGGTGGTCCCCGGACTACCTGTTGAAAACCCCTGGTCCAAAGGCTAAAAACACGAATAGTAGTTAGTTATGAGGCTGGTGAGGCACAGTATCTAAAAACCTATGGACTAATTTGTGAACAACTATTTAGAGAGGCAGGCACACACACACACACACACACGCACACGCACACGCGCGCGCACACGCAGGCTATTAACATTGTTATTCAAATATCACCTGATACAAATGTGTAGAGGAACTGCTTTCTCTCCTCTGTGAACTTGTCCTGTTCGTTGGCCAGGGCGTATGATGTCATGGCAACCGCATACGGGTTGGTGAGGCTGGGCATTCTCTTCTCCAGGTATTCCACCGCTTTGTTTATGCTGCCTGCCACCTGGACACATAATGAAGGGACTGTGAAGTGACTAGTGGCAAGTCAGATGGAAGACCCGCTAAGGGCAGTGTTGCCAACTTGTCGCATTTGTCGCTATATTTAGCCCTTTTTCAGACCCTCCTACTTCTCACATCTAAAATATTTTTGGGTCCGAGAAAAAATCATTAGCATGGTGAAATACATCTTGATGACGTCATCAAGATGTGTTTCACCATGTTAATGAGTTTCCTTTTTTTTTTCTGAGAGTGTACAAATGTGAACCAAATGGACCCGCTAGGGTCCATTTGGTTCACATTTGTACACTCTCAGAAAATAAATAAATAAATAAAATGGGGGGAATTCCCCTTTCAGAGGCGTCCCCCCCACTTCTAAAAGTACCACTACAACACTGGTTACATCTGGTTAACCAACTTAGATGAGGACCACCTGGAACCTTCTCAAGGACCACTGGTGGTCCCCGGACCACTGGTTGAAAACCCCTGTATATACCCCAAGTATATTGTTTTGCAAACCCGCCTCTATTACAACGTAATGTTTATATGCAACGTAAAGAATCAGGATTGTAGTATCGGTATCGAAACGCTACCAATGCCAGTGTTTCCCCCAGCGCTTTATTATCAGGGCGGCCGCCCTGAGTGAACCCCCCCCCCCCCCCCCCCCCCCCCCCCCCCCAAAAAAAAAAAAAAAAAAAAAAAAGTAAAAATGTGTCGTTCATACAATGTGCATGTTATAAAATAAAGTTATCTGCACTAAGGCTTCAAACCGAAAGTGCGATTTGGAACCATGTCATTAGCAAATCGCAACGGCCGCGATCATTCAGTATTATTCAGTAGTATCAGTATTCAACCGGAGCGAGTCTGATCCAGTGTTGACACTTCTGTGCTGCGCGCTGCCCAATCAGTGCGTATGCAGTGCTTCTGTGCACGCACACGGAGCACACAGAGTTGTTTAGCTCCCGAAGCAGTAAAAAGACGCATTGGTGGCTGTCTGGTCAACGCATGCCGTCTGTGTCCCGCCCGACTCCCGCGGACCCCCGTCATGTCAGCCTAACCAAACGACATCCACGCTGAAATTATTGCGTTTCAACTGGTGTGCAGCTTCATATGCTTAACGTTAGTCTCCCTCTCCCTGTCTGTTGAATAATTAGCACATAGGCTAGCTTGTAGCTCGTGTGCCACATTGTGACTGACAGACTACAGTGGTCAATTGTCCTAAAAGTCCCCCTTCTGTTTTCTGTTGTAAAGTTTTCTCACTGTCTCTGTTAATGCTAGATGTGTTTTAAGCCTGTTGAAATAACAGGTGAAATACATACTAACATGAATAAATAACAAATTCATGGCTAGGGACTACTCTCAAGTAATACTTTTGTCCCTCAAATGAACAGTTTTGGTCCACTTAAGTCTGATTGATCAATCTATTGTGAAAGAAAAATATCTACCAGTCTGCCTGTTCTGATAAGAAATGAAATATGGCCTAATAATGACATAACTGCAGTAAATGGCCATTGAATATGTGATGACCGCGAAAATGCAGTCATTCCCTTATTGACTATAAGGGAATTTATAGTCATTTTTTTACTGTGGCACTCTGAGTGTCAAGGAAAAAATCATGGCACTTCATGTCAAAAAGGTTGCCTACCCCTGGCCTACGGTATTGTAATTACATCACATGCACGCGCACATGCACGGACGTGCACGCGCACGAGCACAGACTCGAAGCCTCACCACTTTGACTAAACAATTTTCTGGGGGAAACACTGCAATGCTAAATGCTTATTGCATTGCAGTTTGCAATCAAACACACCTATATGCCAGACAGACTGTTTTTACTTTTTATAGCAATACATTTTCTGCAGTATCCATATGTTTCCCACATATGTAATGTATTTGCTAAAAAGTCACTCTATTTTAGGTCATTGAATCGAATCGTATTGCCAGAACAAACCAATCTATCAGACAGAGTGTGTGTGTGTGTGTGTGTGTGTGTGTGTGTGTGTGTGTGTGTGTGTGTGTGTGTGTGTGTGTGTGTGTGTGTGTGTGTGTGTGTGTGTGTGTGTGTGTGTGTGGAGGTTCCTTACATTAATCGTGCCTTCACACGCACTACGCGCCTCCTGCATGGCAATGAGTACGAAAGCAGTCATTGAGACGTCGCTGTCTATTCCATGGACATCCCCCTAAACATGAAGAGAATTATTATTTATTTATTATTAATTATTCATTTTAAACACACATAGTTTTAAAGGTAGGGTAAGTGATTTGAAATTCATCCTGTAGTTCCAGCCTGGTGCACTAGGGGCGCCAAACAGTAGCTACACTATGTAAGCCTGCTGCTCGATCCTGATTGGAGGAGAATTCGCCACCACCTGGGGAACTTTTATTAGCTCCTCTGCTAACGTGGGGGAGGGGGAAACTCCATATATGGTTTCCACACCTTATAATAGAGCATTTTAACAGAAAAAAATATTTTTGCGTGATATCTGACAAAAGTGAAATCACTTCCCCTACCTTTAAGTAGACTATTAAGTTATGGTACTCGAGTATTATTAAACAAGTACTCTAGTACAGATTTCACTTTCAATCACAGTGGAGTAAGAAAATAACAGAAGTCTATGCATAAGAGCTGCCATTGAACTGGCCCGAAGAAGTGAACAGAGGCGACACAACTCTCTCCATCTCCGAGGTTCTGGCCGGGGTTGACACACACTTGTCACAGTTAAAAGGAACACTGTCTAATGAGACAAATATATAATAACACATTACAGTACACTTGCCCTCTATAACTAGAAGTGTACAGTTGAAACACATAAAATAAGCGCTTTAGTTCAAAAATAGTTAATGTTTTCATCCCAAGGGGGCCGTCATTTTATCCTGCCTGTCATATGACCTGTCATAGTGATGACGTCACAGAAGAGCTGTAGTATAGAACATAGTATGGAACATTCCATGATTATCCAGAATGAAACGTAAAACATCGAGGTATATACACTGTTCTGTTTGTAATGACAATGGCGACCCCCGCTGGTGAAATAAAGAACTGTAAAATAGACGGGACGGTCCATAGACGGAGAAAATAATGTAATTGTGTTATGCATCCCGTTTCCTTCTACTGCGGAGCGATGTTCTGTGATGTCATCACTATGACAGGTCATGTGACAGGCACAATAAAATGACGGCCCCTTGGGATAAAAAACATTATTAACTGTTTTTAAACTAAAGAGCTTATTCTATATGTTTTAAATGTTCAATTCTAGTTATAGAGGGCAAGTATACTGTAATGTATTATCCATATTTGTCTCATTATGCAGGGTTCCTTTTAAGCACCAGCTGCTCCTAATGAGCCCTTCGTTCCCCAATCTGTCCCTCCCCAATTTGTCCTTGTCCAATACGCATGTTAGTGGAGGAAAGCTTGACCAGGAAAGCTTGACCTGGGTAGCAACAAGGGTTGCTAAACTATTTGGTCTGGCATTGGACAGTAACTAAACCCCGCCCCAAAAAGGGTGTGGTTTTTAAGAAGGGCTCGTTGTTGGCTCCCTCAGTGCACACAGTGCATACATAGCCTACCCGCATCTCTCTGTGGGCCACGTATCCGGACTCTTTGAAAACTCCATCAGGCTCTTGTCTTTTGAGAATGAGCCACTTGACGGCGTCACAAATCACATTGTCCTGCACGGCCACCTGTAGCTTCCGGGTCATGGCGAACACCTTGATAACATACGCTGTTAGCCTGTAGGAAGAAGATGTTAGATCAGGGGCGGATTGGCACATATTTTCCTACCGGGACAATTTTGCCTTTGCCAGGCCACCTTGGGGGAAGGGAGGGGGGGGGCAGCTGGTTAACCAGATGTAACTCTTTGAGAGCGTAAAAATGAAACCAAATGGACCCTTGCGGGTCCATTTGGTTTCATTTTTACACCCTCAAGAGTTAAAATATTCATCATGTGAATTAGCCCAACTTAGTCTACACAACTAGAGAATGTAGAAGATTAATGGTCATTTTGATCTGTATGTTCCAGGCGAGCATCTAGCGCATTCTAGTGCATTTTGGAAGTGCCACTAGTGCATTTTGGATCTTGTCCAGGCCAATAGGTGGCGCCACCGGGAAAACTCCCTGTACTCCAGATGGCCAATCCGCCCCTGTGTTAGATAACAACAAAAACAAACAACCAGCTCTCCATAGAAATACACTGTGGTGGTGGCACCAGTTTTCATTCAACTCTAAACACTGTGAAAAAGGGGCTTGTAAAGGGGCTCCACCTTGAATTTTACACTTTTTGGTGTTACCATCTCCAGTGTATTTTTACACCCCAAAAAGTTGTTTTTTAGAACATTCAGACCTGAGATCTGAGTCCCATACTTAAGATCCATGTGTGTGTGTGTGTGTGTGTGTGTGTGTGTGTGTGTGTGTGTGTGTGTGTGTGTGTGTGTGTGTGTGTGTGTGTGTGTGTGTGTGTGTGCGTGCGTGCGTGTGTGTGTGTGTGTGTGCGTGTGTGGTTGCTCACCAAGTGTTGCACCTATTTGCATAATTTGCACCACTCCACAAAGAAAAACAATCTTTATGACGGAAGGCAAGCTGGTTGTGATAGCCTAAAAAGAGGCACAAGCACAAATATATATAAATATAAATATAAATGAGAGTATGTCACTGTTACAGAGACATAATAATGTGGGGTTAATAAAAACACAAATGCACTTAAAGGGGAACTCCACCCATTTTCAACATTCTAATATGTCATTAGTATACCCAAGAGGTGCTGAGTGGACATGATAAAAAAGTTCCCCCATTCTGTGTTCCCAAGAAATGGAGGTCTGAAGAAAACCACTAACATGGTGAAACATCTTGATGACATCATCAAGACGTATTTTCATCATGTTAATGGATTTCTTTAGGCGCTTATTTTTTTTTTTTTTTTTTTTGACAGCGCACAAATGGAACCAAATTAACCTGTTATGGTTCATTTGGTTGCATTTGTATGCTCTCAGTAAAAAAAAAAATGTTGAAAATGGGTGGAATTCCCCTTTAAAAATTGTCTGATAAAATTACCAAAAGTTTTTTGAAGGTGAAATATCCCTTCAATGTCTTAAGGGAACTGCACATAAACACCTTATTTACAATTACAAATACCTTATCCTAGAAAAGTGCAGGCAATGCTAGTGCACAATTTACAACAATGTACCAGTACACACAATCATGCCTTTCAAGTTGATAGGCAACTAAAATGGCCTTTAAAAAAAAAAACAGTATCAAGATGCTATATCCTGGTAAAAAAAATAGCTATGAAGCATTCATTCATTCCTTACCTTTTGTGATGTGTTGAATGGCTTCAGTGCGTTTGCCGAGACCCACTTCCTCCCACTTGTTGGTTCTGTCCAGGTATGTGGTCGCGATGACGGGTAGCGTCATCCAGATCATGTTCTGCTCGCCACAGCCGCGCGGCTGCACGATGAGTCTGCCCATCGAGTTCCCACTGATGGCGCTCTCCACGAACACACTAGTCGGCTCTCCACCTATAGAGCGGGGGTGTCAAACCCAAATACAGATCGGGCAAAAAATAGAAAAATGAGTACAAGTCGAGGGCCGGAGATACCGGTCTGTGTTTCAGCACCGGTTTACGATGACGCGTCCCTGTCAAACAGCAAAAAAGTAATTTCCCCTCATAAATCAATGTCTCTTAATGGCAAGATAATTGTAAAGATGAACCTACCTGCATTGAAAACTGTTTTAAGTTTTAATGAAAAATAGCAGGTATTCACGTCTCATAGCGCGCCACTCTGTGGCGCCACTCTGTGGCGCCACTCTGTAGCGCTCTGTAAAGCACCACTAGTCTATGAGACGTGAACACCTGCTATTTTTCACAGAATTATTTTTTCTACTATGATCCTCACCAAGTGCTGCTTTCATATTTAATTGAGAAAATAAATGAGACAGAGTTGAGGAAGTAAAACAATTAGTTGGATTCATTTCTTATCATGATGTGTGTAATATACCACCAGGGCCCGTTGCTTCAAGCCTGGAGGCGCCGTCGGTGGATGTGGTCCCACACCCTAACAACCATCCCAACACCCAAGCCGACCCATTCCCTTTAAACCTCACTTCTCACAGGTTAGTTTTAAACCGGGAGCCACTCGCACTGCCACGTCGGCTACATTAACCGATTTTAGGCAAGAATCCCTTTTGGTGTTTTAAAGGGGAGGTCCATCCATTTTCAACATTCTAATATGTCATTAGTATACCCTAGAGCAGGGGTCGGCAACCCAAGATGTTGAAAGAGCCATTTTTTCGACCAAAAATTAAATTCAAAATCTGTCGGGAGCCGCAAAAATGTAAGCCTAATAAGCCCTTAATGGGGAATTCCACCAATTTTCAATGTTGTGAAAAAAGGTCCTAAAAGAAAACATAACTTAAAACATAACTTGATGATGTCATCAAGCTGTGTTTCACTATGTTAATGGTTTTTTTTTTCAGACCTCCATTTCTAGGAAACACGTCATTTTTATCATGTCCACACAACATCTCTGATATATTAATTATACAGTAAACTGTTGAAAATGGGTGGTTCAGATTAAAGCTCCATCTCTGATAAGTGCTGGGCTTTTGGGGCATGACCAACAAGCACTACGTTAACTGGTGATGTAACTGTCAGACAGCACATGGAGTGTTGGGTGCTGTCAGTGGCTGAAATGATTATATTATGTTGGCGGATCGCCCTAATGTGTGTATGTAATAATGATACAGCCAGGGAGCCACTAGGGCTGTGTTCTAGAGCCGCATGCGGCTCCTGAGCCGCAGGTTGCTGAACCCCTGCCCTCGAGGTGCTGGCTGGACATGATAAAAAAAAGTTCCCCCATTCTGTGTTCCCAAGAAATGGAGGTCTGAAGAAAACCACTAACATGGTGAAACATTTTGATGACATCATCAAGATGTATTTTCACCGTGTTAATGGATTTCTTTAGACGCTTCTTTTTTCTGAGAGCGTACAAATGGAAGTTTGCTTCATGCGCTAGGTGAGCAGCTTAATGCAAGTGGGTGGAAGGGAAAATCAGAATACGCCTCCATCCAACTCTATGGTACATACAGATACAGTAACAGACAGACAGGCATGCAGGCAGACACACAGACAGACGACAGACAGACAGACAGACACACAGACAGACAGACAGACACACAGACAGACACACAGACACCTCACCTGTTATTGCGATCTGGGTGCTGCTGGGCGCGTTGGCGACTACTTCTCCCATCGGAATTCCACTGTTGATAACTATTTCGTGTCTGCCCTCTGAACGACAAAGGGAAATGTTTTAATGTTTGCTTCAGAAGAGGCAAGAAATACAAATAGTTGGTATGTAAAGATTATTCCATTGAACTCACGGAATTTGGCAGGGTCCAGAGTTATGTGCCTTGGCTCCTTTATCAATTCTCCTTCAGGCTGGCCGACGCACATAAAGTATAAAAGTAAACAAGTATACAGCATGACTATTAGTCATTTATTATGTTACACTTTAACTATTGAAAAATATTAGTCCTACAAGCTCACAGCATGCCACCGAGTGGCGCGCTGTGAGCTTGTAGCTCTGATATTTTAGAAAAATTGTGAAAATGTGATGCAAATCTTTGAATATATATTCTTTCGGAAGCAAATATTTTGAACTAAATTTGTTGCTTCTGGGGGACCCATACAACAACCTGTTCTCAGATGGGGGTCCTCCGCAGCCAAATATAGATAATTCTGGTGGTCCTTGGCATGAAATATGTAGAGCATCACTGACACAGGAACATAGATTTTACAGAGAAACTAGAATCTGTCAGAATCTAGCATCAGAAACTAGGAACTAGTCAGAAACTAGAATCTAGTGTCAGAAACTACAATCAGGTGTCAAATAGAATATATTCTTAGATTTGTGCATCATTTTCACATTAAAAAATCAGATCTACAAGCTCATATTGTGCCACAGAGTGGTGCAATATGAGCTTGTAGATCTGATTTTTTTAATGGTGAAATGGTGTTGGTTTAGTGGTGCGACACTTGTACCGTACTTTCCGGACTACAGTATAAGCCGCGACTTTTTTCTTGTGCTTTGGACCCTGCGGCTTATTCAGCGGTGCGGCCAATGTATGGATGTTTACGGCTAACAAACACTATAGGGCGTTCTAAGTCTAAATGCACGGTATGACACCAACTTTAAGCCGGCCCGAGCAGGAAATGTAGAGGGACAGGGCACAGGCAGTTCGCTAAGACAGACACTACTAAATGCATCATGGAAAGCAAACGAAGAAGTGCATATAACGCAGCTAAAGGCAGTCGAGCTGCTTGAAAAATAAGGAAATCTATCTGCTGCACGTAGCCTTGGGATCAATGAATCAATGGTTAGACGGCGGAACAACGTGGGGAACGCCGGCGCGGCGGAGACACCAGCTCCTCGGAACGACGGCGCGCGGTGGTGGTCCGCGCGGTGGTGGTCCGCGCGGTGGTGGTCCGCGCGCTGTCGTTCCGAGGAGCTGGCGCCACCAGCGCGCGCACCACCAGGGCGAGGAACATGCTGAAAGCAACTTTTTCTCAAGTCTGCCAGTGGATCCTTACTGCGTGGAAAAGTGTCAAAACATCCACGAACGGGTTTAGAAAGGCTGGCGGCGGCGGCGGCAGCAGCAGCAGCAGCAGCAGCAGCAGCAGCAGCAGCAGCAGCAGCAGCAGCAGCAGCAGCCGCCGCCGCGCGAGAGGGAGGAGGAGGGGTCCGTGGAGGCGGCAATAAAGACGCCTCGTCGAGCGTCTTAAACATTGAGAGGATTCCTGGTGGTCCCCAGCTAAATGGTGGGCAGTTGGTTAACCAGATGTACGGTAGGCTACCTTTTTTCATGAACCAAATGGACCCGCAAGCCTCATTTGGTTTCATGAAGTGATCGGAGTTGCGCATCTCCGGCTACACTCTATGGCCAGTACAGGCCTGGATGTAATATTTCTCAATCGGGGGTGCAGCCGAAAATGGCAGTTGGTTTAGTGGTGCCAAAATTGTAGTTAGTCAATGTTTAACTACCGCTATAAGCATTTGATTTGAAATATCTTTGAAGTTTTCATTGTTTGCATTCCGTCATGTTTGGTGGGGCAGTCAGGGCGTCTAGAGGGCACCCCCCCCCATGTCTATGCCTAGATCCGTCCTTGGTCTACGGCTCTAGCGTTAATTACATACAGCACGTGCAGTTCTGTAGTCGTTTAAATAATAAAAAGGATGCTTCTCAAACAGCATTGTTTGAGAATTGCCGACAATCTCATCTGTGCAAGAACCCTTACATATGGTAATTAAGCATTAAAACACCCGCGGCTAATAGGCCAGTGCGTCTTGTATATGTACACAATTGATTTTTTCGCTAAATTTGGCCGGTGCGGCCTATATTAAGGTGCGCTTCATAACCCGGCAATTACGGTAGTTAGTTAGTAGCATAGTGTTTCAAAAATATTTGAAATACACTTTAAGCACTTTAATTTGAAATATCTTTCAAATATGGGTCGTCATCATCGTCGTCTATTACAACTGTATTACTGAATGGGTTGCTACAGTGAATAATACAGTGCAGTCAGTCTTACTTACCACAACTCGCAGTATCTTCTTGACTCCATCGCTCATGAACGAGTTTTTGACCATGGCTTTGACCTCGATAAAGTGATGGCCATCCTTCATGGGGATAATGATAAAGGGCACCATCCGTGAGCTTTGTGCCCCAACCTTCACCTCCACGCGATACTTTCCACGCTTGGAGGCCGCGCTGCACAAGTGCTCTGAGGAGTCCATTAGTTCCACACGCACCTGTAGAGGGATCCAAGATCATCGCTTTATTCTCCAAAAGGGAAAGCGAAAAAAAAAATATCCAAGGCATATCACATATCTTTTCCCACCTTAAAGGGGTATTCCACTTTCAAAAAAACTTTTATTCATTTTATGGTCTACTCTACTCAGTCTCATGTGAACACACCAGACAGTTTATTAAGTTACTACATTCAGTATTTAGATATTTGATGTTCATTTTAGCTGCATTTTAATTATGACAGATTATTCGAAAACAACCCATCTTTTTCTGGTGACTGATATTGTCCTCCTACTACGTGGGCGAGGGCCATGGAATTTCATTTACAGTTTTCATTTATTTTTAAAATATTGTTTTGAAAAATGTACCCGCCTCCCAGCCAAATAAACAACAAGTTTTTTCCTGAAATCAAAAGGATTCTAGCTATAGTTGTTGATCTCCTGGATGAACGGTTTCCTCTAAATATCCCAAATGCATGACAAGACCAGTTTTGGGAACATCACAGCCTAAAACCTCACATACAGTCTCATGTATCGTATTCCATAAAGGTTGGATTTTACGTTGTAGGACAATTCCAAAAGGCATAGGCGATTTTAGGCTCTCCCAGCAGGGGTAGGCATAGATCTGTAACTGTTGAGAGCTTAAAAGGAAACTAAATGGACCCGTAAGGGTCTCCTTTTTAACAATAGAAAACAATGAAAGGGGCTGTTTTTTTTTTGTCTTTTTTTAAGTAGAGCCATTGAAAATCAAACTAAAATAAGGTACATAAATCCAGCGCAAGCGATAGTTCATGGAGGCACGGAGGGCAGAAGGTTTATTTTATTATTCTCCTTATTCTCAGTCATTAATTCATTCTGTTTCTTTAAATCAGCAGTCTCTCTCCATGTCAACTCCCCTCACTCTCATTGGCTGTCAGCTAAGTCACTCACACCCACATTCAATCAGGCGTTCTTTATAAGTGATCACTACTCTGTCCTCAGTCTTCTTGCTAGCTGACTCTGTGTCCTGTTGATCAGATGTCCCTGTTCAGATTTCCTCCACCTCCCTGGCCTCCTCCCTGTGGCACTAGTGTGACACTAATCATGATCATGATTTATGTTGTAAGGTTTCGGGGGGTTGTTGATATCAGAGCTGTGTCTCGGTGCACAGAAATCTGAGATATCAAACGTGATATCAGACCTATTAGTCCAGGAAAAATAGCGTTTCAAGTGGAATAAATTGTAACATGGGAATTTTCTTCACAGATCATTTCTTTGAGGTCTCCAGAACAACATATTAAAAGTCCCGAAAAATCCCAGTTGCGCAAATATGTTTAATTGTTTAATTTCATAAAGTAATAGAATATATAGGCTCCAATGGAGTGATAGCCCCGCCCCCTTCCTATACAAACCCATTATAACTTAAAACTCCATTTTAACCATGATGGATTATTCAAAAACAACCCATCCTTTTTCTGGTGACTGATATTGTCCTCCTAATACGTGAGAGGACCGTGGAATTTCATTCACAGGTTTCAGTTATTTTTAAAATATTGTTTTGGAAAATTTAGCTGCCTCCATATCTGGCCATGCCCACCCACATGAATATTAAAATAATAAATAAATGAAACCTGTAAATGAAATTCCACTGCCCTCTCACATATTAGGAGGACTATATCAGTCACCAGAAAAAGGTGAGGGCAGTGGAATTTCATTTACAGGTTTCATTTATTTATTTTTTAATATTCATTTGGGTGGGCATGGCCAGATATGGAGGCAGCTAAATTTTCCAAAACAATATTTTAAAAATAACTGAAACCTGTGAATGAAATTCCACGGTCCTCTCACGTATTAGGAGGACAATATCAGTCACCAGAAAAAAGATGGGTTGTTTTTGAATAATCCATCATGGTTAAAATGGAGTTTTAAGTTATAATGGGTTTGTATAGGAAGGGGGCGGGGCTATCACTCCATTGGAGCCTATATATTCTATTACTTTATGAAATTAAACATATTTGCGCAACTGGGATTTTTCGGGACTTTTAATATGTTGTTCTGGAGACCTCAAAGAAATGATCTGTGAAGAAAAATGCCATGTTACAATTTATTCCAATTTTAGGTAAAACATGAGCTAAAATTACTGGCCTACTATGTCTCGGTACATCGATCTGATGCCACATGAGCAGAGCCACACCGCCATACTAGCAAACACTAACAAAAGCTTTACAATAAATGCTCTATGGCAGGGGTTTTCAACAGGTGGTCCAGGGACCACCAGTGGTCCTTGGGGGGGTTCCAGGTGGTCCCCAGCTAAGTTGGTTAACCAGATGTAACTCTTGAGAACGTAAAAATGAAACCAAATGGACCCTTGCGGGTCCATTTGGTTTCATTTTCACACTCTCAAGAGTTAAAACATTCATCATCTGAATTAGCCATTTTGGAATGTATGTTTTGCTTGTTTTGTTTCCCAAATCCAGCCTGGAATTGTAGACAAAAGCAAAATAAATCTTTAGATTTGGGGTCTGTGGGGCTAAAATGTCCTCAAATGGTGGTCCGTGGCTCAAATGCTGAATAAATGGTGGTCCCTGAGATGAAAAAAGGTTGAAAACCCCTGGTCTATGGCCTTTCTGAGCCGATGTGTGTCAATGAACTTACTGTAATTTGATCAGGGCTGCTGTTGTGCAGGATTGCCTTGATTTCCAGCTGCTCTCCGCGGACAGCTGAGTAGGGCAGCCTGAGATCAATGAAGAACGGCTTATGAACGACTATGTCTAATGATTCACCCACGCAAATGCCTGCAGAGGAGAGAAAACAATGAAGACAGGATCAGGGTTATAACAGTTAACTAAAACTAACTAAAAAACGAAAACTAAAAAAAAAAATCAAAAAATATTTGAGTTAATTAACTGAAACTAATAAAAACTAAAAATGAATGCAAAAAAAACGATAACTAAACTAAAACTGTAATGTGGGTTCAGAAAATTAACTAAAAATAACTGAAATTATACCCAAAATACCCTTAGTTTTAGTTTTTTTATAAAGCTTTTGAATCCAAATTTTGAATTTTTACATCCTATACCTGACAACCACTGCACAGAAAAAATAAAATAACTAAAACTAAAACTATAACTAAACTAAAACTAACTAAAACTAAATATTTTCACCAAAATAAAAACTAAATAAAAACTAGCAAACCCGCTCTAAAAAACTAAGTAAAACTAACTGAATTATAAAATAAAATGTCAAAACTAACTAAAACTAAAATTAAATGAAAAATCCATAACTATAATAACCCTGGACAGGATGGGATAAGACTCGCCATAAAAAACAGAGACTCGCCATAAAAAGACTCGCCATAAAAAACAGAGACTCGCCATAAAAAGACTCGCCATAAAAAACACTTCATAGACACAAAATTGCAGAGCTGCAGTCGGGCTATAATAAGGCACGTTTGAAATCCATTAATTTTCTCAAAAAAAAAATATATAATAATAATAATAATAAAAAAAGAACGACAGTGTGCCTTATAATTCGAAGCGTCTTATACAGTATATGGATTGTTTGAGTGCACTAGCTTCTATTCCATGTTGACTGCAGTAGCTTCTATTCCATGTTGACTGCAGTAGCTTCTATTCCATGTTGACTGCAGTAGCTTCTATTCTATGTTGACTGCAGTAGCTTCTATTCCATGTTGACTGCAGTAGCTTCTATTCTATGTTGACTGCAGTAGCTTCGATTCCATGTTGACTGCAGTAGCTTCTATTCTATGTTGACTGCAGTAGCTTCTATTCCATGTTGACTGCAGTAGCTTCTATTCTATGTTGACTGCAGTAGCTTCTATTCCATGTTGACTGCAGTAGCTTCTATTCCATGTTGACTGCAGTAGCTTCTATTCCATGTTGACTGCAGTAGCTTCTATTCCATGTTGACTGCAGTAGCTTCTATTCTATGTTGACTGCAGTAGCTTCTATTCCATGTTGACTGCAGTAGCTTCTATTCTATGTTGACTGCAGTAGCTTCTATTCCATGTTGACTGCAGTAGCTTCTATTCTATGTTGACTGCAGTAGCTTCGATTCCATGTTGACTGCAGTAGCTTCTATTCTATGTTGACTGCAGTAGCTTCTATTCCATGTTGACTGCAGTAGCTTCTATTCTATGTTGACTGCAGTAGCTTCTATTCCATGTTGACTGCAGTAGCTTCTATTCTATGTTGACTGCAGTAGCTTCTATTCTATGTTGACTGCAGTAGCTTCTATTCCATGTTGACTGCAGTAGCTTCTAATCCATGTTGACTGCAGTAGCTTCTATTCTATGTTGACTGCAGTAGCTTCTATTCTATGTTGACTGCAGTAGCTTCTATTCTATGTCAACTGCAGTAGCTTCTATTCTATGTTGACTGCAGTAGCTTCTATTCTATGTTGACTGCAGTAGCTTCTATTCTATGTTGACTGCAGTAGCTTCTATTCTAGGCGTTTTATAATCCGGGGCGCCTTAGATATGAAAACAGTTATAAAATAGGCCAGGGCTGCCCAAAAGGTAGATGGTGATCTACCAGTAGAGCATGCAGGCCGTGCAGGTAGATCACATGACAGTCCCCACGCTTGGACCTTTATAGATCTGTAACTCTTGAGAGCGTTAAAATAAAACCAAATGGACCTTTACGGGTCTATTTGGTTTCATTTTACACTCTCAAGACTTAAATTATATTTAAACATTTGAATTACATAATTTTCAAGAGACCATACAATTACAAAATGGAGAATAACTGTTATTGTGTACAAATCGTGGACAGAAATGTGAAAGTTCTTAGTATTCAGTGCAAGAAACTAAACTCATCACAAACTGTCAACTCAATCCTCAAATACTGTTTTCAAACGTCAGTAATAGCATAAACAGGAATTCTTCCCCTCTATTTTGCGTTATAAGTGCATTATTCTTAAACACTATAACACTGAGTAACACCATCACCACTATTTCAAAGCTCAAACTTTCTAGGGGGCCTTGAAATGGATTTTCAGTAATGGAACAGTCACATTTTTGATGTCTAGATCTAGTTGAGCCGGTCATTTTGAAAGTAGCTCTCAAGTCAAAAAAGTGTGGGCACCCCTGAAATAGGTCATTGATTGAAGGTGTGCCATATAATCCGGTGCGCCTTATAGTGCGGAAAATACGGTAACAGTAGCCAGTTTTTGATAGCCCTCTCTGCAACTTCGACGTGACGTGGAAGTAGGTGTGCTCCGTCGCAGTCACCACAAGAAACCCAACATATATAGCTAAGAAAGTAGGCGACGCCGACGGGCTCCACCCCTTCCACTGGCGTCTTTGGTTTCCACGGTGACACACCCTCTGCAGCGTACCTCTTGTCCATGTTGTTAACTCCTGGACCGCCGAAGTCGCGGTCGTCGTGCACGTTGCACGCGGTCCCGTCCGCCAGTAACGACAAAGGCGCAGAAAACGACTTCTTTACTCTTTAACCCAACTATTAGTCCCAGCGTATCGTCTGATAAAGATCCCGTTGCTGACTTTCATTTGGAACAGAATTGCCGTGACAACTTTTTTTTTTTGTCCCATTCGCACCCATTTAATCCAATGCATTCTAAAGCCTCTCCTGAGAATCTGCCCCTGAATGTCGTGGGGGCGCACGGGTAAATCAACTAGGGCTAGACGTCACTTCCTCACCCAGAAACTTTTTTGCTCAGATCGTGAGAGGACAGGTTAGTCAAGAAACAGCATGATGTCATCACACATCCTGTCCTGAGATCTGGCACTTCAAAATAAGGTGTTTTTTTTACCGATTGCACTGGCTTGAGCCGTGGCATACAGCAGAAAACGACAAATACACGCTCGCAGTCGATGGTTAACCGCAAGGAATATATACCGAGCACCGCGACGTTGTGAGTCACAAACTCTCTATTATCTAGGCAAGAGGAGGAAGTTCTCACCATGCGTCTTGGACAGGCTAATGCCTGTGACCACCCAGGTGGTGATGGAATCTGGAAGTGGTTCCTGTCTTGTTTTGTCACTGAAAGAGAAGAGAGGAGAGTCTGAGTGTGTGTGTGTGTGTGTGTGTGTGTGTGTGTGTGTGTGTGTGTGTGTGTGTGTGTGTGTGTGTGTGTGTGTGTGTGTGTGTGTGTGTGAGCGCGTGCATGCATTATGACTGTGTGTTTGACAGGAATACAGTTGGCCAACGGTTTATACCACAAATGGGTATTATGCGGCCCGGGCGGGGGCCAAATGCGGCCCTTTGACTGCCTCTGACCGGCCCGGGGACCACCAGTGGTCCTTGAGAGAGTTCCAGTTTAATATGAAAAGTTGGTTAACCAGATGTAACTCTTTGAGAGCGTAAAAATATTTATCTGAATTAGCCAGAAGATGTACTAAAAGAAGTCATTTTTGATCTATGTTTGCCTGTTTTGTTTGTGAAATCCAGCCTGGTATAGTGGACAAAAGCAAAATAAATCTTTAGTTTGAGGTCTGTGGGGCTAAAATGTCATCAAATGGTGGTCCATGGCTCAAATACTGAATAAATTGAGGGCCCTGGTGTCAAAATGGTTGGTCTTACTCTTACTTCTATCTTGAAATTAAATTAATACTAGTCCTATACCCGTTGTGAAATATCTGATCTGGAAATGATGTGTAGATCACATTGATTGGGAAGGAATTGTTGATGTTGGAAAGTTGGGTTGAACTTGGGCACAAAAGTAATGTTATAGACCTATAGGCCTACATATAAAATAGCCTGTGCTCAGTCACACAGCCTGGTAGGGTACTCCCTAATATATTTTGTGAGTCGCACAGATGAAAGGCTAGGGCAGATTGTGTGTGTGTGTGTGTGTGTGTGTGTGTGTGTGTGTGTGTGTGTGTGTGTGTGTGTGTGTGTGTGTGTGTGTGTGTGTGTGTGTGTGTGTGTGTGTGTGTGTGTGTGTGTGTGTTAGCTCTGGCTGGGGAAACGCGTGGCTCAAACAACCGTTGATGTGAGCTTGTAGACAGGCTATTTGGGGCGTGTTTGGAACTTCAGAACTGTGCCCTAAATGCACTGGAGTGCCCTGTTGTGTTTCATTTATACGTGGTGTATTTGGGGCATTTGGTGCTCCTCGTTCGTTTATCCACACTGGTGTGTTTGCTGCACGCACTGAGCAACCCTACGCTGGAGACGGCGTTGGCCGGTGGCATGATTGCGTCAAAGCTATGTCTCGAGCGCTCCCGTTCAATAAAAAGCAATACAATTAATGTGAGCTAAGACGCTAGGCTATGGCTAAGCACTGCACTGTGGTCCCCTAACTTTTCTGTGTAAAAGTTTAGAGAGAATTGGATGCCGTGGCCGCCGTGCGTAATGAATATCCAGACGTGTAGATTTCAGTGGTGGAAGAAATAAGTCGTAGCCTCGTAGGTGACCGTAGTAGCACGTACGCTGGAGACGGGGTTCGCTGCCCGGTGTGGAAGGCATGATTGAGTCACAGCTGTGTCAAGCTAGGCGATGGCTAAGCACTGTACTGTGGTCCCCTAACTTTTCCGTGTAAAAGTTTGGAGAGTAGTGGATGCCATGGCCGCCGTGCGTAATGAATATCCAAACGTGTAGATTTCAGTGGTAGTAGAAATAAGTCGTAGCCTCGTAGCTGACCGCAGTAGCGCGTATATAATCACGCCGTTGTGGCAGGCGGAGCAGCGAGGACAGAGAACGCAAGGGGAGGTGATCCCGTGTTGCACAACAAACTGTGACCACAAATAAATGTGTGTCCGTGTGACGTGATCTGCGCGGTGATGAGCTTTTCATGCAGTTCTATTAAATTAAAATGATTGGTATAATGTTAGGTGTTTGTAAGTAGCGCACATTGGTGCTGGATGACAGGGCTGTGCTACGCGAGGTTCATCGAGGCTGTCCGTGCGCCGTGGCATGTGTGGGTGATCCTCATTGCACAGTGCATTTGCGCAGGTAACAGACAGACAGACAGAAAGACACACAATCCTAGAATTATTTAGAGAGATTACGCAGACTTTAGTTCAGTCTTTAGTCTTGGCCCTTTATGTATCTCATTTGGCCCCTTGGGAAAAAAATAATTGCCTACCCCTGGTTTATACAGTCAAAGGTCATACTAAAATTGTAACACAAAAAAAGCTCCAGGGGTCTTCTAGCAGCTGTGTGCAGGTGGATTTCAAATTTTCCTCACCAGCGAGGATTGTCACATTTGGGCAGTGTGATGTCCTTCCATAGCCAGCTCTCAGGGAAGTAAGTACGGGTGACAACTTCACTGTCATCATAATCGTCCTCATCGTCGTCACCTAAGTTGTAATGTAGAAAAGAAAGTTTCATTTTAGAAATCACAATAAAGAATAGATAACTGACATTAATCTTGTTCTTATAGATTGAACAATTAAAAAGATTTTTTTTTTTTTTTTTTTTTTTTTTATTGGCAAAAATTAACCACAAAACTGCCATGGCAGGTTATTTTCTAGGCTGGGTTCCGGGCTTCGTTCCACGCATCTGAAATGTCAGTTCGCAAATCACTCCCCACAGGTAGGCGGGACATATGAAGGTTGAGATGTAGCCGAAGGGCTTCTGATTGGTCGCTAGGTGACGTAAATTGATTGTCAGGAAAATGCAAGTCAAGCAGTGCTCTAGCCAGACCGATTTGCTTGGTGACATTTCATATACACGGAACGGAGTGAATCAGGTTGGAGCCCAGGCTAGATATTTTCACTTCGATAAGTTAGAGCCCGACATGACAGAGGCAGGGGCGGATGTAACATGTCCCATTTGGGGGGGGGGGGGGGGGGGGGGGGGGCAAGAGAACATGTTGGAGGGGCAAGAGAAAATGGTATGCCCCCATACCATTTTCGGTTACAGGACTTTTATTAGGAAAGTATAAGCATCAATAATAACATCAGTTGTTGTTGAAGTTGCAACAGACACGCAGCATGCATAAAGCTAAAGGTCTGACTCAGAGAGGTTTCTGTTTTCAATGATGAAACGCTGTTGGTTTAGTGGTGCCAAAATTGTAGTTATAGTAGCAGTAGTAGTGTTTCAAATCATTTTAAATTTAAGCACTTTTATTTGAAATATCTTGGGTTGTTTTGCATGGCATCGTGTTTGGGGAGGGGGGGCAGACTGGGTATTTAGGGCCCCACATGCCCATGCCTAGATCCGCCCCTGGACAGAGGGCTGCCGCTGAGGTCACTTACTGCGACAATTGACGCATATGTCCTGCTTGTTCGCCCGCTCCTGGGTCATGTTGGTGCAGCAGTGCAGGAAGGCTGCAGCGCATTCCGCGCCCTCCTGGATGTACTCGGTGCGGCGCTGGCAGTCGTATGACAGCGGGGTTTCTTTCATTCCGTCCACACAACACCTGCGCAGCTTTTCGTCAGTGTACTGGCTCTCTGGGAGATGGGGAGATGAAAGGACAAGGCATGTAAAGGCCCTGCTACACTAGCAATATTCTGATCAATATCAACTAGCAATGTCAACATCAACGAGGCAACATGATGAGACACATGGCAACAGGTAACATTAAAAGGGGAATTCCACCCATTTTCATTTTTTCTTGAGAGTGTACAAATGTGAACCAAATGGACCCGCTAGGGTCCATTTGGTTCACATTTTGTACACTCTCAGGGGAAAAAAAGAAGCCTTAGTTTGCATTGAATCATTTTCACCCAACTGCCACCCAAGTCAAAACGTTCATTTAGCGGAATAAAAGTCACAAAATCGTTGTTTTGTCCACAGCAGTGAAGCAGCAGCAGCAGCCATGGTCTCAGAAAAGTTTATCTGTGGGAGTCTAGGAGAAAGGATCAGGTGACGCCAAGGAGGGCTGTGATTGGAGGGTTCCGAAATGTTGACCAGTAGAGGGCACTAAAGATCTGACTTTTCTGAACAACCAGGAGTTGATCATTTTCTATAGAAGTGAAAAGTCAATGTTGATGATTGACGTTGCTTGTTGATGTTGATCAAAACATTGCTAGGTGTATCAGGGCCCTTAGACGTAAGCTTGTTTTTTATTTCGTTTATAGGCATATTTGTTTGTTATGTTATGTTTTCTGTTTTTGTCATTTTGATTTTGACCAAGGGTGGGCAATTATTTTTCCCCAAGGGGCCAAATGAGATACATAAACTATTGTGGAGGGCCAAGACTAAAGGGTGAACTAAAGTCTGCGTAGTATTAATTTAATTTCAAGATTAAAGTAAGCGTAAGACCAACCATTTTGACACCGGGGACCTCTATTTATTCAGTATTTTAGCCACACAAGACGCCAAAACTAAAGATTCCTTTTGCTTTTGTCCACAATTCCAGGCTGGATTTGGGAAACAAAACAGTCAAACATACAGATAAAAATGAACATTAATCTTCTACATTCTCTAGTTGTGTAGACTTGGGGCTGATTCACATGATGAATATTTTAACTCTTGAGAGTGTAAAAATGAAACCAAATGGACCCGCAAGGATCCATTTGGTTTCATTTTTACGCTCTCAAAGAGTTACATCTGGTTAAGCAACTTTCCATATTTAACTGGAACTCTCTCAAGGACCACTGATGGTCCCCGGACCACTGGTTTAAAACCCTTTCAGGGGCCGGTCAGAGTCAGACAAAGGGCCGGATTTGGCCCCCGGACCGCATAATGCCCAGCTATGATTTTGACTGTGGGACTACAGGAGGTGTGAATGGGCTTTATAGCTAAATCCGACATAATGTCCACCTGAGAATGATCATGGATTGATAACGATGATTGATGATATGCATACATGTATTGAATGTTCATTAAGGTGCACTGTGCCAGAAAGAAAGAAAGAAAGAAAGAAAGAAAGAAAGAAAGAAAGAAAGAAAGAAAGAAAGAAAGAAAGAAAGAAAGAAAGAAAGAAAGAAAGAAAGAAAGAAAGAAAGAAAGAAAGAAAGAAAGAAAGAAAGAAAGAATTTGAAGTTGTATATCAGCTTTTCCTTTGCTAAAGTGCTGCATTCACAAGGAATCCTGCATTCCGTAGACAGGAAAATCTGTTGTAATTGGGGTTTTAGCTGACATTTTGTGATGTTGAGTTCAGTTTATTGTACCCAAAACTAAGAACTTTCACGTTTTTTGTCCGCTGGTCAAAATAACAATTATTCTCCATTTTCTAATCGTGTAGGCTCTTGAAAATGACGTAATTCCGATGTTTAAATATAATTTAACTCTTGAGATTGTAAAATGAAACCAAATGGACCTGTGAGGGTCTCAAAAGCCTGGGACGGTACGGAGTGGTAAAAAAAAAAATCCTTCGTTTTTTTTTTTTTTTTTTTTTTTTACATTGATGCAGTCTGTCGTTACCTGGTTTACCTGATTCCATGTAAATGCAGCATATGAGTGAAAAATACATATTATACATATTATACATATTATACATATTATATAGTCCTTATTATAGAGTGAGTCTTCCGGTCAACTAAAGTGGTTAATAGTTACCTAGGGTCATCCTGAGATCCGTTATGGTTGCAGATCGTTTCCTCCTCGCGCTGCCGCTGTCTGGACACTTCAATTCTAGAAAACACATTAGACAACAAAGGCTGAGCAATGACAAAGGATTCAATGGACTATAAGCTGTTTTATTATACTCGTCGTACACGTGTTTCGAATGGATCAATCTCAAGTTCTCAATCTCGTTGTTTATTCTTTTCCAGTTTACCTGTATTCTAACGATAGCCCGAAAAAGGACATCTATGTCCCATACATGAGAAACACCTTTTACAGCACGGTTTATGAGCTACCGTAATTTCCGGACTATAAGCCGCTACTTTTTTTCATATGCTTTTGACCCTGCGGCTTATACAACGGTGCGGCCAATCTATGGATTTTTACAGGTGTAACTCTTTGAGAGAGTAAAAATGAAACCAAACGGACCCTTGCGGGTCCATTTGGTTTCATGTTTACACTGTCAAGACAAGAGTTATGATATTCATCATCTAAATTAGCACCGCTTAATGAATGAGTCATGGTCATTTTGATCTCGATGTTTTGCCCGTTTTGTTTTGCGAAAATCCATCCTGCACAAAACCAAAATAAATCTTTAGTTCTGGGTTCTGTGGGGTGAAAATTGTGGTCCTTAGCTCAAATGCTGAATAAGTAGTGGGCCCTGGTATGAAAAAGGTTGAAAACCAGTGCTCTAACATGAAGCTTGTTGTCTGGTGCGGCTTATATTCAGGTGTGGCTTATATAGTCCGGAAATTACGGTACTACTACCACTACCAGTGTTGGGACATGTTCACAACGGGTAAGGTCCTAGTATTACATAATATATTACCAAAATGCAGTAACTTGTAATATAAATATATTACTTAACATAAAAATTATAATATATTATACTTTTCTTTCTGCGTTACTTGCATCAATATTACTTTCTGTTTGCTTACTTTCGTTGCAAGTGTTCTTGTGAAATTATCTTGCAGAAGTTAAGAACTGCAGAAGTTAAATAATTACTTATTTTCTATAATTTGTCATCAAATTATTTACTAGCTTTCATGAATTCAAGGAATAAATTTGTTTTTTCAAGTTGATTTCATACGGATTCGTCCAGATAGCCAAGTGCGCTTGCTTTATTGTAGGTATGCCACTGTCCTATGCAATATTTGATTAATAGTGACACTAAATATTTAATTATATAGGCCTATTTTGTAAAAAAGTTTTTAAGTAATATGTAATAGTAATATTAATATATTACACTTGCTCAGACAGTAATATTGTAATATAATATATTAAGTAATATATTAACAAGGTAAAGTAATATTCCCAACACTGACCACTACAAACACATACCAGCAATAAGTAGGGGCAGAAATGGAGGGAAGGATATGAAGATAAAGTGGTCTTACGTTGCCTGTACGGAGTCCCGGACGCAGTGTTGGTCTCAAACAGGAGTCCAGCGTCGTAGAACACACCCATGCTGTCCTTCCCTGCACCCGCTGTGCAGCCAGTATCATACTTCTCCACCAGGTCCCACACCTGATTCACACACACACAAACACCAAACAGCAATTCAGCACATTACATTATAATTAGGGATGTCCCGATGCCACTTTTTCATTTCCGATCCGATCCCGTTACCACAATTTTTGTGTTAGCCGATACCGATACCAATACCAGAGAAGAAAATATATAACATACAAAAGAAAAAAAATACCTTTATATGAAGTCACCAACTGGGAATGACATACTCCTCTCAAATGTGCACTTGGGAAACTCCAAAGCAAACTCCACATAACCAAACATTTTACTGTCAACCCCTTACCCCTGTGTCTGATCACTGGTTAAACAGGCATATTTGCCAATATGTGACCCGATAATGACAACTATAGGGCCAATACTGATACTTTTCCGATACCCATACAGTATTTGCCGATACCGATATGATTAAAAAGGGACAAAAAGAGCCGATCCGATACCTTTGTATTGGTATTGGGACATCACTAATTATGATATTTAACCTTTACAAAAATGGAAGTTTAGTTTATTCATTATGCAAACACATAAAATGTACAGTCAATATACGCACTGCTCTTAAACCAGGCTGCTTTAAATGCTTTTTTTTTTTTCATTATAGTACTTTTCAAATAATTATAATGGTGAATTGAAGAGATATTGAGCAGCTGCCGTGAACATGAGATTACAATGTTTTATCAATATTAGGGCTGGGACTTTAACTGACAAATTTAACTTAATGAATTACGGAAACATTTTTAATGAGTCCCAGTACTAATCATATAGTAATCTTGGGAAGCACAATCTTTATAATTTAACCTCTTAAAACAGGCAGAGATCCGGGTACACAAAATACAAAAAAGAAAAAAAAAAAAGAGGAGAATCTTTATTACATAATACATTTAATAAAGATAATAAAGATTATTCTTCTCTTTTACTTCTGGGGGTTCCCTGAACAACATATTCTGAGGAGGGGTCTGTGGCCAAATAAATAATAATAATGTTGGGGGTCCTTGGGGAGGATTAATATTAGACATTTGTATAACCATTGTGTCCTGATCTTATTCTAGTTTCTGATGCTTTTCACAATTTTTTTCAAAAATAGCAGAACTACAAGCTCATATCGCGCCACTCGGTGGCGCGATATGAGCTTGTAGATCTGCTATTTTTCAACAGCTTAAAAACACCAAAACGCGTTCAGTACACAAAGGGTTAATGGCGTTAAGAAGAAGAACACACAACGCACCTTTTTCTGGGTGAGACGATTCTTGTTGTTGAGCACGTAGATGCCTTTGTCCACAGCCACCAGGCCCACCGTGGCGCCTGGGTCTCCGGTGACTCTCAGTTCAAAACTGCTACGAGGCTCGTACACCTTGTTTTCCTTTAATGACAGCGTCAACTACAGCACAAATGACAGGGGAAAAAGACAGGAGTAGAGGGAGAATAAACGGTATTGGAATGTGTCGTTTATGAACCACTAAGTGGATTTTCATAGAAAGTGTGTAATACTAGGGCTGGGACGATATTGGTCCCTCACGATACCATATAGGTGGCGATATTAGGCCTTCGGTAATGAATATGAATGATATGAATGATACTGATGAATGATACTGTAACTGCAGCTGAAAAACAAAAACTAAAAACAATAAATGAATGAATAAAAAACAAAAAAAGGTAAAAATCAGAACTTACTTACTAATGTATATCCTCAGTTATTAATCTTCGTTTGTATCTGTCTCAACTGATTCTCATACCAGGCTTTTTGCTTTTATCTTGTGGTTGTTTTTTTGGGGGGGGAATGAAGCAGCTATAGAAGTCATTTAACATTTTAGTTCTGCAACCCGTTTTTCCTCCCTGAATGATTCCTCAGCAATATCACAATATTTTCTGAGGAATATACGATATATATTGCGGGAGGAAGCATACGATAATGATGTTTCAGCACATCCTTATGTAATACGCCCTTACTTTCAATCTCATACACTAAAGTATTTGAGACTGATTTCTGCCATCATAGGTGAGACTTAGGTCGCATTCGCAGCAGAAATATTTACTGCAATTGAAACGAAATCCTGCTGCGTATTGTTGGAAAGTGCGCTTTGTTTAGCCGGTGTGAAGTCTCATTCGGATTCTAATGTGTCGCAAAGAAAGAACCACATTTTACTCCCCAAACATTTTACTCCTTCAAAAGAGTGTGGACCACTGCTGGTGTGAATGCAATCGCATTAAAGGGTTATTCCACTTTAACAAAAACTTTTGGTCTTTTTATGGTCTACTCAGTATCATGTGAACACACCAGACAGTTTATAAGTTACTCCATTCAGTATTTAGATATATGTTGTTCATTTTAGTGTATCCACCTCGTTCCTATAGAAACCCATTGTACCTTAAAATTCAATTTTAGCCATGACAGATTATTCGAAAAACAACCAATCTTTTTTTCTGGTGACTGATATTGTTCTCCTAATATGTGAGAGGGCTGTGGAATTTCATTTACGGTACTGTTTTCATTAATTTTTAAAATATTGTTTTGTTCATTTGTCTGGGGCATGCCAAAATATGGAGCCTGATACATTTTCCAAAACAATATTCTACCTAACCCCCTACCCCAAACCCTTTATCCCTTTTTTTACTATTTTTAAAAACTGTTTGGAATATTTCAATGTGCCAATCTATTGACACGTTGTGAGCATGTAGACTGGCCGACCGTTTTAACTTTTTTTTTAATAGTTTAAAAAGGAAAAGGAGTTAAGGGATAAGGGGTTTAGCGGTGATGAAAAATGTGTTTTAAATGTTTAATTCTAGTTATAGAGGACAAGTATAATGTATTTATCCATATGATGCCTACTACCCTGGTATCCTTTTAAAGCATGTCTGGTGGTCGCCCCCTCCCCTCATGGCAACATAGACAACTGCCTAGTCTGCCTAATGGCAAAAACGCCCCTGCCTCAGTCAAAGTGTTAAGTGAGAATGCAATGTGTGCGTGTTTGTCTCTCACCGAACCCATGCAGTTGTCCTTCACATCCACCCAAATGGAGTCTGACACCACTTCATCGGCTCCGATGTGGTAGTAGGCAACGATGCGGAAGGAGGGCAGCATGTCCTTAGTAATGACCAGCGACAGAGACACCAAGGACTGGCCTGCTCTCTTGAAACGCTTGGACATGATTATCCGGCCTCTGCTCAGGATCTGAAGTCATGAATGAAAACACATTATTCCGGTTATTCTCAACAAGTAAATGACAAAACTGAGTTTTAGTGGGCCCTGAAAAAGAAAAGACTGCAGGTAAAATGCACACAGTAGACACATATGGGATCTCGACCACAGCCGAACTCACTAGGTATGTGATGTCTTGGTTTGGATTTGCATGCCTGGGAAGGTTCAGGTTGATTTTCATGTTGTCCCCTAATTTGAGTTCAGTTGCGTCCACACCTGGAATATTAGCAACAATAAACAAGACATGAACAATTGCAGCTTAATTGTTTAGTGCTTAAAGGAGAATAACACCCCAGGGGGGTGTGAGTGAAACTCACACTTTCACTATTGGTTTAGCAGTGGTTCAGCCATAAACCTTTTCAAGCAGCTGAAACGCAGCTGAACCAAAAGTGAAAATGAAAGTGTGAGTGTCAACACGTTATTGACATGGTGAAGACAGTTAGGCTATACAGAGTGTACACAAACAAAGGCATGTTGGAGTGATGGAAATAGGTGAATTTGAACAATATCCCTATAGCCTCATTCTAAGCTTATGTTGGGGTAAGGGAAACAACACAAAATAACAACTCGGCCACTTTTTATAGAAATACATCAGCTGCAAATAAAGATAAGAAAAAGCCTTCTGGGGTGCAACAATTGTACCTATGTGGAGGTAGTTGTTGCTCTTGGAAATGTACGGCAGTAGAGTGTATGTAGCAGATGCCTGCCTGTCGCCTCGAATGTCTGCATCAGCAGTCCTTGCCTGGAATCACAGACAGAGAGAGAGACAGAGAGAGAGACAGAGATAGAGACCGAGAGACCGAGAGACCGAGAGAGAGAGAGAGAGAGAGAGAGAGAGAGAGAGAGAGAGAGAGAGAGAGAGAGAGAGAGAGAGAATCTGATCAAATACTACAGTCCAGGAGTGGGCAATTAATTTTCGCAAGGGGCCAAATGGGACACATAAAATATTGTGGAGGGCCAAGACTAAAGGCTGAACTAAAGTCTGCATAATTGGTTTAATTTTAAGATAAAGGTAAGGGTACGACCACACCGGGCCCTCTATTTATTCAGTATTTGAGCCACAGAGGAGCACCATTTGATGATATTTTATCCCCACAGACCCAAAACTAAAGATTTCTTTCGTTTTTGTCCACAATTCCAGGCTGGATTTCACACAAAACAGGCAAACATACAGAAACAAAATGACCATTCTTTTACATTCTTTGATGGTGTACTGTGTAGACTTTGGGGCTAATTCAGATGATGAATATTTTAACTCTTAAGAGTTAAAATAGTGCCCTCAGTATTCAGCTGGCCAGGAAGGCAGCGGGAAAATATATGCATCTTCCCGTCCAGGCATGCAGGACTGTTGGGAACCCTACCAGGCCAACAGAGAGTAAAATAAAACAAATGGATTGGACCATCATGGGTCCATTTGGTTTCATTTTTACTCTTTCAACTTGAAAATCCTTAGTTTTGGGTCAGAGAGATTAAACTCAATATCAAATGGTGGTTCATGGCTTAAGTGCTGAGTAAATAGACCCTGGTATGAAAAAGGTTGAAAAACAATGCTGTATACCATAAATAACAGATGATTATGATTAAGGGTCACATTTGATGTAATACACAAAAAGGCCAGTAGATGGTGACAGCAGTCCATCTCAGCAGGCCAGAAAGCCTTATGGTACTGGAAAAAATGCCCGGTATGCTTTATTGCAGGGGTGGGCAATTATTTTTCCCAAGGAGCCAAATGAGATGCATAAAATATTGTGGAGGAACAAGACTATATAGGCTGAACTAAAGTCTGCGTCATATTAATTTAATTTCAAGATAAAAGTAAGAGTAAGACCAACCATTTTGACACCAGGGCCCTCAATTTATTCAGTACTTGAGCCACAGACCTCCATTTGATGACATTTTAGCCTCACAGACCCAAAAATGAGCGGTGCGCTGGTCATAGACAAGCGCATAGCAAGTTCATTCAGGAAACCTCAGTGCAGTCGCTGCCGGCCCTTTAAAGGGCCGCCTCAGCATCACATTCACATGATTGACTTCATCCAATCACAGGCTCTCACAGGCTATTTAAACTGTAAGTTTGTATTGCTCTTCCTGCTTGCTTGCTGCTGCTGCTGCTGCTGCTCACTCTGATACTGCTGTTCTGCTTATGCTTAATCATTTTGCTGCTAACCCTCCTCCACCCCAGCTACCACCTGTAGATTTGGATCTGCCCTTTGGGTACGGGGGATTCGGAGTCCTTAAGGTCAGGACTGTTGCGCTTGATCTGAGTACCCAAAAAGCAGATCCTATTCATCCGCCAAACCATGATAAATATATTGCTTATTTTATATTCAATAAATGAATATTAAACCCTTCTTGAGTTGTCCTGACTGAGCTAAAGATTTCTTTTGCCTTTGTTCAGAATTCCAGGATGGATTTCACAAACAAAACAGACAAACATAGGTAAAAAAAAATGACCATTCTTTTACATTCTCTGGCTATTCAGATGATGAATATTTTAGAGTGTTGAGAGTGTGAAAATGGAACGGGTCCATTTGGTTTCATTTTTACGCTCTCAAAGAGTTACATCTGGTTAACCAGCTTTCCATATTTAACTGGAAATCTCAAGGAACACTGGTGGACCCCGGACCACTGGTTGAAAACCACTGTACCCTTTTACTGGCCGGTCAGAGTCAGCCAAAGGGCTGCATTTGGCCCCCAGGCCGCATAATGCCCATGTATGCCTTATTGTCAGTCTGTGGGTGGTCAGAAAACACAAATGAGAAACAAAAGCATGTTGGCGTGTTCCGAATGAGAGACTCACGGTGGTTTGCAGCTGTGCGGCTCCTGCTACCGTGTTGATGGTGACCTTGGCCAAGCCGTTGTCGCCCGTCCGCCCGTGCACGTCTCCAGGACCGACCACCACATCCACGCCCTTGGCCGGTGAGCGATCGGGGTTGGTAACCTCAACCTAATGCACAGCACAGTACAGTACAGTACAGTACAGTACAGTACAGTACAGTACAGTACAGTACAGTACAGTACAGTACGGTACAGTACAGTACAGTACAGTACAGTACAGTACAGTACAGTATGTGACAAACAGAAGACCATTCAAAGCATGCATCAAGTTCTCAGATTCAATTACAGTGTTGTTTTTGTCGACCAAGACTAAGACTAAAGACTTAGTCCATTAAGGTTTTTGATATTTAGTCGACTAAGACTAGACAAAAATTATTTTCAAAAGGCTCATCATCATCATCCTTCGAGTGCCCTCGAGATCTGCGACACAAGCTTCTTCCACTGGTCTCTGTTGCTCATTGCCACACCAAGTTCATTCACAGTCAGGCCTGTGTCCGTGCTCAGAACATCTGGGAATGTGAGTGGTCTTGTTCCTCTTGATGGGCAGGGTAGTCGCCACAGAAGAATATCCGAATATCCATATAGATTATAGAAGAATATCCAAAAGGCTAAATGGGACTAAAAGACTAAATGTGTGTTTTCAAAAGACTAAAACGAAGACTAAATAATAACTAATTGAAATAAGAAACATTTGTATCTTCTTTTGTTTTTTATCTGCAGTATACCCTGAATACTAGTGATGCGCGGGCCGGCTTTTTTTCACAACCCGCCCCAGTCCGCGCCGCCAATTGTCCCAGCTCGTCCGCAGCAGCCCGCCCCGCAAAATTTTAATCAACGGCCCGCCCCAGCCCGCAGCCCGAAATTAAAGAAAAATGATATAATGATTAGTGCATGTTCTTGTGAGTACCCCAAGCTTTAAAATACTATAGCAGCTATATAAATTATATTGTCATGGGCTGAATAAACAAGCATGTTGTTCAGAATGGTTCTGTAATGACAGTAAAATCGACAGTCTTGGCTCTAAATACCTATGTCTTTCTAAGACGCATGGAAAATAAATAAAAGGCGGCTGTCGGTGATGGATCGAAAACGATAAAACAAACTATGGACCGCACGAATGCCGCATCCTCCTTCATTCATTTAATCAGATGCAGACCAGCTTATATAGCCTACACTAGCAAAAATATGAACGTCTGAAGACTAAGAGAACGTTGGACTTCCCTATAGTATACTGCATGCATGGACTTATTTTCCTCGCGACGGATTGTCCCTTTTCTACAACTTCTTGTAGCCTATATAACACGGCCACTCAGCATTGCAATGTGAAATAACTCACAACACAGGTAAAAAAAAAAAAAAAAAAAAAAAACACCACAGCGCTCTCTCTGTCTCTGTCTCTCCCCCCATGTCCACCGAGGCTATTGATATTACAATATTACAATATATACAAAATAAGTTATATAACTTGCATCCCGTAACTTGTTGTCATGTCAGACAGCGACTAAAACATGCGTAGTCAACAGCGCTTCGTTTGCATTGATGAGCTGGAAACGCAGCTGCAATCAATAGTAGGCTATTAAATGCCCATACCAAATATTTGATCATCAAGCCTCAATCATCATATCTTACGCGATGTACAATAGTACTTTTGAGGCGCGTTCTACCATCGTATCCTCTTGATGTGCAGATAACCCTATTATGCGATATACAAGACCACATTTGAGACGCGCTGTCAGCTTCTCTCTCTCTCTCTCTCTCTCTCTCTCTCTCTCTCTCTCTCTCTCTCTCTCTCTCTCTCTCTCTCTCTCTCTCTCTCTCTCTCTCTCTCTCTCTCTCTCTCTCTCTCTCTCTCTCTCTCTCTCTCTCTCTCTCTCTCTCTCTCTCTCTCTCTCTCTCTCTCTCTCTCTCTCTCTCTCTCTCTCTCTCTCTCTCTCTCTCTCTCTCTCTCTCTCTCTCTCTCTCTCTCTCGCACATACGAAACCATACGGCTTAATACTCTACTAGCTGTGCGTCCAAGCCAGTCTCCTTTGCGACGGCCGGCTGCGCTGTGCAGAAAAAGAATGGAATCAAGGGCTCCAGAATTTAAGTGAAGTGAGGCTGTAGGTAATGCTGTACTAGGTCTGGTGTGTCCCACTCCATGAACATTCTCCGTCTTCTCAATGCAAGTTCTGGTAGTAAAAATAACTGCCCGTCATCACTAATTACCTGTCAATTTAGGCTCATATTTTCGTCAGTATTTCAGGGGTTTTCAACAGGTGGTCTGAGGACCACCACTGAGAGGGTAAAACAAAACGAGAGCATGTGATTTCTTTGTTTTATTTTTTGCATGTGCAGCGGGGTCAGCCCGCCCCGCCCGCGGGGTGATAATTACTTAAAAATCATGAACCCGTCCGCCCGCCCCCCGTGGGGGTCCGCGGGGCCCGCCGGGTTCGGGCTGGCCCGCGCAACACTACTGAATACCTTTTCAGGAAAGGAACGTTTTACTATTCCAGTAATTTTATACAAATAAATAAAACGAGACATGTTTCATTCTAAAAACTAGAACAATAGAACCGTATGGTAGGCACGCTCTACTCAAAGTCCACCTTGTATTCTCAAGTGGCTGATGGGTGTAGATTCTTGAAGATCAATGTAAAGAGGAAATATCCGCACTCGCATATAGTTCATGAGTTTTCTTTTATTTAGTTTCACAGCAGCATAGTCTACCTAGAGAAACGAACGCGTTTCGGCGCTCACGCCTTCATCAGCGTTTCAAACTGAAACAGCGTTTCAAACTGTTTGAAACGCTGATGAAGGCGTGAGCGCCGAAACGCGTTCGTTGGCTTTGTCCGCGGCGTAATCGTCGTGATATAAATTATTTTCGAAAAGTCTATGAGAAAAATGAATGGGGAATCCACTAGTGGAACAGGGGCGGTGACGTCACTGCGCATCTCTATAATTCTGAAGTATTACTGTATCTTACCGTAACATCAAAGGACATCCCTGGCTTGAAGTACTTGGGTGTCTTCTTGAAATTGATGGCGTACGGTGATGTGACTATCTGGATGCCTCTCAGCTTGGTCTCCACCATTTCACTGCCTGTTTTCACATTTACAAAGAACATTAGCATATTAATTACAATATTAATTACAATAACACAGTTAAAACCTTACAAACTTTTTTTTCTCCACTGGACGAATTTCAGGCGTACCGATCACACTGCTGCACGCATTGGTCCGAAATGACTAACCTTATCTCTAAACCTGCACCCTCAACATAACATGTCTCAGTTGGGAAACAGGGCTTAAATCAAGGCTGCCTGCCATTGTGCTGATGGTGGATTCCAGCGCATGTTTGGACTAATGGGATTGGGATCTCTGGGATTTTGGATCTAGAGTGTCTATAACAGGGGTGCCCAAAAGGTAGATGGTGATCTACCAGTAGATTGCACAGGCTGTGCAGGTAGATCACATGACAGTCCCCCCAGCACTTGGACCCTTATAGATCTGTAACTCTTGAGAGCGGTAAAATGCATCCAAATGGACCCTTGCGGGTCCATTTGGATGCATTTTACCGCTCTCAAGAGTTAAATTATAATTAAACATCTGAATTACGTAATTTTCAAGAGTCCACACAATTAGAAAATGGAGAATAACTGCTATTGTGGATAAATTGTGGACAAAAATGTGAAAGTTCTCAACATCACAAACTGTCGACTCAAACCTCAAATACTGTTTTCAGTGCAATATTCTTAAACACTATACCAGTTAAGTAGCACCATCACCACTATTTCAAAGCTCAAACTTTCGAGGGGGCCTTGAAATGGATTTTCAGTAGTGGTACAATCACATTTTTGATGTGTAGATTTTGTTGAGCCGCTCATTTTGAAAGTAGCTCTCAAGTCAAAAAAGTGTGGGCACCCCTGCTATATACCAATCTGTTTTAACTGACCAATAATGCTTCTCAGGTCAAATATCAATATGTGATTCACTGAGAATAGATAATTACAACCTCCCCCTTACCACTCTCTGTCAGCACACTGACAGCTACGTATATGTCGCTCCCGGTCAGCTGTTCAATTTGGGGGAAAGCGTCAGTGATTTGTCTCCTCAGCAAGATGGCCTTTCCTTCACCTTTTACCACCTAAAGATCATGCATAGAAAAATACATAATAGGTCACTCAATCTAATATTTTCTCATGGGGCCCGAGGCTCAGTGCAAAAAAACAACAACAAACAAACGTTAGTTTGGGACATGTCTGTCAGGTTCATCCAGAATTTGAGGACACACACGCATGGCACATACAGTACATACAATTATTCACCAGACAGTTTAGACATAGCATCGAAAAATAAATCAACAATAGAAAACACAATGAAACTGACACATTGTGAGCTTGTAGACTGGCCATTTAAACTATTGAAAAATGTTTTTTTAACAGTTTAAAAAGGCAAAGAAGTTAAGGGATAAGGGGTTTAGAGGTGACGAAAATTGAGCCCTTAGAGTCAACACCTTAGGATTTCTACAAAATGCTAACAGACCGGCACGATGATTTGACAATATTGTACTAACCGGCACTCTCTGAATAGATGAGGGGAAACTCTTCTTTGAATCATCATGAAATACTCCAAACACTACGTAGGCCATCCCATCCACGTCTTTACCAAACAGATACCTAAAAGTACAGGTACAGAAATATATGTGGTCACAATACAATACAGACCACTAACTAAATAATCAACACATGCGCCACTGCTAGAACATAGTGCAATTGTTGTCAATTATTAAATGACTAATATTTGACAGAAATGGTACATAACAAGGCTGCTTTTATTTATCTGCAGTTGTGTAGGTTATGTTCGTCTGCACTAGGAGGTCTGTAGTTGAGCGAAGCTGTCCGTTGTTGTGACATATGTGACCGCTCACGTGACCAGAACACTGGCTTCTGATTGGAGCATTCATTCAAGCCATGTAATAAAACTATTTATCTATGTGTCCAAACCTAAAATGTATTTGACTATGACTAAAATATCGAAAGTCCAGAAGACTAAGTTGAAATCACTGAGGCTAAGAATGGACTAAGATGAAATCATTTTTGATATTTCATCAACTAAGACTATTATAACAAAAATGAATTGGAGAAGACAAAGTGGGACTAAAAGACTAAATGTGTGTTGTTTCAAAGACTAATACCCGGCCTCTTTGCACAATTTGAAGACATTCATGACTTTCACATACTTAGCTTTGATGTCGATTTGTAGTTCTTCGCTGTCCACATAAAAGAAGGCGTTGCCTGGGGTCAGTTTCACCTCAAAACTAGGAAGCACTGTGAATGTGGAATTCAGTTTGACCGTTCATTTGTATTCATGTTTGCTTATTGTTGTATAAATTCTAAAGTTTGAAAATCAAATATTATGCATGGATAAAAACTCCTACCATATTCCTTGACCTCAAAGTCAGACGAGTAGATCTCTTGAGGGTTATCTTTGAAACGGGCCACGACCTTCCACACTCCAATACTGCACGCACGCATACAAAACCAAAAACATTAACAAAAAGGATGTTGCGACACAATGATGGCACCAAGTCACACATTTTGGACTTTTTCTGTCCCAACAGGATGGCTTATGTCCTGATCAGATTCTAGTTTCTGATGCTAGATTGTAGTTCCTCACGCTGCATTCTAGTTTCTGACGGTGCATTCTAGTTTCTGATGCTAGATTAAAGTTCCTCATGCGAGATTCTGGGAGAATCTACAGTGGGGACACTGTAGATTCTAGTTCCTCTCACTAGATTCTAGTTTCTGAAGTTAGATTCCAGTTTCTGCAACTAGACTCTAGTTCCTGACACTAGATTCTAGTCCATGACACTAAATTCTAGTTCCAGGCTCGAGATTCTAGTTTTTCTGGAAAAATCTCTTTCTGTGTCAGTGATGCTTAACATATTTCATAGGAAGGACCCCTAGAAATATCCATTATTTAGCTAGCCTGGCTCAGCCCTGAATCAGCACCTTAAAAATACTACCTTATTTTTTCTTTGTGATTCAAGGACTGGCCTCGTCGCCTTTGGGGCCGTTTGTCGGTTGGAAATCCATGCCAAGCACCTGATTGGCCAACAGCCCTGTCACTCACTTTGTTTCACTTTATTATTCTTTAAAGAAGAGTCAGGCTTTAGGTTGTATAAACATCACCATCCGACATATTTTACTGCTTTTGTTCACATGCTAGTAACGCTCGTCGGCTGTTTGTTTAGTTAGCAGCGCCATTATTATGCTAATGCTAACACATTAGTATAATAATGACAACAACGTCGTCTGCTTTCCCAATATTGATATGGGTTGGTATGAACCAATCACAGTGAAGGCTGCTGCTTTGAACACGCCCATCCCAGAAACTGCTGTAGTAGAGAGGAACTTCAGTCTGAATAATGAAGTGAAACGGAATGACAATTCAGACTGAAGTCAGGCTATTATTTAGCTGCAGAACCTCATCTAAAAACATGTTGTTCTAGGGATCCCCCAGAAGCAAAGATTTGAGTTAAAAATGTTTGCTTTCCGAAATAATGTATTTAAAGATTTGCACCACATTTTCACAATTTTTTAAAAACAGCAGAACTACAAGCTCATATCGCGCCACCGAGCTTGTAGATCTGCTATTTTTCAACAAACACCAAAACACATTCAGTACACAAATGGTTAATCAACCACAAGGTGGAATAAAAGAAAAACACCTGACGATTTCTGGGAGGAGATAATGTTTAGAGTAGAGCCCTGACATCAAAGAGACGGACGGCTCCACTGGAAAGACGATGTTGTCCGGAGTCTGTCAAATGAAAACAATAGTGAACAACAACCATTGACAACCCATTGTAGGTAATATAATAATGGCCTTCTGGTGGATTGCACACACCATGCACACATCAATGTTTTACTTCCTCAGCTCAAAATTCTCATTTTACTATAAAGTGCTTGTTGCGAATCACAGAACAGGAAACTGAGCTTTTATAATGCATTTTCAGTTTTTAATGCATGCAGTTCAATTTCTTTTCTTTCTTTTTTTAAAAATATGTTTTATCCCACGATTTTGCAACCCATTTTTCACCTAGTGAAAAAATCCTGGGCTCTACACACCCTCCACCAACCTGAGGAGGCAGCAGACTGGCCTCATGCTTCCTTCAACACATGAGGAGTCCAAGCTGCCTTCTTTTCACCTGACAGGGGGAAGTTTCCCTGGTTGGACGTAGCGTGTGGAAGGAACACGTTATTCCAACCAGTTCCTGTCCCCTCCATCAGGCGCCCCGGCTGGCCAGGGGGGGTAGTTTAGAGTCCAGGATTACTGCATGTTTTTGTGAGGGTACAGTATCTACCCTAGGGGACACGGGGAGACCATGCAAACTCCACACAGAAAGGCCCTTTCACCAACCCCACCTAGGGTATGGGCACTGATGACGCGGCGGCAGACACGCCGCGGGAATCGAACCCAGGAAGCGACAGCACTAACCACTGTGCCACCGTGCCCCCACCATGCAGTTCAGTTTCATCTTTAGAACATGGTTTTTGAAGGAAAATTATTTTTTTTTTAACTATTTTGGCCCACTGTCTAATTGGGTTTGACATCCATGACATAAAGTTGAGGACAGGGAATCTTTGCAAAGGGGTTCATTTTCTTGGGCTTGCAGATCTGTTATTCATGTTCTGTTCTCCATAAAGTGATTCAAGTATTAAAGGTACCAGAGGCAACCTTTTAAGGCCCTGCTACACTAGCAATATTTTTGATCAATATCAACTAGCAATAAAAGTTACAAAATCCTTGTTTCTGTCCAGCAGCAGCCATGGTTTCAGTCTAGGAGAAAGGATCAGGTGATAACAGGGAGGGGAGGGCTGTGATTGGAGGATTCCGAAATGTTGACCAGTAGAGGGCGCTAATGATCTGACAGGAGTTAGTCATTTTCTATAGAAAAGTGAAAAGTGAAAATAGATATACCGGTATAATTATATTTTTGGCCTTTTCCCCCTCTACGTTGCTCCTACTTTGATGCTGCAGCTGTTTTCCTACAGACAAGACACTTGCTTTGTCCTGTGGACAGTCCAGAACTGTTGTTGTCAACAAATGATGAAAACAAAACATTCACCAGGCACAGGAAACGCGTGTGTTAATTTGTGAGGGGGTGGGAGGGGAGGTTGTGTGGGCTGAGGCAGTGTTTTAGCCAATCACCGCACAGCAGTCTCCAGCAGATTTCATAATGAGCCAATAGAGTGGAAGTGAGGTGGAGTTTGTAAACAAACCTGTTTACAAACACAGTGTTGGTTACAGACGCAAGTTGCCTCTATTACCTTTAAGCTTTTACTTAGCTTTTACTTTGAATTAAACATTCTGAGGTATAATTGTGATAAGCTTTGGCAATGCCAGTTCTATGATGAAGTGGGATAATTAAAGGGGAATTCCGCCCAATTTCAAAATTTTCCTGAGAGGATACAAATGTGAACCAAATGGACCCTAGCGGGTCCATTTGGTTCATTTGGTCCATTTTGTTCATTTGGTCCATTTGGTGAAATACATCTTGATGATGTCATCAGATGTATTTCACCGTGTTAATGATTTTTTTTTTAGACCTCCATTTACAGGAAATACAGATATACACAAATACAGAAATACAGGTATATTAATGACATATTAAAATGTTGAAAATGGGAGGAGTTCCCCTTTTGTTACGCTGTTCATGAAAATGTTGAATGGAAAAACAAATGTTGCCAATGCACAAGGTTTCAACCAGGACACAGAAAAAACAACGTTTCGGGCAGTTAATACTGCACTGCCTTCTTCAGGCATGAAATAATAAAAAATACTGTACCACAATCTCAATAGAAATGGAGTCACTTTGGTTCCCACTGGCAGCATTCCTGTCAATGGGCACCATGCCAGGACTCACAGCAAACACCCTGTAATTAACTAAAAGAGAGAGATAGAGAGAGAGATTAGAGAGAGAGAGTTAGAGAGAGAGAGTTAGATTCCAGTTTCTGACACTAGATCAGGGCTCTAGAACACTGCCCTAGTGGCTCAGTGGCTGTATCATGTCCATTTGGTTCACATTTGCAAACTCTCAGGAAAAAAATAATAATAAAATGCGGCTCCAGACAAATTTTGAATTTAATTTTGGGTTGAAAATGGCTCTTTCAACATCTTGGGTTGCCGACCCCTGCACTAGATTCTAGTCCATGACACTAAATTCTGGTTTGTGACACTAAATTCTAGTCCCTGGCGCAAGATTCTAGTTTTTCTGGAAAAATCTCTTTCTGGGTCAGTGATGCTTGACATATTTCATAGGAAGGACATCATCTAAAAACATGTTGTTCTACGGATCCCCCAGAAGCAAAGATTTGAGTTAAAAATGTTTGCTTCGAAAATAATGTATTCAAAGATTTGTGCCACATGTTCACAATTTTTTGAAAACAGCAGAACTACAAGCTCATATCGCGTCACTCGGTGGCGCGATATAAGCTTGTAGATCTGCTATTTTTCAACAGCTAAAACAACAAAACATGTTCAAGTGAATACATTTGACACCACTGTATAAAATGGAAAGGATTCCATACAACATTACTTCCAAAAATCTGAACTATCCCTTTAAGCCAGGGGTTTTCAACAGGTGGTCCGGGGACCACCAGTGGTCCTTGAGAAGGTTCCAGGTGGTCCCCAGGCTAAATGATGGAAAGTTGGTTAACCAGATGTAACTCTTAAGAATGTAAAAATGAAACCAAATGGACCCTTGCGGGTCCATTTGGTTTCATTTTCACACTCTCAAGAGTTAAAATATTCATTATCTGAATTAGCACAACTTAATTAAGAAGTTTACACTGTTTTGTTGGCAAAATACAGCCTGGAATTGTGGACAAAACCAGAAGAATTCTTTAATTTTAGGTCTTTGGTGTGAAAATGTAATCGAATGTTGGTCCGTAGCTCAAATGCTGAATAAGTGGTGGGCCCTGGAGTCAAAAAGGTTGAAAACCCCTGCTTTAAGCCATAGCCAAGTGTGCCTTCAGCCTGGCAGAGCTAATAACAGCAAAACACTCCTGTCGTAATCTGAAAAGCAAATCAGGACTCCCACAAACACATTCGTGCCCTGTCCTCTCAGTGCACACATTATGTGTAGGCTACACAGGGGCAGATCTAGGCATGGGCAATGGGCATGGGGTTGGCAATGCCCCCCTAAATGCCCTGACGGCCCCACCAAACATGAATGTCATGCAAAACAACCCAATACATTTCAAATTAAAGTACAATGATTTGAACTACTCGTACTGCTACTAACTAACTACAGTTGTGTCACCACTAAACCAACAGCATTTCATCCTTGAAAACAGAAAACTCTCCGAGTCAGACCTTTAGCTTTATGCATGCTGCGTGCCTGTTGCAACTTCAACTTCATTGATGCCTTACTTGCCTAATAAAAAGTCCTGTAACCGAAAATGGTATGGGTGAAGCCCCCCACCCCAATTAGGAAATGTTACATCCGCCCCTGAGGCTACAGTACATTGTGTATAAAACAATATTGATGATTTTAACAATACAGCATTGTGCAGTGGCGTTTCTAAGCAATTTGGAGTCCTAGGCAACATTTTCTCCTGTAAAATGGCGCCCCCAAGGGATTCAATTATGAACTATTTTTTAAACTAAAGAACACATTATAATGTGTTTTAAATGTCACCCCCTCCCCGAGTCATGGTAGCCCCCCTCCCCTCATGGCACCCTAGGCAACTAACTGCCTAGTCTGCCTAATGGCAAAAAAACGCCCCTGGCATTGTGGTAAGGCTTACCTCTAGCATTGGGTGTATAGATGGTCTTATCTGTCTGGATGAAGATGTAGCCTGACTGGAAGGACACCATGACCACCTTCTCCAGCAGTCGGCCAGGGAACTGAGCTTGCAGGTAGACGTACTGCTTCATGGTGGGGTCCTTCTTAAACGTCTCAGGTGGGATCTGAAACCAGTACAGGTACAAAATACATTGGCTTTTTCCCCAGTTATGTTTATCGCGTTTTGGCGTTCAACCAACGCATTATGTTACACTTTAGTTATTGAAAAATATCAGATCTACAAGCTCATGTCGCGCCACCGAATGGCGCGATATGAGCTTGAAAATTCGCAAATTCACAACAAAATTGTGAAAATTATGCACACATCGAAGAATATATTCTATTTGACACCTGATTGTAGTTTCTGACACTAGATTCTAGTTTCTGACTCGTTTCTAGTTTCTGTTTCTGATGCTAGTTTCTGACAGATTCTAGTTTTTTCTGAAAAATCCTCTCTGAAAAAAATGAAGTTCCTGTCTCAGTGATGCTCAACATATTTTATGCCAAGGGCCCCCAGAATTATCTATATTTGGCTGCGGACACCCCCATCTGAAAGGATGTTGTAAGGATCCCCCAGAAGCAACCATTAAATGGTTGCTTCAAAATATTTGCTGCTGAAAGAATATATATTCAAAGATTTGCATCACATTTTCACAGTTTTTCAAAAATATCAGAGCTATTTTTCAATAGCTTAAGTGTAACATAATGCTTTGAACAACAAAACGCGTAACAGTACACAACGGGTTAAAAGTAAAACTCAATTGTGGTATTCCAATTTATTTATTTTTTTTTACCAAAGCATTGACATCAAAATATAGTTAAAGGTAAGAATTTATGGTGCCAATGCATTGTGCCTTGTGAGCTTGTATAGATCGTCAAGTAGTATAAAATGAAGCATAAATATATCAATTCATACTTTAATATGGCTATTGTGTTTTGCAATATCCATCTAAAACTACAAAGTACCAACCTTGTAAATAACATTCTATAAATATTGATGAGACTCAAGTTAAGTAAAATGACCAAAGACGACAATATCTATTTCAAATTAAAATGTCTAACACAATAATGACAATTTAACGTTTTATGTAATATACAAAAAAGTATTTCTTCTATCGTACCGCGATTTGTCCAATTGCTTGGAAGTTTTCGTCACTTTTAAGGGTTACAGTTATGGACTTCAACAGCCTTGATTTAGCCGGAAAGTCCATTACGTTGATTGTGATGACCTGGTCGCCGCCTGTGCAGTCTTGACACTCCACAAAAATGTTTTCTGGAGTTCCTATGTGCAACACGTTAGGAGCCGACATCACCTGCCTGCAGAGAGAGAGAGAGAGAGAGAGAGAGAGAGAGAGAGAGAGAGAGAGAGAGAGAGAGAAATAATATTTTATTTTATACTGATGATGATGACTGTGGGTGAGGCAGGGGCGGATCTAGGCATGGCCAGTCTGCCCCCCCCCCCCCAAACACGATGCCATGCAAAACAACCCAAGATATTTCAAATTAAAGTGCTTATATTTAAAATGATTTGAAACACTACTACTGCTACTAACTAACTACAGCTGTGTCACCACTAAACCAACAGCATTTCATCATTGGAAACAGAAAACTCTCTGAGTCAGACCTTTAGCTTTATGCATGCTGCGTGTCTGTTGCAACTTCAACAACAACTGATGTTATTATTGATGCTTATACTTGCCTAATAAAAGTCCTGTAACCGAAAATGGTATGGGTGCGGCTTCATCGCCTGTGACGCGAAGCAATACGGGCGATGAAGCCGCCCCATAGCATTTTCTCTTGCCCCTCCAACATGTTCTCTTGCTCCCCCAAATCTGACATGTTACATCCTCCCCTGGGGTGAGGGATGGGTAGGGTGAAAAGGGAAAAAAATATATACAGTACATGTTCAACTGTGTTATCCAGTAATAACTTTGTGCGAAAGGTTGCTGGTTCGATTCCCTGTACTGGGTTTCTATATGCAAAGCTCTCTCTAATCGTCTCGTATTCGTGTGGCTAATGTGGCGGGTCATCATGTTGGTAGATCAGGACAGGGTTCCCCAAATAAGTTCAGTGAGATATTTGCCGATTATCTGGGAGTCCAAATACAATAACCTTACAGGTTATTGCCCCACCACTAGCGTCATTTATAATGGGTGCGTGGGTGCGTGGCACCCATGGGCCCCATCGCCACTCTAGGGGGGCCCCGAGGCCCAAACAGACTTTTTTCCTTCTCCTTTTATTAAAATATATCTTGTCGCGTGGGGCCCACGCGAGCAGCATACGGGAGATGAGCTAATCTCACTTTACTTTCATCTAAAAAACAGCAACCTTATTACAGTCAGACATACAAAGATGGCTAGTGTCAAAGCTGCGACATTGAGGCGTCAGAAACTAAGCGCTCGAGAGCTGTTTGTGCAGCATGTTGGTCCCTATTTATTGTCCCGATCCTCAATAGAAGTCCATGTAGAATGGCCGCCCTTGGACTGGCCGGCCACTTAAAGAGAACGGAGTTGTCGCTGCTGCTCGACTCTGTGCTTACCTTTTGAAAGTCCGCCAGATTTTTTTTTGAGATTCCAATCTAAAAACTCTCAGGCCATTCTCACCCGATTTCAATAATTCCAAGTGTGGTCCAAGTATATCCAAGTATATTTTCAGTTGCTATATAGGTCATGCGTTTATAGTATGCATTTATCACACAAAAGGAGAGGGGAAATTTTCGCATTTCTCCATGCACTGTCTCTGTGCCCCGTGCCGTGCATATCGGGGATTCCCCGTTCTTATAATATGGAATACGACACAGCTGTGTATATGGAGCTAATTACATGATCTCAGTCTGTTTGCACAGTATAATCTATTTTACTCTAGGCCTATATATAATCAATTATATTTATAAAATATAATCTTAATATAATCAAGAGCTATTTATAAGTCCTCAATATAAAATCACAAAGAGCTTAATATAAATATCTTATGTGTTTATCATATATTTTAATTTAGCTTTAAAACATAGGTGACAGGAACTGTAACCAAATAACAATCCTACTGACTCTACTGATTAAAAAACAGCCACTGCAACCCTATAATCTATGGTAGGATATGTTAATCACTTATCATGTGTGGCATAGCCCTAAATGTATTAATATTTTAGTTTTTTCTAGGGTGGGATGTCTGTATTCATCTATCAAAATACATTTATCTAAATACATCCATTCATCTTCACCTGCTTATCCATAGCATGGTTGGCTGATTGGTAGACTCTTGTTATAATTTTCTGGCTATTAGTATTCAACCTTGTAATGTTGCTTGTTGATTTTTATTAGTCAAGGTGGGATAGGACGAGAATATAGGCCGTAAAAGAGAGCCTTCCCAAACGATCCAAATTATCTGACAAACACCTCTGCACGCGCATGTGTGAGCGCACGCTGAGAGGGCCCTTTTGATATCGGCACCCATGGCTGATGATCGCCGATGTCGCCACTGTGCCCCACACACAGGTATAAAGGTCCACCACTCTTCAGGTCCTACGGTAACATTGACCACAATGACAAGATCAATACTATATTGCATAATTGTTTTAGCTTTGCTTCTGACACAATGCATGCACAGCAAAACATTAAACTAAACATAATAAATATGTTCCTCAAAAAAGAAAGATGCACAATGAGCCTGTTATGGATTAATAATACAGGCCCACAGTTTGAGCCACAGACCACAATTTGAGGAGATTTACAGCCTCTCGGAGCTAAGAATATCTTGTTGTCACTCAATAAGATTTTGTCCAAATTTCCACAATGTATTGATGTTGGTATCAGCAGGATTGATAACAGGCAAACATTGATCAGGCTAACAATTCGCCTACATTTTTAGCGGCCTAATTGTGTAGATTTATTGCAAATGAAATAAGGCTGATTAAAATTTTAATCACGCAATTAACTCGTAGGCACACTCAACTCACTGAGCATTTTCACTTTGAGGATGAAAAAAACAAAACAAAACAAAACAAAAAACGGCAGAACACGGTTCCCTGTAACCAGAACCAGAGTATACAGTAGCTTGAGGGATCTACAAGCATGTTAAATTATACACTCTTCAGAGTGTATAATGAAACAAAATGGATCCATAAGGGTCCATTGTTTTGTTTATTTAATAGGGGAATTCCACCCATTTTCAACATTTTTTCTGAGAGTGTACAAACGGAACCAAATGAACCCGTTAAGGTTCATTTGGTTGTAAAAAGAAGCGTCTAAAGAAATTAGGGCTGGGACTTTAACTGATTAATTCAGATGAATTAATTCAGATGAATTAATTAATTAACACAAACATCAACGTGATTACAGAAATTAACTCATTTTAATCGCACATAGATTTTGCACTACAGAACCTTTTTCAGTGGACGAATTTCAGGCGCACCGATCATACCAGTGCATACATTGGGAGAAGCCAATCAGGGTAACCAATAAGGGCTGCCACTGATCCGAACCCCCACTGTTCCGTTCTACCATTGGTCCGAAATTACTAACGATAGCTCTAACCCGCACACTCAACATAACATGTCGCATTGTGGTCACAGTTTTGATTTAGAAAAACTCACTCACACGTTACCAACCTGTTTTAATTGACACAAAAATGCTTCTCAGGTCAAATATTGGTATGCGATTAATTGAGATGAATTAATTACAAAGCTTCTAATTAATTAAATCATTTTTTAAGTGTGGAGTCCCACCCCTAAAAGAAATCAATTTACATGGTGAAAATACATCTTGATGATGTCATCAAGATGTTTCACCATGTTAGTGGTTTTCTTCAGACCACCTTTTCTTAGGAACACAGAATGGGGGAACTTTTTTATCTTGTCCACCCACCCAGCACCTCTAGGGTATACTAATGACATATTAGAATGGGTGGAGTACCCTTTTAATACAGGTCTACTTACAATGGAGATGCATCCGCCAGATGAGCGAGGGCCAGAGAGGCCACACACAGCCATAGCACCGTCTCCCGCATGCTGCTTGCTGCCTGCTCTGCCGTCAATGTGGTCTGATACCCACAGACACTTGCCTTTTTATCCTCTTCAACCGTTCCAGTCTGCAGGATTTCCCGTAAGTCGCCTCCCTAAATCATTGCAAACAACAACGCACGCATTCCCGGACACACACGCACGCAGGCAGGCACACACACACACACAATATGACTACATGAGCAGTTTTGCCAACCTGTCAAAATCCAAAATGCACTACTAGTGACACTTCCAAAATGCACTAGAATGTATGCGCTAGAGCAGTGGGTTTTCAACCATTTTCATACCAGGGCAACACTAGCCTGGTACCATACTAATTTGTCGTTGGCAACATAAACGTTTAATATGAACGTTAAAGTTTCCACCTCCAAATTAATTTGGAGGTGGAAAAATGGTGAAAAATGAGGGTTTTATCCCTGGTGCCTGTCAACCAATTTCACCCCAACTCACCAGCAAAAAAGCACCAGATTTTTCGCCAGGAGTTTTTCAATAATTTTGGGGCTAGGAGGGTCTGGAAAAAAGGTAAATATAGCGACAACTGCGCCAAGTTGGCAACACTGTACAGGAGTGATTAAGTTAAAAAAAAAAAAAAAAAAAAAAAAAAACAGCCAGAAAATGGAACTAACGACCTTGTTGATTTTTCGACTATTTACTTTCCTGGGTATCCCAAGTCCAGGCAAAGGCACTGTTTATACTGTTTGCACTATCTGCTCAAAGGTAATCGTGTCATTGAGAAACATTTTAGTTTAATTTGTCCAGTATTGTGACAGAGTGGAATTTACACCAAGGGAATATACAGTAGTAAATGTACAGGAAGATGGTATCACCTGCTAGGCATTGCTGCCGGTCGCACCTCCTCCGGTGCCCATGGGTCAGCTGCAGGGTCATCAGCCAGGAACCACCATTCACCAACGTTTCGCCCCTTTAATCCTGGAACGTTTCCTGGTGGCGGAGCAGTGACAGGGACGTCTCCCTGTCACCCCCTGCAGCTGACGGGCCTGACTGATCGGTGTTACCACCCTGCGGCTGTTGCTGGGGTTAGTTCTTTCCCCAGCGCTGGTCCTTCCTCCTCAGCCAGAGCCAAAAGCTCCCCCTCTCTGCCTCCTCCGCAAGCTCTTTGGTTGCTCTCTTGAGGTTTCCTCCAGTCACTCCTGCGTCTTTCAAGAGGCGTGTGGTTGACAGGCCCACAAAGCCTCGGCATCCAACCTCCACTGGGTAGATGGTCGCCTTCCAGCCAACCTCCCGGCACTCAGCAGCCAGCTCGGAATACTTGGCCTTCTTACGCTCGTAGGCAGCCTCGATCCCCTCCTCCATCGGAACTGTGAGTTCGATGAGGAACACGGATTTCTCCCTGGCAGACCACACCACGATATCAGGTCGGAGGGACGTGGTGGTGATCTCAACAGGAAAACATAGCTGCCTGTCTAGGTCCACCCTCATGTCCCAGTCCCGGCCGGTGGAGAAAAGCCTTGGCATGCCTTTTGGCCCGAAGAGTCTTCGCCCCCCTTCAGTCACAAAGCCGGTGTAGCTGTGGTCCTCTGCTGCGGGTGGCCCTTTACTGCGCTGTCGACACCCCTCCAGCACTTCAGCCAGCTTCCTCAGGACCTGGTCGTGGCGCCACCTGTAACGTCCCTGGGAAAGTGCGGTCTTGCAGCCTGACAAAATATGCTGGAGGCTTGCATTAGGGGCACAGCAGAGTGAGCAGTTCTCCTCACTCCCAAACCACTGATGAAGGTTCCGAGGGCAGGGAAGCGTGTCGTAGGTTGACCGGATAAGGAAGCTGAGCCTTGCCTGGGGGATCCTCCATAGGTCTGCCCACGTGATGTCTCTGTTGGCTACCCCCTCCCAGGTTGTCCAACTTCCTTGTCGGCCCTGCGACACGGCCTTGATCTTATACCGCTCTTCCTCAGTCCTTGTCACCTCAGCCACCACCATCTCCTTCCTCTCTTTGCGGTTGGCCTTGGACCAGAACCGTGGTGCTTCTCCCCACCCTAGCCCTGCTCTTCCTGCCTGGACTCTGCCGACGATTTCTTGGTGTTGCAGACGGCCGATGGCCTGGTCGACTTCGCTTTGGGCGTTCCACTTCCGGCCTGTCGGGACTTTGGCGTTTGCACTCCGTACGGACTGGTCGGTGGACTCTCTCAGTTCCAGAACAAGCCTGGCCTTCTCTTGCCTGTACCCCACGCTGATTGATTGCAGCGGCAGCTGTAGTTTGTTCCTTCCGAAGAGGCCCGTTTCCGAGAGGCACCGTGGCAGCCCCAGCCACTTTCGGATGTATGAATTGGCTTTTCCATCCATCCTGCCTGCAGTGGATGAGGGGATCTCGCTCATTTTCAGCGGCCACATTACCCTCCTGTACAGTGTGAACTGATAGCACCAGATCTTGTATTTCCCAGGAAGCTGGCTTTGGTCGATCTTTGCCAGACCTTCTGAGAGCTGCTTCGTCACTGTTCTTCCCATCTGTCGGTCTGACAGCTCTGCCGTGTACTCCCTACCAAGGCTTCTAATGGGTTGCTCAGAAAGGAGTGGGATTTTCTCTCCCCCTACGACGAAGGTGGTGTTGTCGTTTCGGACTCCTCTTCTGAGGGACAGGCTCCGTGACTTTGAGGGCTTGATCTTCATCCGTGCCCACGACATCAGCTCGTCCATTCTTCCCAGCAGTCTTGATGTGCATGCTGCTGTCTGAAGGAGGCTGGTGACGTCGTCCATGTAGGACCTCAATGGGGGTAGTCTCTGTCCGGATGGAAGCTTCATCCCTCCGACCATCTGTCTTGCTCCGATGAGAATGACCTCAAAGGCAGCCACAAATAAGATCGGAGAGATGGCACAACCCATAGCGATTCCCACCTCTAGGCGTTGCCACCCCGTGGTGAATTCTTGGAGGCTGAAGCACATCTGCAGGTCGTTGAAGTAGGATGCTACTGTGTTCTTGATGCAGGAGGGTACGTGGAAGAACTCCATTGCGTAGTTGATCAGCTGGTGTGGGACTGATCCATACGCATTGGCGAGATCAAGCCAGACGACGTGCAGGTCAGTCTTCTCTCGCTTGGCCTTCTGGATCTGGTCCCAGATCATCGAAGAGTGTTCTACGCACCCTGGGAAGCCCGGGACTCCCGCTTTCTGGCAGTTGGTGTCTATGTAGCCATTTTCAAGCAGGTAGCTGGTCATCCTTCTGGCTAGGACTGAGAAGAAGATCTTGCCTTCTACATTCAGTAGTGCGATGTTTCTGAACTGGCTGATTTCTTTGGAGTTTGCTTCCTTGGGGATGAAGACCGCTACAGCTCTTTGCCACTCTGATGGGATAACCTGTTTCTTCCAGGCAGTTCTCATGAGGTACCATAGCAGCTCTAGCACCTTGGGGCAGTTCTTATACAGCTTGTAGGGGACTCCATTAGGGCCTGGTGATGACGAGGACCTTGCCTTCTTCACGATTTGCCGGACTTCACTGAGCTTGGGGGGCGCTACATTGAACTCAGCACTTGGGGGTGCAGGCCGAGGTACGTACCCTGGTGTTCCTAAGGGAGCGTTCCTTGCTGGATCGCTGTACTGCCCGTTGACATGCTGCTCAAGTTGCTCCCTGGTGGTTTCGAGCTTTCCACTCTTCTTCTCCTCCAGCAGCTGTCTAGCATGCTTAAAGGGGTCTTTGAAGAAGCTGGCCCGTTCCTTCTCTTTCCGTTTGCTGCGCTTACGGATACGCTCAGCCCTGCGAAGCCTGGACAGCCTATGCCTGACCTCCTCCCAAAGGGCTTTCAAACCCTCTTTCTCTGCCAACGTCGCCTTCCTCCAGTTCTTGCGGAGTTGTCGGCGCCTTCGCACGAGGTGGTCAATCTCCATTTCCCTCCTCCCCTTCTCTCTTTGGCTGGTTCTTTGGTTGGAGGTTACTTCACCAAATCTGTTGCTACAGATTTGGTATAGGATGTCCCCAAACTGGTTGAGCTTGGATTCCACCCCTCCATGCAAAGATGACTCCAGTGCCTTAACCAACTCAGTGTCCAGTGTTCTCCATGCCTCTGCCTCGTTTGACTTTGGCCATTTGAGCTTGCTCCTTCTCGTTGTCTTCTTGGTCTCTGCTTGTGGCTCTGCTGTGTGTGAGTTAGCTGCGACTGAGTCTTGGAGCTCACGTGGGGGCTCACTCTCCACCAGTGGGCCTTCTTCCTCTGTGACTTCGCCATCTGCAACGTTGGGTCCGTTGGCTCTGTGGTTGTTGACCTGGCTTTCGGTCCCGCTTGTCTCACCCGCCGAGGCAGAGCAAGGTTGCTGTTGGCCTTCCTGACCACACTTTAGTTTCCCCTGGTGGATGCGCAACCCCCTGAACGTGGTCTCTCTTTCCCATCCGCATGCACACTTCCGGAGGATTTTCTCCTCATTTCCTGGAGTTCTGGTGTTCTTCTCGTTGTCCGTTTCCATTGCAGTCGTTACCGTGTTGTCTGTCCGGTTAGGCCCATCTTTCATCCCGCCTCTCGGAGGGCCTGCGGGTTGTTTTCTCTTTGTGTTCTTCGTAGTTGGCTTTGGGTGTCGCTCTTCTGAGTGACTAGTGGGTTGGGTAACTAGCCGCCCACTCCCGGTGCGGTCTTTCCCTGCTGTCGCCCAGTCTTTCCTGGGGGTCCTCCAGTCTTCCCTGGACTCCAACTGCCCTGTTCACAGTAGTCACTGGGTTACCAGAGCTTCAGTAAATGTACAGGAAGATGGTATCACCTGCTAGGCATTGCTGCCGGTCGCACCTCCTCCGGTGCCCATGGGTCAGCTGCAGGGTCATCAGCCAGGAACCACCATTCACCAACGTTTCGCCCCTTTAATCCTGGAACGTTTCCTGGTGGCGGAGCAGTGACAGGGACGTCTCCCTGTCACCCCCTGCAGCTGACGGGCCTGACTGATCGGTGTTACCACCCTGCGGCTGTTGCTGGGGTTAGTTCTTTCCCCAGCGCTGGTCCTTCCTCCTCAGCCAGAGCCAAAAGCTCCCCCTCTCTGCCTCCTCCGCAAGCTCTTTGGTTGCTCTCTTGAGGTTTCCTCCAGTCACTCCTGCGTCTTTCAAGAGGCGTGTGGTTGACAGGCCCACAAAGCCTCGGCATCCAACCTCCACTGGGTAGATGGTCGCCTTCCAGCCAACCTCCCGGCACTCAGCAGCCAGCTCGGAATACTTGGCCTTCTTACGCTCGTAGGCAGCCTCGATCCCCTCCTCCATCGGAACTGTGAGTTCGATGAGGAACACGGATTTCTCCCTGGCAGACCACACCACGATATCAGGTCGGAGGGACGTGGTGGTGATCTCAACAGGAAAACATAGCTGCCTGTCTAGGTCCACCCTCATGTCCCAGTCCCGGCCGGTGGAGAAAAGCCTTGGCATGCCTTTTGGCCCGAAGAGTCTTCGCCCCCCTTCAGTCACAAAGCCGGTGTAGCTGTGGTCCTCTGCTGCGGGTGGCCCTTTACTGCGCTGTCGACACCCCTCCAGCACTTCAGCCAGCTTCCTCAGGACCTGGTCGTGGCGCCACCTGTAACGTCCCTGGGAAAGTGCGGTCTTGCAGCCTGACAAAATATGCTGGAGGCTTGCATTAGGGGCACAGCAGAGTGAGCAGTTCTCCTCACTCCCAAACCACTGATGAAGGTTCCGAGGGCAGGGAAGCGTGTCGTAGGTTGACCGGATAAGGAAGCTGAGCCTTGCCTGGGGGATCCTCCATAGGTCTGCCCACGTGATGTCTCTGTTGGCTACCCCCTCCCAGGTTGTCCAACTTCCTTGTCGGCCCTGCGACACGGCCTTGATCTTATACCGCTCTTCCTCAGTCCTTGTCACCTCAGCCACCACCATCTCCTTCCTCTCTTTGCGGTTGGCCTTGGACCAGAACCGTGGTGCTTCTCCCCACCCTAGCCCTGCTCTTCCTGCCTGGACTCTGCCGACGATTTCTTGGTGTTGCAGACGGCCGATGGCCTGGTCGACTTCGCTTTGGGCGTTCCACTTCCGGCCTGTCGGGACTTTGGCGTTTGCACTCCGTACGGACTGGTCGGTGGACTCTCTCAGTTCCAGAACAAGCCTGGCCTTCTCTTGCCTGTACCCCACGCTGATTGATTGCAGCGGCAGCTGTAGTTTGTTCCTTCCGAAGAGGCCCGTTTCCGAGAGGCACCGTGGCAGCCCCAGCCACTTTCGGATGTATGAATTGGCTTTTCCATCCATCCTGCCTGCAGTGGATGAGGGGATCTCGCTCATTTTCAGCGGCCACATTACCCTCCTGTACAGTGTGAACTGATAGCACCAGATCTTGTATTTCCCAGGAAGCTGGCTTTGGTCGATCTTTGCCAGACCTTCTGAGAGCTGCTTCGTCACTGTTCTTCCCATCTGTCGGTCTGACAGCTCTGCCGTGTACTCCCTACCAAGGCTTCTAATGGGTTGCTCAGAAAGGAGTGGGATTTTCTCTCCCCCTACGACGAAGGTGGTGTTGTCGTTTCGGAGAATACCAGGTCTGTCTATTCTAGTGTAACACTAGGTCAGAACTAGGCGTAGAATGATTCACTAACCTCATGATACTGTTGGGTGCTGAATCGATTTATATTGCAATTCTTAATTATGTTGAGATTTGATATATTGCGATTTATTTCCCCCACAAGTTACTTCGCTTTTATTATATTACAAGAATGTGTGTGTGTGTGTGTGTGTGTGTGTGTGTGTGTGTGTGTGTGTGTGTGTGTGTGTGTGTGTGTGTGTGTGTGTGTGTGTGTGTGTGTGTGTGTGTGTGTGTGTGTGTGTTCCTGGTCCAGGTCTATTCTGCAAGCGCAAACACTTTATGCAACCTGCAACATTATGCAAAGGAAGGAACCTATGGTATGGAACCTAATCACATCTATTGATCACATCTATCTGGCCATATTGCAATAGAGCTTCTATAATCTCTACATGCTAAACCCCTTATCCTAAATCCCTTATTTCGTTTTTTTTTACTATTTTGAAAAACTTTTTGGAATATTTCAACATGAAAATCTATTAACACATTGTGAGCTTGTAGACTGGCCATTTGAACTACTGACAAATGTTTGCTTTTTTATAGTTTAAAAAGGAAAATTGAGCCCCATGTGTTTACATGTTGGATCCCGGCCTCCTCCACAGTTAGTGTTGAAGCAAGGGGCTGAACCCTTAAAGGGGAACTCCACCCATTTTAATATGTCATTAATATACATTAGAGATGTTGTGTGGACATGATAAAAAAGTTCCCCCAATTCCGTATCTCCTAAAATGGAGGTCTGAAAAAATCATTCACATGGTGAAATACATCTGATGACATCATCAAGATGTATTTCACCATGTTAATGATTTTTCTGAGAGGGTAAAAATGGAACCAAATGGACCCGCTAGGGTCCATTTGGTTCACATTTTTATCCTCTCAGGAAAATTTTGAAAATGGGTGGAATTCCCCTTTAATTGCTCCTGACCCAAAATACAATCAAGTCATTCCATGAAACAAACCGGTATGATTTGGCCTTTTTTCCTGTTTTTTTTTTTTGTTTTTTTTTTAAGATTTCACTTTTCTGAATATTACACACAATATTAAGGATTTCCCATCTCAGGCATTCAATATTTTAACATATATTGTACCTCCAAATGATATATGATATATTAACAGGGTTGAAAATGATAACAGGGTTGTTATCAGGGTTGTGAAAGGCTTTTATCCAGGGGTGTAGTGGAGGGGAGATGCGGAGGGGCGGCGTCCCCCCACTTCTCACATCTAGAATATTTTTGGGGCAAAAGTTTTTTGTCTTGTCATTTACTTTTATGGATACAATTATGCATTGTAAACAATCTTTCTGCTATACTTGTTTTAATAGCGTGTCTGTGTGTGTTGTGCAGGTGCACGCAAATGCACATGCAAGTGTGCACGCACGTGTCTTCAAGGGGAATTACACTCATTTTCAATATTTTACTATGTCATTAATATACAGTGATGGGCAGTAGCTTGTTACAAGTAGCTAAGCTAGATAGCTTTTTCCCGTAACTTGTAGTGTAGCTTACTACATTTGTTCTGGGAATAGCTTGTAGTGAAGCTACACTACATTTTCGAGTAGCTTGTAGTAAAGCTACACTACTTATTTTGAGTAACAAGGATTGTAGCTTACTACATTTTCCCGCACACATTTTCAAATTCCGCTCATTTTTAATGGGTAGAAAACCTAAAATATACATCCCTCTAATATACATAATACACATTTATTGATATTATTTTATTATTATGATTATTATTTAGAAAGTTGTACATTACGTTGAGATATATTTTTATATATCTAGTGTTGATGTAGCAAGCTACATCAAGCTACTTTTGTCATGTAGCTTGTAGTGTATCTTGCTACAATTTACTAGGGATAGCTTGTTGTGTAGCTTAGCTACATTTTTTCGAGAGTAACAAGTAGTGTAGGTTACTACATTTTCCCAGTAACTTGCCCATCACTGTTAATATACTTTAGAGATGTTGTGTGGACATGGTATAAAAACAGTTCCCCCATTCGGTGTTTTCTAGGAATGGGGGTCTGAAAAAAATCATTAGCATGGTGAAATACATGGTGTTTCACCATGTTAATGAGTTTCCTTTTTTTCTGAGAGTGTACACTCTCAGAAAATAAAAAATGAAAATGGGTGGAATTCCCCTTTAAGAGGCGTCCCCCCACTCCTAAAAGTCCCACTACAACACTGTGGATATGGCTTAGAACCGGCCCTGGTTTTAAGCTAAAAGGTTTGGGTAACATATCAGGGGTTGACACTAAGGTCTCCGAGGCACTTGCCCATCGGGCAAGTGCAAGTCAGGTTCTACTTGCCCTCAGGTCATGGTCACTTGCCCCCCAAAAAATATATTGTAAATTTTGCATTTAAGTTTACTTCCTACTTGGGTGCTTTAGACCAGGGGTTTTCAACTCGTGGTCCCTGAGAGGATTCCAGGTGGTCCCCAGCTAAGTTGGTTAACCAGATGTAACTCTTGAGAACGTAAAAATGAAACCAAATGGACCCTTGCGGGTCCATTTGGTTTCATTTTTACACTCTCAAGAGTTAAAATTCAACATCTTAGTTAGCCCAGGTTGCAATGCCCACCTTCAAGACAAATTTATCTTGTGTTGTGTTATAGTGCACTAAGTCACACACTTGCCCGATCGGGCAACCAGGTCTTCACTTGCCCCACCATTTTTTTTACTTGCCCCAGGCAAGCGGGCAAGTGTTAGTGTCAAGCCCTGCATATGGTTGCAGTGGTGTACTTACAGGTGCAAAGAAGTGGGTGGATTCATTTCTTCAGTAGGCGGCTGGCTGACATACATCAGTGTTCATGAGAAGAGAGATAGGCTAGCCTAGAGCAGGAATTGAGATTAAGAAACAAACAAAAGGTCACTAATGATTAATGAATCACATAATCAAGATAGCAGCAGTGAGAATAGATAATGGATGCAGTGTGTAACTTTGCTTAAAGCACCAAGGACTCCTGCAGCTATTTGAACATGATTAGGTTTTGTTTGGTTAGTAATCCCGGAATAGGCCACGCCAATTGATCAAATGGTGTCCCAAAACAAGACAGACACTGTTTTTAAGTCGGCAAACATTGCCTTAATGCGTCCGCACAAGGCCATTTGCTGTCTAATTATTAAACCCAGTTCTGTAAGCCCCTAGTGTTCTGTTGCGAATCAGTGCTAAATATTGCCCCTTGTATATCATTTAATTTGTGGAAATATGGTACTAGCAGATTCAGCCGTCGTGTAAATGTTGATATGAGAGAGAGAGAGAGAGAGAGAGAGAGAGAGAGAGAGAGAGAGAGAGAGAGAGAGAGAGAGAGAGAGAGAGAGAGAGAGAGAGAGAGAGAGAGAGAGAGAGAGAGAGAGAGAGAGAGAGAGAGAGAGAGAGAGACTAGTTGAAACCCAGACAGTAACGCAAACTCGGTTCGCTTCATGGGGTCAGTCCAATGGCGGCTTTCTACATAGACTTCAATTGAGAATGGGGCCAACAAATAGGGACAAGTCCTGGACCGAAAGTAGGCGCGTAGTACTGCTGTACAATACTTACAAAGCGTTGGCAATGGCATATTGCACACATGCCTAAAATAGCTCTTATTTGCGCTCCCCTCGTTGAAATCAACGTGTTTCCAAGTTCCAACTCCAGCTAGTCCTCGTTCAGGCTGCACGAACATCAGTAGCTCGAGCACTCAGTTTCTGACCCCATAATGCCGCACCTCCTCGTCTACTAGGCGGCTCTGTTGTTGACACCCAGGCCAGGCTGCTAGCTCGGTAAGCTGATTGGTGCGAGTTGTGCACGTGGCCACGGTTATTTGCATATGGACAGGTGAGAGAGAGAGAGAGAGAGTGAGTGTGGGAGAGAAGTGTCTCATGGCATACATACTGTATGATTTCCTGACACACGTATTGATCGCTGGAGAAAGAATGAGATCTGCCTAGTCCTAATCACCAGTTCACCACTCATCTGGGCATCCTATACTATCAATGACAGGTGAGTGACTGACTGACTGCTGGCTCCATTGGATAAACTAATTCATGTCTCTTGTCTTGTTGCCTGCTGTCCCTTGAATTATATTACACCTGCCGCCATAGGCGAGACTATTTCGGTTGCTTGAGAACGTATCTAGGAGGAAGCGATTGTCTTATAATACATTTCCCAAAGGTTTTGGACAAGAAGGCAAGAAGAGGATCTCCTATACTATACTGTCGGCGTTGTTGTTATTGTTTTAAAACACATATCTTGCTCATGTTGAAGCGCTTATTGTAAAGAACCCCGTAGGGTATATTATTACCTGTGCTGTGCTGGTTGGTTTGTTTTAGAGAAGTGTGTTGTTCAAACAGGTGCAACAAGATGAGCTGCATTCCTGCGACGTGCATTATTATTCATTCCCGTTGTGTCCTGGTCTGGTGTCCACGCCAGACAGCCAGGGGCGGATCTAGGCATGGGTATGGATGGGGGGGGGGGGGGGGCCCTAAATGCCCAGTCTGCCCCACCAAACATGATGATGGCATTCAAAACAACCCAAGATGTTTCGAATTAAAGTACTGCTACTAACTAACTACAGCTGTCTCACCACTAAAGCAACAGCATTTCATCACTGAAAACTCTCTGAGTCAGACCTTTAGCTTTATGCATGCTGCGTGTCTGGTGCAACTTTCAACAACAACTGATGTTATTATTGATGCTTTACTTGACTAGTAAAAGTCCTTTAACTGGAAATGGTATGGGTCCCCCCATACCATTTTCTCTTGCCCCTCCAACATGTTAGAACTCTTCCCCCCCAAAATGGGACATGTTACATCCGCCAGCCAAGTCGCACCAAAGTTGTATATCTAAGGCTATTTATAGCGTGGACTGTTTAACCTTTTTAATATAATAAATCCTTATCCGACTATGATACCCATGCACCTGTCCAAATACTTCCTTTTTATATCCAGGGGTGCACATAAGTGGTGCTCCGGTGCTCAGGAGCACCAAAAATCCTACAATGAGCTGCCAATCCAGGGATGGAAAGCTCCTTTGAGCACCACACAGCTGGGCTCATAATGACTGCCCGACTGGGCCAGTAAAAAAAAAGCCTTGAAAATGAAATAATTCTAACTAAAGTCTAAAATACTACTAGTATTTGAATGGATGTAGAATGCAGGAAGTAGTACTACTACTAGGCTAGCCACTATTGCCCAAACTATCGCCCTGTACTGTAATACTGTACATTGATCGTGCTGTACGGAGTGTAAAAAAGGGGTCCCAGGGCCCGGCGATGCGGCGGGTCACCGCATTTTGGGAGAACCAAGTAACATCCCCAGGTGCTCCTCTGAGTACTGGACTAAAATGGTTATGTGCACCCCTGTTTATATCAACGTCCTGCACTCCCACAGCACCAGAGGGAGTTCAACAAACCATGTGCCACCCAGATTCGGCACAAACGAGGGACTTTCTAATATGTCCTTAGTATACCCTAGAGGTGCCGGGTGAACACGATAAAAAAGTTCCCCCATTCTGGGTTCCCAAGAAATGGAGGTTTGAAGAAAACCACTAACATGGTGAAACATCTTGATGACATCATCAATATGTATTTTCACCATGTTATGGATTTCTTTAGACGCTTCTTTTTTCTGAGAGCGTACAAATGGAACCAAATGAACCCGTTAGGGTTCATTTGGTTGTATTTGTACACTCAGGAAAAAATGGAGCTGCTGTCAGAAATCTTCCAGTGACATAATTGATTTTTTTTTAAACAATATATAAATATTTCTTAAACAATATTTACGTTTTATTATCAGAATGATGCCTTCCCCACAGCCCTCCGTGAGAAACAGACAAGTAGAAAAAATAGTGATAATTTATCATGTACATTAGTGAGGACGCATTATGTGAAGATACGTGTTGAAATGGTCTATTTTCAACACGTATTTTCGCTCCTATCATGCCACCAAAATGTGTGCCCTACCAACAGTCACTAAGGCGTGCAAATCCCTTGACTCCTTCAAAACCACTCTCATGGCATATGATTCCCACACCCATTTTTTTTTTTTCTCCCTGTATATTTTTATTTTTCCCTTTTACATCCACTAGACCTGCTGCTTCTGGCTTTACAGGAGTTAATATTTGTATGTCTTTTAAATGTTTGATGAAATGAACAGAGTGACTGCCATTGTAAACAAGTGTAAGCCTAACTGGTTTGTCCATTCACAGGCAGTTATCAGTCTTGTATCGAGTTGTGCCTGAATTGTACTGTTAAGGGCTCCATTTTTGTTACCATCTAACTCCCTTACCCTAAACCCCTTATCATTTTTTTTTTTTAACTATTTTGAAAAACCTTTTGGAATAGTTCGACATGCCAATCTATGGACACATTGTGAGCTTGTAGACTGGCCATTTAAACTATTGAAAAAATGTCATTTTTTTAATAGTTTAAAAAGGCAAAGAAGTTAAGGGATAAAGGCTTTAGCGGTGACGAAAATGGAGCCCTAAATCTCCAAACTGTTAATGAAAAAATAACTATCTGAATTAGGGCTGCAACAATTCGTAGGCCTAATCAAATCGATAATTTGCTTAGTTGTCAACTGATTTAGATGAATTGATGAATCAACAACTAAACACTTCATTTTTTTGCAATTCATTATAGGTGTTTTCCCAATTAACTAGTTTTTCGAGTGTTAAATTAAATGTGACTTCCTTTACTTAAAGGGGAATTCCACCCATTTAACTTTTTTTTTTTCTGGAGTGTACAAATGCAACCAAATGAACCCTAACGGGTTCATGTGATGATACATCTTGATGTCATCAAGATGTTTCACCATGTTAGTGGTTTTCTTCAGACCTCCATTTCTTGGGAACACAGAATGTGGGAACTTTTTTTTATCATGTCCACCCAGCACCTCTAGGGTATACTAATGACACATTAGAATGTTGAAAATGGGTGGACTTCCCCTTAAGTGTAAACTAAAGATGAGTGAACAATCTCTCTTCCCTTACCAGTTTCACCTGCAGTTTCGCATGCACAGTAGCGACGGCAAAGCAACCTATTATGACACATTATAACAATGATTACATAAAGCATATTAAATTACCTATTTGACTTCAGAATAGTATGCTTTTAGACTTGACACTGTCTGTCAAGTCCAGCAAAATGTCATAATCTGATTGATCGTTTAAATGATCGGCCGATGACATTCATGAATGAAAGTAATCTCAATCAATCCCTCAGCGACTGTTTTGAGGTATAGTGTGGTACTTGGATGTGTTCCTGACTATAGGATACTAAAGGATTTGGATATGTTACCTGCAGGCTACAGCATATGGAGAGGTTCTGTTTCAGACTATAAGGTTGCTATAGTGCAACATATTGTCTTTTAAACTCACAGTGATTAATTATACAGTCATTTCTAGCTTTGCCTCCATTGTTATGCGTTAGGCTAGGGCTTTGTCATTTGAACCGAGCTCAGTTCGTGGTTTCTTTTTTTCTTTTTCCCCCACTTGGTAGATCCCATCACAGAAGGAGAAAATATTTGAGTTAAAGTCTTTGTTCTCTCTCTATTTTTCAGATGCTCAGCTGTCATATTGATGGGTGCTCTGTCGGCACAGATGTGATGATATCGCCCTGTCCTTCGGGAGGTGAGTCAATTAGGCTTCCTGATGCGTCACACCACCTCATTATGGCAGAACTGCTTTTCCTCAATCACTATGATTGTATGCTTATTTGTTTTAATCCAGTGGTTTTCAACCAGTGGTCCTTGGGAGGGTTCCAGGTGGTCCCCAGCTAAAAATGGATAGTACCCGATTTAACTCTTTGAGAGCGTAAAAATGAAACCTACACTCAAGAGTTAAGAAATATCTTTACTCTTGAGTGTAGGTTTCATTTTTACGCTCTCAAAGAGTTAATCTGAATTAGCACCACTTAATTAAGTCTACTAGAGAACGTAGAAGAGGTCCATCCTGGTATTGTGGACAAAAGCAAAAATAAATCTTTAGTTTTGGCGTCTGTGGGGTGAAAATGTTCTTAAATGGTGGTCGGTGGCTCAAATGCTGAATAAATAGTGGGCCCTGGCATCAAAAATGTTGATGCCAGGGTTGATGTTGTTTTTAATCGAACAAAAATGAAGCAGGCCGTTGAGCTGAATCTTATTTCAGTCATACAACTGAAATAGTTAAAGGGGAATTCCACCCATTTTCAAAAATGTCCTGAGAAAAAAAATGTGCTCAGGCAAAAGGGGTCTGAAAGAAAAAACATTAACATGGCGAAATACCTCTTGATGATGTCATCAGATGTATTTCACCATGTTAATGACTTTTTCCGGTCTCCACTTTCAGGAAATACAGAATTGTGGGAACTTTTTTTTTTTTTTATCATGTCCACACAACATCTCTAAGTTATATTAATGACATTATAAAATGTTGAAAATGGATGGAGTTCCCCTTTAAACCTTTCTCGTCACCTGTTCCGATTTTTTTTTTTTTTAACAGCCCGGACCTCCTCCATTTCACCATCCGCTCTGGTCTTGCCGCCGCGATGCCGGTGATGCAGGCGTTTCTCCCGTCGACGGTGTCGCTGCTGGTGTCCACGTCTCTGTCGCTACTCAGCCTGTCCCTGGTCCTCATGGTGTGCGTCATCCGGAAGAAACGGCGGCTGGAGGGCGCGTACAGGCCCAGCGCCGAGGAGAAAAAACAGTCTGGAACGGGAGCCGGATCGGAGCGCCCGGGGCTGGCCCTGCCGCTGCCAAAGGAGGAACGCCTCATATGATGATGACACAATCGTCGTGTTTGTTCAACCCTGAGGTGAAGCCCGCATCCAGTGTTGCCAACTCAGGGCTTGACACTAACACTTGCCCGCTTGCCCGGGCCAAGTAAAAAAAAAAAAATGGTGGGGCAAGTGAAGACTGCTACCTGGTTGCCCGATCGGGCAAGTGTGCAACTTAGTCCACTGTAACACAACACAAGATAAATTTGTCTTGAAGGCAGTCATTGCACTCTGCCTCTGTGTCTTTCCCTGCTTTCTAGCTATCTCTACCTATTCATTTGGTTCCAAACTATCATTTTGCTGGTGTCAGGGACCACTGGGTCTGTGACCTCTATGGGGTAATTAAGATGATGAATTTTAACTCTTGAGAGTGTAAAAATGAAACCAAATGGACCCGCAAGGGTCCATTTGGTTTCATTTTTACGTTCTCAAGAGTTACATCTGGTTAACCAACTTAGCTGGGGACCACCTGGAACCCTCTCAGGGACCACTCGTGGTCCCGCCTGTTGAAAACCCCTTGTTTAAAGCACCCAAGTAGGAAGTAAACTTAAATGCAAAATTTACCATATATTTTTGGGGGGCAAGTGACCATGACCTGAGGGCAAGTAGAACCTGACTTGACCTTAGTGTCAACCCCTGCCAACTGCCAAAATCCAAAATGCCCTAGTGACACTTCCAAAATGCACTAGAATGCGCTAGAACGTGGCTTTCAGCCATTTTCATACCAAGGCATACCTTTATTCTGCATTTTACGAGTTACAGAGTTACAGATCTATAAGGGTCCGTTTAGTTACCAATGGTCCTTTCTAGGAAGGAAGGAGGACTATATCATCAGGAGGAAAAATTGTGATAAATGAGGGCGCCTGTCAACCAATTTCGCCCCAACTTACCAGCAAAAAAGCACTAGATTTTCCGCCAGGAGTTTTTCACTAATTTTAGCGCTAGGGAGGTTTGGAAAAAAGCTAAATATAGTGACAAATGCGCCAAGTTGGCAACACTGCCAACATCGCTACCACAACCTGAACGCTGGAAACACTTCCTCGTCGTCCACAGTAAAGTCCTCCATGAGAACATTTCAATAATCATTTTGGTTATTCAACCCAGTCTCATGAGGTTTAGGCAAATATGCACGTTATGCACAGGGGCCCATTACGTCCATACTCGCCTAGAATAGGCAAAAATCTGTGCATATTCGCTTATAATAAATCTGTGCATAATCGTCTTTCCATTGAAAATGACGGCACGGCGCCGTCTCTGCCGACCATGAGCATTGTGAAGCGCCACTGAGCAAGGCGCTAGCCAAGCGAATTGCCGCGCTGAGCATTGCGACTCAGCCGCGTCAGAGTTGCGATGTGTTAGGGACAGAATAGTAAATATTATAAAACCCAAAACTGCCCCACCCCCAACCAGCCACTTCCGGTTTGTGGAAAAACACGCCCAAGTGCATATTCACAGATTTTTGCTTTAACTCGCAGTGTATGCACGCAATTCGTAGGTGGCATTCCGTGGATAGTGCAGTACTATCTGTGAGACTGCACCGGGTTATTTGTACACTGACTTTAATTTAACAATGAGGAGTTTGCTGTGTGTTTTGGGGGAAAGTGGCTAAATGTGTGGGAAAAAAATGTATTATGCTGAAGGGATTCCTCCCCTTTGTCTGGCCTCATATTCAGAAGTACCAACCAGGTTGTGTTATGTTTCACTCTTGGTGCCATTAACATGCTCTTAGAGACTGGCCCTGCTGTGTATCCCCACTTCACCTTATGTGCATCTTTGTGTAGGAATTACTTCTACCGTCAGTTGCTGCACCAACTGCAATCATGAACCTTTTGTGAACTGAAATTTGGGGTGATGCTTTAAACGCTTAAAAGGGGAATTCCACCCATTTTCAACGTTTTACTATTTCATTAATATGCCCTTAGAGATGTTGTGTTGGCATAATAAAAAGGTCCCCCCTATTCTATCCTAGAAACGGAGATTAATCATTAACATGGTGAAACACAACTTGATGTCATCAAGTTGTGTTTCACCATGTTAATGATTTTCTAGTTCTCCCTCCCACATAATGGGAGAACTTTTTTATTGTTTCCATGAAGGATATTAATTACATGTTGAAAATGGGTGGAATTCCCCTTAGTATAAAAAACAATTAAAACACATTTCAGCAGACATTTTGCTGGAATTGGACCTTTTTTTTTTCTCTGCCTCCCGAAACCAAGTTTTGTTGGCAAAAATAACTGATCTGTGAGCTTGTAGATCTACTGTTTTTGGCCTCAGACTATTGATGCTGGTGTAAAAAAAAAAGAGAGAGAGTTATTCAATGTCCAAAGGTGGCATGTGTCTAGTGGCACATTAAAAAAATGCACACCACCCTGTATATGAAGTTAAGTAATATGTATTTTTATTAATGTTTTTGTACTTGTATAGATTTACTGTATTTATGCTTTTTTTAAACAATCTAATATTTTGTATCTAAAAGGCTATTTTCATGAGGTGTAATGATTATTAAAGAAAAAAAATCATGATTCTGATGTTGAAATATGAAAATTCCGAATTAATCTGATTAAACAATGTGATGGAAGGGTTGGATTGGAGATGTTTATTCATTCCTTAGAATGATCATTTTGTAGGAATAACCTACAGCTCTTGTACAAAAAAAGATTGTAAATGGCCCCACATTACTGTATATGCAGTGTAATGGTCATCACAAATGACAAGTCATCAGTCATTGCATCAAGCAGAAAATATTAAGTGCTTGCTAAATAAGTTTAACCTGCCAGTCAGTATACAGTAGTTCTTTACACCAGATTATAGCTGCAGCAACATTCTAGATTTTGACGCTAGATTCTAGTTATTGACACTAAATTATAGTTTCTGATGCTAGGATCTACTTTTTGACACTAGATTCTAGTTTCTGACGCTAGAATCGAGTTTTTGACACTAGATTCTATAGTTTCTGACCATAGATTCTAGTTTTTCTGAAGAATCTGTGTTCCTGTGTCAGTGATGCTAACATTTCAAGCCAAGGACCACCGGAATTATCCATGTTTGGCTGCAGACCCCCATCTGGAAACCTGATGTTCTAGGGATCCCCCAGAAGCAAAAAAAAAAAAAAAAATGAGTTAAAATGTTTGCTTCCAAAATGTATTCACTATTCAGAGATTTGCAGCACATTTTCACAATTTTTCAAAAATAGCAGAACTACAAGCTCATATCGCGCCACCGAGTGGCGCGATATGAGCTTGTAGATCTGCTATTTTTCAACAGATAAAACACCAAAAACGCGTTCAGTACACAAAGGCCTTAAAGTATACACAGTCCTGGCTTCCTGGGGACTTCATGGGGGTCATTTAACGAGATCAGTGCAGATTTTCAAACATTTTCAGCCTTGAGATGAGATTTTTGGGGGGTTGGCTTTAAGCCCTGAGTTCTGCCTCAAATCGTTTCTTCAACTCAGAGACCTTGACGGGTTGCACGGCTTCTTCTTCCTCAGTATTTCCTGCCAAGTCATCATCCTTAACGAACGGGACGATTGACTCATTCGAAAGGGAATTCTGCAAATTCTCTCTTCCTCCTCGAGGTATGTCCTCCTGGGTGTGTTCAGATTGAACCGAACTGCTGCTGGCTATAATGGCCCTGTCCTCAAGGATTTGCATGAAGGACTTGGACTGGAATCGTTTGACAGAAGATCCCCTTGGAGGAGGACAGGAGGATATCCGTCCCTCATTTGCTTGCTGTCTTCTGTCGTCCCTTTTCTCCTCAACTGAGGAAGGTTTCGAGTCAACCGGGTCAACAACGGCTAGGTTCTGAGGCTGAGGTGAAACTGTGGTGTCCAGGTTGGCTATGTTTTCCTGCCGCACTTCCACACTATTAGTGTCCCCTGTCACTCTGATTCCGGAACATTCCAGAACTGCATTCTCTGTTAACCTCTCCGCCTCTGCACTTGCCCCAACCTCCTCCTCCTCCTCACTGTCCTCTTCCTTGCCGGCACTCAAACCATTACACCCCTTTATTACTTGTGCCATGAGCTCTTCAGCAGCACCCACTTTCATATCCAGTTGTCCTGTCTCCTCCAATTCTTCTTCTTTCCGGGTCATTGGCACGCCTGTTAGCTCGTCTCCTCTATTTCCTGGGCCCTCCTCCTCCTCTCTCTCACACTCTCTTGGTCCAGTTTCTTCCCTCCTTTGGACTTTCTTCCATTCCAGCAGGCTCTCTGAGGGCTCCTCTGCCGGTGTCAGGCAGGCGTCAAGGCTCAACCAATCGGCGTCCTCCGCTGTGACTTCTGACTGTAGTAGCCCCTCCTCCAGGTTCCAGCTGTGCAGGCTGTCGCTGCCACTGATGGACAGTGACAGGCTCTCCTGGCTGGGGGTCACCAGGCTCTTCTGTAAATGGAAAACATGCTGTGTGACGACATATCCACTATCACAGGTGTTTTCAACCAGTGGTCCAGACAGAGACCACCAGTGGTCCCTGAGAGGGTTCCAGGTGGTCCCCAGCTAAGTTGGTTAACCAGATGTAACTCTTGAGAACGTAAACGTAAAAATGAAACCAAATGGACCCTTGCGGGTCCATTTGGTTTCATTTTTACACTCTCAAGAGTTAAAATATTCATCGTCTGAATTAGCCATTTTGGAATGTATGTTTTGCTTGTTTTCCAGCCTGGAATTGTGGACAAAAGCAAAATCTTTAGTTTTGGGGTCTGTGGGGCTAAACTATCCTCAAATGGTGGTCCATCGCTCAAATCCAGAATAACTGGTGGTCCCTGGGATGAAAAAGGTTGAAAACCCCTGCACTATCACATCAAAAAAAGCCAATAGAAATTAAGTTAGAAATTAAGTCCTCCACAAACGTAGCTGCCTTTGATTACAGTCAATCCCATTCTGGCATCCAGATAGTGTATTAGTCAGTGCAGGGCAGTCTATGCCCTGATGAAGATGTTTCGACTGCTTAGCAGTCGAAACATGTTGGCGTTTGTGCCTTTTTAACTTTAATAAAGGCTTGTCTTCGCTTTTTTAATCTCCACTATGGTATGTTCCCATTTGTGATCCGTGTGAGCACCTTTTTACTATTTTTACCGTTTACTACCTCCATTATAGCACCTGGTTAGCTTTTGTTTTTTTAGTGTATTACTCGGTTTGAACTCAGTCATCACATCATAACATACAGCCCATCTGACCACATTATTTGGTAGAAATAAGCCACGTAGCTGTGAAGTGACAAAGCTGAACAGCCCATGCGTCGTGTGTAATAGAGCTCAGCATAGAGCCGTCCCTCGCCGGGTGGATGCGTTCATAATAATATCAGATCATAATAAAAAAAAAACAATGTTTCCTGCTTTTTCCACCTTTACCTCCTCTCCCACACGTGGCCAAATAGTGCAACTAGCATTATAATGTTAATAGAAAAATTATATCATAGCTTTGGCATGTGACCCACACATGACTTAACCTATTATATTAATTCATAACTGTACTATATAAAGAAAATAATACTGGATTTCATATCATTGAAAAAAAACAAACACCTTTCTGTATGTGATGTCGTCGTGGCTGTCGAGGGCGAACAGGTCCAGGCTGCGCGTGCCGTACAGCAGGCCGCACTCGCGGGACGTCCGAGAGCTGAGCGTCTCGAAGATCTCTCCCAACAGGTCCATCTCCTCCTCCTCCGGGTCACACAGCTGGGACACCTCCCCGTCCCCGTCCTCCTCGTCCCCCTCCTCCCTCTGGGGGTCAGAATCACAGCCGGCCCCTGGCCTGCGTTGAGAGAGAGAGACAAAAAGAGCCACGCTCTATGACACTCCTATACAGTAACACCAGAGGGAGAGTGCAACAAACCATGTGCAACCCAGATACGGAACAAACGCAGGCGTAAAGTATTTCCGCTCCTAGGCCATCGAAAAGTGGAACGCCCTACCAACTGACATAGACATGGGCGGATCTAGGCATAGGCACAGGCAAATGCCCAGTCTGCCCCACCAAACATGATGGCATGCAAAACAACCCAAGATATTTCAAATTAAAGGTAGGGGAAGTGATTTCACTTTTGTCAGATATCACCCAAAAATATTTTTTCTGTTAAAATGCTCTATTATAAGGTGTGGAAACCACATATGGAGTTTCCCCCTCCCCCACGTTAGCAGAGGAGCTAATAAAAGTTCCCCAGGTCACCACAATTCTCCTCCAATCAGGAGAGAGCAGCAGGTTCACATAGTGTAGCTACTTTTGGGGGCCCCTAGTGCACCAGGCTGGTACTACACCATGAATTTCAAATCACTTCCCCTACCTTTAAAGTGCTTGTATTTAAAATGATTTGAAACACTACTACTGCTACTAACTAACTACAGCTGTGTCACCACTAAACCAACAGCATTTCATCATTGAAAACAGAAAACTCTCTGAGTCAGACCTTTAGCTTTATGCATGCTGTGTGTCTGTTGCAACTTCAACAACAACTGACGTTATTATTGATGCTTTACTTGCCTCATAAAAGTCCTGTAACTGAAAATGGTATGGGTGCGACTTCATGAAGTCGCCCCCATACCATTTTCTCCTGACCCCCCAATTGTGAAATGTTACATCCGCCCCTGCTGGCTGCAATTAGAAATTGGATTCCGTAAAATAGATATATTTATAGGTTTATTTAGTTTGCCTCTTCCGCTCTTTTTAAAAAATCATTTTCTATTATTGCACTCTTATTTTATCTTCCAACTTGTACATGATAATTTGATGTTTTTGTACATTGTACATGTCAGGGATAACACTAGAAGGGTGTTATCCCGCTTTAAGCTATCTAACCGCTCACGTGACCAGAACGCTGGCTTCTCATTGGAGCATTCGTTCAAGCCATGTAATAGAGCTGCGCAGTCCTGCCCTCTCGTGACGTCGCCCCTGTGCCAGAAACGGATTCCCCATTCATTTTTCTCATAGACTTTTTCGAAATAGATTCATATAAAGACGATTATGCCACGGACAAAGCCAACTCGGGTTGTGACAAATCATGATACTTGCTAATTAGATATTGCATGATAATATTGTGTATTGTTGTCATGATTTGAGTTGCCATTGTCCGTGGCACAGTCGTGTTTTTAATAACCATTTTCGAAAAGGCTATGAGGAAAATGAATGAGGATTCCGTTTCTGGAACACGGGCGACGTCATGAAAGGGGCGGGACTGCACAGCTCTACAATGTGTTGTACAAACTGCCTGGGACCCGAATGGAAATATGACCGCAAGGTCTTTCCCCTGTACTGCTTTTGGACAGAGCTACTGTATGTACCTTGTACCGTTTATGCATTGTTTGTTTGTTTTGCATTCTCTCTCTCTTTCTCACACACACACTTTCTCACTCTCTCAGTGTTGCCAACTTGGCACATTTGTTGCCATATTTCGCTTTTTTTTTCCAGACCCCCCTCTAGCGCCGAAATTAGTGAAAAGCTCCTGGCGGAAAATCTAGTGCTTTTTGGCTGGTGAGTTGCCGTGAAATTGATTGACAGGCGCCAGAGATAAAACCCTCATTTTTCACCATTTTTCCTCCTATGGCAGTGGTTTGGTGCCAGGGGTCCCCAGGCTAAATGATGGACAGCTGGTTAACCAGATGTAACTCTTTGCGAGTGTGAAAATGAAACCAAATGGACGCTTGCGGGTCCACCACCACCACCAGTGGTCCTTGAGAGGGTTCCAGGTGGTCCCCAGCTAAGTTGGTTAACCAGATGTAACTCTTGAGAGCGTAAAAATGAAACCAAATGGACCCTCGCGGGTCCATTTGGTTTCATTTTTACACTCTCAAGAGTTAAAATATTCATCATCTTAATTAGCCCAAGTCTAGACAACTAGAGAATGTAGAAGATTAATGGTCATTTTGATCTGTATGTTTTGCCTGTTTTGTTTCCCCAAATCCAGTCTGCAGGTATTGTGGACAAAAGCAAAAGAAATGTCCTCAAATGGTGGACCTCTGTGGCTCAAATGCTGAATAAATAGCGGGCGTTTCTTGTGCATTTTGGAAGTGCATTTTGGATTTTGGCAGTTGGCAACACTGCTCACTCTCTCTCTCTTTCTCTCTCAGATTGTGTTACCCGTAGTCCCAGGGGTCCTTGGTGTCCTGGTCTGTTCTTTGCTCCTCTCTGTGTTTGTGAGCAGGCCGGCGGGGACGAGACTAGCATAGCATAATGCCACACAACACGGTAACACAGCAGAGCAAGGCGTGGCCACATGTAATCCACCACACATTAAACGGTAGATACAGATAGAGGCAACGGAACATTACAACAACATGGTTGGACATAGAGAGCACATGTAGCAGCGTACAGGAGCGGTAGTAACGCACAGAAAGCAAAAAAAAAGGAGATGTTACTTCAACCACTGTACTGTAAATCAGGACTGCCCACACTTTTTTGACTTGAGAGCTATTTTCAAAATGACCGGCTCAACAAGATCTACACATTAAAAAGAAAAATCCGTTTCAAGGCCACCACAAAAGTTTGAGCTTTAAAATAGTGGTCTTGATGGTGTTACTTACTGTTATAGTGTTTAAGAATAATGCACTTATAATGAAGAATAGAGGGGAGAGAGGTGGAAGGTTTTCTTGTGCATGCTACTGACGTTTGAAAACAGTATTTGGGGTTTGAGTTGGCGGTTTGTGACGTTAAATTTAGGCTCTTGCCCCCAAAACTAAGAACTTTCACGTTTTGGTCCACAACAACATCAAAATAACAACTATTCTCCATTTTCTAATTGTGTGGACTCTTAAAAAATATGTAATTCAGATGTTTAAAAATAATTTAACTCTTGAGAGTGTAAAATGAAACCACATGGACCCGTAAGGGTCCATTGGGTTTCATTTTAACGCTCTCAGGAGTTACACTATCTATATTTTAGGGGACTGTCATATGATCTACCTGCATGGCCTGTGTGATCTACTCGATCTACCTTTTGGGCACCCCTGCTGTAAATCCTATTCAAAAATCTGTGAGCTATAGAGCTGAGCAGTCCCGCCCCCTCCTGTGTTCCAGAAATAAATTCCTTCATTCATTTTCCTCATAGACTTTTCGAAAAGTATCTACATGAAGATGATCGCGCCGTGGACCAAGTCAACTTGGGTTTGTGACGAATCATGACATAATTAACACACAATGTTTTGGGACATCAAATCAAATAATTTCTAAGAAGAACAGTGATCAAAAAGTGTTCGATCCTGACGTTTCTTTTTCTCCTTGCTAGTGAGATATTGTATGATAATATTGCGTTTGTTGTCATGATTTGTCACGACCCGAGTTGGATGTGCGTGGCGCAGTCGTATTTATATAAATGATTTTAGAAAACGTCTATGGGGGAAAATGAATGGGGCATCATTTCTGGACCACGGGTGACGGCATGAAAGGGGTGGGACGGCAAAGCTCTATATTACCACTGAGGATTTTACTGTCTAGACCAGTGGTTTTCAACAGGTGGTCCGGGGACCACCAGTGGTCCTTGAGAGGGTTCCAGGTGGTCCCCAGGCTAAATGATGGAAGGCTTATGTACCAGATGTTACTCTTGAGAGTGTAAAAATGAAACCATTTCATTTTTACACTCTCAAGAGTTAAAATACCCATCATCTGAATCAGCACCACTTAATTAATAAGTCTACACTGTTTTGCTTGCAAAATGCATTTTCAGAGTATGTTTATTGATCGATTTTGAACCAACTTGGATCAGTGGAACCAAAGTAGCACATTGGAAATTCCTGTTGATCAGTGTCTCAATGAAAACAATGTTTTGTTTTTGTTTACTTTGACATGAAGTTGTGTTCTAATTTCTTGGGCGGCTGTGCATGATTTTTCAAACTTTGAAAAAGAAAAAAAAATACAAAAATGGAATTTATGCCGCTGAAATCAGCATTTGTGCTGTTTTTATTGATTTTATATGAATATTTATATTTTCACCACACCCCCTGGTGGTCATAGTGGTCATAACAGCTCATTGTACATAAATATTCATATAAAATCAATAAAAACAGCAAAAATGCCGATTTCAGCTGCACAAATTCTAGCACATCGAGCACTAAAAGATGAGCCCATTTTAGTCCGTTTTGGACCACCTTAAGGGCGGGGTGCAGATTGACAAAGCTCAGGACCTATAACTTCAATTATCTCCAGAATGGTAGCAGCACAAATTCTGGAATTTACGGCACCATTCAGCCCAAATAGAGCACTAAAGAATGACACCATTTTTATTTTATTTTTTATTTCTTCGAAATTTGAAAAATCATGGGTTCAAATCAAGTTCACGCAGGTCTGTGCTGAGGCTCTTACCTTTCCAAAGTGTTGTGTGATTGGCAGGCGGTTCTGCAGGCAGTCAGACTGTGCCCGGCGGTATGCTACCGACCCACCCCTCTGGAGAGACGCTGCTTCACTGTGGTCCTACACACACACACACGCACACGCACACACACACACACGCACGCGCGCACACACCACACACACACACACACACACACACACACACACACACACACACACACACACACACACACACACACACACACACACACACACACACACACACACACACACACAAATAATAATTAATTAATAATTAATGGTCATTTTTGATCTGCATGTTTGACTGTTTTGTTTCTGAAATCCAGCCTGGAATTGTGGACAAAAGCAAAAAATAAATCTTTAGCTTTGGGGTCTGTGGGGCTAAAATGTCCCCAAATGGTGGTCCTCCTCCGTGGCTCAAATTGTGAATAAATAGTGGGCCCTGGTGTCAAAAAGGTTGAAAACCACTGATGTACAGTATGCACTTTATGGATAAAGTGCCAAAATCCAAAATGCACTAGTGGCACTTCCAAAATGCACTAGAATGCGCTAGAGCAGTGGTTTTTAACCATTTTCATACCAGGGCCCACTGTTTATTCTGCATTTTAGCCTGAGTTTAGTCTCTAGACTAATTTAGGAGAATTAACTGGCAAAATGTTGGTCAAAATAGCAATTCTTCTACATTTTCTAAATATGTAGATTCTTGAAAATGAGGCAATTCAAAATGAGATGTTTAAATATAATTTCACTCTAGAGAGTTAAATTATATTAAACCAAATGGACCCTTATGGGTCCATTTGGTCCATTGGTCCATTGAACAAAATGGAACCTTATGGGTCAATTTGGTTTCATTTTACGATCTCAAGAGTTACAGATCTATAAGGGTCCATTTGGTTACCAATGGTCCTTTCTAGGAAGGAAGGAGGACTCTATCATAGGAGGAAAAATGGTGAAAAAACGAGGGTTTTATCTCTGGCACCTGTCAACCAATTTCGCTCCAACTCACCAGCAAAAAAAACACTAGATTTTCCGCCAGGAGTTTTTTCACTAATTTTGGCGTGATAGGGGGGGTCTGGGGGGAAAAAAGCTAAATATAGCGACAAATCTGCCAAGTTGGCAACACTGTGCCCAGCACACATACTGTACAGTTTTGCACACACCTTTTGTATCAGCAGGTTCTTCAATCCACGTTTGGTGAAACCTTTGGCCTGGAAGAGATTACAGTCATATTCAGAGATTACAGTCAGAGTACCAGGATTTATCAACATCAAACAAGTTGCTTTTGTGATATCGGCTAGGTAGCCTACGGATCACACACAAAAACAAAGATTACAATAGAGCAGGGGTGCCCACACTTTTTTTTTTGACTTGAGAGCTACTTTCAAAATGACCGGCTCAACAAGATCTACACATCAAAAAAAAAAAAAAAAAAAAAAAAAATCCATTTCAAAGCCCCCCAAGAAAGCTGATGGTGTTACTTACTCTTATAGTGTTATAGAATAATGCACTTATGGTGAAAAATAGAGGGGGAGAATTGGAAGGTTTTCTTGTATATGCTACTACTAATGTTTGAAAACAGTATTTGTTGTTTGGAGTTGACAGTTTGTGATGTTGATAATTTAGTCTCTTGCACCCAAAGCTAATAACTTTCACGTTTTTGTCCACAATTGGGAAAGTGAACTGGCAAAAAAAGTTGTTCAAAATAACAGTTAAAGGTAGGGGAAGTGATTTCACTTTTGTCAGATATCACCCCAATTTTTTTTTTTTTTTTTCTGTTAAAATGCTCTATTATAAGGTGTGGAAACCACATATGGAGTTTCCCCCTCCCCCACGTTAGCAGAGGAGCTAATAAAAGTTCCCCAGGTCACCACAATTCTCCTCCAATCAGGAGAGAGCAGCAGGTTCACATAGTGTAGCTACTTTTGGGGGCCCCTAGTGCACCAGGCTGGTACTACACCATGAATTTCAAATCACTTCCCCTACCTTTAATCTCCATTTTCTAATTGTGTGGACTCTTGTGTGGAAATTATGTAATTCAGATGTTTAAATATAATTTAACTCTTTAGAGCGGTAAAATGAAACCAAATGGACCCATAAGGGTCCATTTGGTTTCATTTTACCGCTCTCAAGAGTTACAGATCTATAAGGGTCCAAGTGCTGTCATGTGATCTACCTGCACGGCTTGTGTGATCTACTGGTAGATCACCATCTACCATTTGGGCAGCCCTGCAATAGAGCCTTATAGTGGGAGAGTTCAGAGTTGTGATATTCATGTACCCGAAACCAAAACGGAGCAGCCTGGTCACGTGATTCGTCACGTGACTATACACAGAGCCTCTCTGAGTTGTAACTGCGGTTGGGAATACATTGTTTTCAACGAGAACAGCGCAAATAAGAACCGTTGTAGGTACGTATGCAAAACGACAACTGTTTTAAAGTGTTGTTCAGTCACGACTATCGTCTCTGCAATGTTTATGTTGTACTATTATTAAGGAACAACTAAAATAAAGGGTTTTAAAGTCATTAAAGTCCAACGCATTTCTGCATACTCCTACTGCTACTCCTACCCCCTATAGATCTGCGCAGTGACGTCACCGCCCCTGTTCGAAAATCGAAAATAATTTATAGAAAGGCCTTTACGCCGCGGACAAAGCCAACTCGGATTGTGACGAATCATGATGACACATACAATCTTTTTGAACAATCACATCATTTCTAAGATGAAAAACGAAACAAAGTATTGTATCATGCCGTTTTCTACTTCTTGCTAATTACCGTATTGTCCCGAATATAAGACAACTCGTTTATAAAGACGACCCTCATTTTTCAAGAACCATTTACAGAAAAAAGAACATTGAATGTCAAATAGTATAACCCCTGAATATAAGACGACTCCATTTTTTGGGATGTTTCCATTGGGAAAAAACATAGTCTTATATTCAGGCCAATAGGGTAGATATTGCATGATGATATTCTGTGTGTCGTCATGATTTGTCACACCCAAGTTGGTCTTGTCCGCGGCACAATCGTGTTTTTATAAAGCATTTTCGAAAAGTCTATGAGGAAAATGAATGAGGATTTAATTTCTGGAACAGGCAGCGATGACGTCACTGCGCAGCTCTATAGGACCCAACTGCAGCCTCGCAGACAGTCTCGCGAGACGCCCATATCCTGAGAATTTTATTTGTTAATGAGGTGCTGAAATGACTCCATGCTCCTCCAGCAGCGCAAGCGCCTAGGGACATAGGAGTGAACGGGAATATCGCAACTCTCCCACTATAAGGTTCTGGATTACATATAGGATACATTTGAACTGATTTGAATGTATTGTTTTTCTGAATGTTGTATTTCTGCTTGCATTTACCGTGATGTTGGCCTTGGATTTCATATTGAGGATGAGAGCGCCTCCTCCTTTCTGAAAGGCAAATGCAGCATGTCATCTTCCTTTCAATGCCAACATTGGGGTCAACCAGGGGCGGATCTAGGCATGGGCATGCCCCCCTAAATTCCCAGTCTGCCCCACGAAACATGATGGCATGCAAAAACAACCCAAGATATTTCAAATTAAAGTGCTAAACATTTAAAATGATTTGAAACACTACTACTGGTACTAAGTACAGCTGTGTCACCACTAAACCAACAGCATTTCATCATTGAAAACAGAAAACTCTCTGAGTCAGACCTTTAGCTTTATGCATGCTGCGTGTCTGTTGCAACTTCAACAACAACTGGTGTTATTATTGATGCTTTACTTGACTAATAAAAGTCCTGTAACCGAAAATGGCATGGGGGCGGCGATGAAGCCGCCCCCGTGCCATTTTCTCCTGCCCCCCCCCCCCCCCCCCCCATTTGGGAAATGTTACATCTGCCCATGGAGTCAACAAAATATTTCAGTTGCAGAGACCCGCTGTTACCTTTAGGTTGCCTACGAGCTGCTTGTAAGATGTGTTTCCCCCTGTTGACAGACAGACAAGAGATAAAGGAATTGATTTCGAAAAGGTCAAACATGAGACCTTTGACTTTAGGACCCATGTATGTTGGGAGCCGTGAAGAAGAAAGAACACAGACACACACGGCACGCACCTGCTCTACACTGTCGGATTTCTTCTTCAAAGAGATCGTCTGGTTCTTCTCCTCTGTTCAGAAGCTCAAGACGGTCATCAATGAACTGAAAATGGAAGCGAGTAAAGTTTATTTACAGAGCAAATTCATTTAATTTTCAAGAAGAAAGTAAGACCAACCAGAGGGCCACTATTTGATGACATTTTAGCCCCACCCACTGACCCCAAAACTAAAATTTTATTTTGCTTTTGTCTACAATTCCAGGCTGGATTTGGGGAAACCAAACAGTCAAACATACAGATCAAAATGGACATTAATCTTCTACATTCTCTATTTGTGTAGACTTGGGCTAATGCACATGAGAGAACGTAGAAATGAATGCTCTCTCATGTGCTAATGCACATGAGAGAGCGTAGAAATGAAACCAAATGGACCCTTGCGGGTCCATTTGGTTTCATTTTTACGCCCTCAAGAGTTACATCTGGTTAACCAGCTTTCCATATTTAAGTGGAACTCTTTCAAGGACCACTGGTGGTCCACAGACCACGGTACCCTTTCACGGGCCGGTCAGAATCAGCCAAAGGGGCCGCATAATGCCCAGGTATGCTCTAAAACCTCTCCAAAACTTCAACGGTATTTAGAAAAAGTAGAGTATGTACATAGGAACAAAGCCAGACCTTGGAGTGGTTGCACCACTCAATACTTTTGGTTCCATTTGGTTCCGGACCAGATGTTACAAAACAGCAAACAAATAAATGATTTACTTATTATGTTGAGGACAACAGTCATTTACTGCATACATGTGGACACAACAAAATCATCTAGCAATGGTCCATCGGTCACGGCTGAATATAACGGTCGTCGGTCGTGACCAATAGGATATGGCAAACGCTAGGATACCTGTCGTGAACACAAGGTATATTTTACCAACCGGTAGTAATGTCCGCGACCGTTACTATCGGTTGGGACTCATTTACTATCAGTCGTACCACCTGCCGCGACTGGTGGACCATCAGCCGTGGCCGTTGGTCGCGGTCGCAAAATGATTGCAAAGCTTGAGAGGGCATTGCCCCCTCATGCCCATGCCTAGATGGATTATGTTAATTTATTTCAGATATTTTAAATTTTATCGATTCCCACTTGTAATATATATTGTTATTTAAGTGAAGGAAGGTGACATAAGTAAGTGCATTTGAAATATGATTTTAAAAAATCATACTTTTTCAGAATTACAATTCAAAAATAGCAGATCTACCAGTTCAAAACGTGTTGCACTGCATTCATTTATTCATTCATTTATTCCTGCAGAGTTAGTGTCGAAGTGTCCTTGAGCAATACATTAAACCTCTAATTGCTCCTGATGTGCTAGTAGGTACCTTGCATGGTTTCCACTGCCATCAGTGTATGAATGTGTGTGTGTGAATGGGTGAACGTGATGCACAATTTACTGTATGTAAAGCGCCTTGGATAAAGACGCTATATAAAATGCACCATTTACCATTTTACCATTTAGAATAGTAATGAGTTAAAATTCAGAGATTTCTCCACAGGAATGAGTTTGGGAAAAAATATAGTGGCCCTCTTCCAAATCTTGATCTACTGTACTGTAGTGAGTGTAGTGCATGGGGTTTTCAACAGGTGGTCCGGGGACCACCAGTGGTCCTTGAGTGGGTTCCAGGTGGTCCCCAGCTAAGTTGTTTAACCAGATATAACTCTTGAGAGCGTAAAAATGAAACCAAATGGACCCTCTCAAGAGTTAAAATATTCATCATGTGAATTAGCCCAAGTCTGCACAACTAGAGAATGTAGAAGATTAGTACTAGAAATCTTTAGTGTTTGGGGTGTGTGGTGGGGCTAAAATGTCATCAAATGGTGATCCGTGGCTCAAGTTCTGAATAAATGATGGGCCCTGGGATGAAAAAGGTTTAAAACCACTGGTAGTGTACTGTACCAGGGGTTTTCAACAGGTGGTCCGGGAACCACCAGTGGTCCTTGGGAGGGTTCCAGGTGGTCCCCAGGTAAATTATGGAAAGTTGTTTAACCAGATGTAACTCTTTAGAATGTAAAAATAAAACCAAATGGACCCGCAAGGGTCCATTTGGTTTCATTTTTACACTCTCAAGAGTTAAAATATTCATTATCTTAATTAGCCCACAAGTCTATGAATGGTCTTGTATTGTGGACAAAAGCAAAAGAAATCTTTAGTTTTGGGGCCTGTGGGGCTAAAATTACGTCAAATGTTGGTCCGTGGCTAAAATTCTGAATAAATGGTGCCGTGGGCCCTGGTATCAAAAAGGTTGAAAACCACTGTACTGTACAAATCATTTGACTGATTTCAGGGTGTGTGGGGTGTGTGAGGATACCCAGTTCCCACCTTGTCCAGCAGAGGGCAGTAGTGTGTATAGCCAGGCCAGGTCCTACCTGTTTGAAGAACTGCAGATGCACAGCTCCCTGTAGGAACTGAGTCATAGCAGGAGACTTGTGGAGTAGAAACAGATCCTCACTGAAGCATACCTCACTCTCCTGATCAGAGACAGAGACAGAGACAGAGACAGAGAGAGAGAGAGAGAGAGAGAGAGAGAGAGAGAGAGAGAGAGAGAGAGAGAGAGAGGAGAGAGAGGGAGAGGGAGAGGGAGAGGGAGAGAGAGAGAGAGAGAGAGAGAGAGAGAGAGAGAGAGAGAGAGAGAGAGAGGACTGGGTTTATTACCAACATCAACAGTCCTAAAACTTAACTCAAGTAATTTACTTAAAGTAGAGATAAGCTGAGCCAGGGCTTTACCAGATACACCAACAATGGATAAAAAATGAATAAAAGTGACTATAGCTTAAAATATTTGGAAAGAATAAAATGTCTTAAAATGGTCAACCTACATGGAATGTAGGTTGAATAGACATAGACATTTTTGCCTCAGAAATAGTAATAATACGGGGAGCAGCCAGATTCCCTGTGAGACTCCAGAAGGTAGTCCAGACTTGAAGAAAACAACACTATGGCAACACAGGGTGGACAAAAAGCAAGAGGAAAATTGTGCACTTTTGTGATGTTCAAATAGCTAGAATTCGTGTATAGCTAGAATTAGCTAAAATTTGTGTATGCCCTCTTAGGGTCAACGTAGGTGACTCTTAAACTCTTAAACTTTTAAAAGGCAACTAAATGTAAATAAAGTTTTTGAGGGTGAAATTCTCTAATCTCATAGAAATACAACTCCGATGGTTGTGAAACAGCTGCATGATAATACAGGTACATACAATTACACATACATTTGGTATTTTATTATGATACAAAAGTATATTGTGTCTTTGCTAGATTTGGGCTACATTATCAAGTTATTAGAACTGTTATTAGTTCTAGTAGAGGAGCTGTATGAATGAAGCGACCATGCTGCAGTGGGTAATGTAGGGGCCAGACAGTGTCGTCTGTGTTTGTTCTGACCTTAGCGTCTTGCAGGGCGTCCTTATAGCCACCGAACAGCATGGCCTGAGCTCTGAGGAAGGCCTTGGCAACGCCGCAGCCTGCAGCCGCTGTCTGCCGCTTCAGCAGCGCCTTCAGCCCCGACATCTGGAGACAACAACAACAGGGAGTCATGTGTAGCAGGCAGGGGCGGATCTAGGCATGGGCCACCCAGGGTTATTATAGTTAACTAAAACTAACTAAAAAAAACGAAAACTAAAATTCAAAAAACATTTGAGTTAACTGAAACTAATGAAAACTATAAATGAATTTGAAAAACGATAACTAAACTAAAACTGTAATGCGGGTTCAGAAAACTAACTAAAACTAACCCAAAATACCCTTAGTTTTAGTTTTTATAAAGCCTTTAAATTCAAAATGTGTTGGTGACCATCATGAGGAGGAGATGCTTCTAGATCTTCAATCCACTACTGAGCAGGGATTAAAGTAAAAAATCTTGGGACTGAAAATGATCTTTTGCAAATAAGCACTGAGCTAATTAATGACCCCTGTGAAATCCTCAGGACTGAAATCAGTACCCAGTACTGAGAACTTTAATCCCTGTACTGAGTTCCATAAACACTGGGGTAAAAATTGTATTCTTGTGGAAGAGTGCAATCATCCACTAAAAAACTCAAAGCAAGGGTTGAATACCAACCGTTTCCTTTATAATTCCTTTATAATTATAATTATACCTGGTTGTAGCTTAGCACCTTCACCCACCTTATACTGTTACAGCTGCACTTTAAATACTCTAGTCTGTTGCACTACGTCACTTACTGTTTCTTGTTTTGTCTGTATTTGTCTTTTTTTTTTTCTTATTGCACTGTGTATTGTCTTTTGCACTATTGTTTGTCTATTGTCTTTTGCACTGGGAACATTGGAAACGTTATTTCATCCCCGTATACAGGTATGTCCTGACATACACTGGAGTGACAAATAAAGAACCTTGAACCTTGAACCTTGAACCTTCCTACTTCGGTAGATTTTTAATCCTATACCTGACAACTAAAGCACAGAAAAAAAAATAAACTAACACTAAAACTATAACTAAACTAAAACTAACCAAAATGAAATATTTTCACCAAAAAACAAAACAAAAAAAAACTAGCAAACCCACTCTGAAAACTAACTAAAATTAAGTGAATTAGAAAATATAATGTCAAAACTAACTAAAACTAAACTAAAATTGGAAAATTCATAACTGTGATAACCTTGGGGCCACAAACACGATGGCTACATCGAAGCCGATGAAGCCGCCCCATACCATTTACCCTACCCCCCCCCCCCCCAATTGGCAAAGGACCTCTGGTGTGATGCATACAGTATAGGTGATTTCTAAATATTTTAAGCCTTGAGGGCATGTTTTAAATTAGTGATTTTCAATCTTTTTTCATACCAGGGCCCACTATTTAGCCACGGACCACCTCTGATATTGAGTTTAATCTATCTGAGCCAAAAGCAAGGATTTTCAAGTTGTTAATTGTCTACAAATTAGGAGAGAAATCCTGGCAAAACTTTGGTCAAAATAAGAATTATTCTACTGTTTAGTAGAATCCTTTTTGTTTTCTAATTGTTTAGTTTCTTGATAATTAAATAAGCATAAAACAGATTAGATTAAATCAGATTTAAATATAATTTAACTCTTGAGAGAGTCAAATGAAACCAAATGGACCCGGGAGGGTCCATTTGGTTTCATTTTACGCTCTCAAGAGTTACAGCTCTATAAGTGTCCATTTGGTTACTACCAACTGCCCCATCATTTAGCGTGTGGTCCCCGGACCACCTGTTGAAAACCCCTGTTTTAAATGAATACAGCTATTTGAATTCATGTGTCAGGTTGCGAGGAGGATGATGCTACTGTTTCGTTAGCCTACCACGTCTGCAGGTATCCTCTTCAGGTCGTCAAAGGGGTTTTCCAGCGTGTTTGTGTCAACGTTTAGAATGACCACTTCCTCCAGTCCACGACTCCTCACCTTCTGTCATAAAAGACCACATGTAAAGGATAACCTTTTTCTCCAAATAAAGTTCATGCTGTAGGTTGTTATTAAAAGATGAGTGTTAAAAGGACCACTTCACCACTTTTCAATGTATCTTCATACAATAGGTCCTCACTAGTGTACATGATAAAATACCACTATTTTTTTTTTTCTACTCTGTGTCGCACAGGAGGGCTGTGGGCAGTTCAGAAACTTCTTCCAATGACATCATCAATGGGGCAGAAAGCTGCAGAATGTTGATGTTATTGGAAGAAGTTTCTGAAACTGTCCACAGCTCTCCTGTGAGGCACAGACTGAGTAGGAAAAAAATAGTGGTATCTTATCACGTACATTAGTGAGGACCTATTATATGAAGATGAAGTGATGGACTGACGGATTTTCAGTTACAGGACTTTTATTAGTCAAGTAAAGCATCAATAATTGTTGCAGTTGCAACAGACACGCAGCATGCATAAAGCTAAAGGTCTGACTCAGAGAGTTTTCTGTTTCCAATGATGAAATGCTGTTGGTTTAGTGGTGACACAGCTGTAGTTAGTTAGTAGCAGTAGAAGTGTTTCAAATCATTTTAAATATAAACACTTTCATTTTAAATCTCGTGGGTTGTTTTGCATGCCATGCCATCATGTTTGGTGGGGCAGTCAGGGCATTTTACCCCCCCCCCCCCCCCCCCCCCCCCCCCCCATGCCTAGATCCGCCCCTGCCTAAATACATATCTGTGAACAACATTTTGGAGCGATTTATTTTATTTTGATATATTATCTACTACAGTCCCAATAAATCCCAGGAAATTACATCTTGGCCCTGCCAAAAACAGCTAAAAAGAAGAAAGCAGCAAATGTAAAACAATTACCACCCATCTTTTATTTTGTCTAATAACCTAAAACATCCCATCATCGTCACATTGTAAACAATACAGTATGTGCAGCGTTCCGTAACTTGTGATAATCCATAGCTCCTCTTACCTCAATGAGACTTGCATGAACCCCAATGAGGAAAGGCATCGGTGCACTACAAAGTGATGAAAAAGCAACAGAGGGAATGCATGTGACATCATCCGGAAAGTTATGTTGGGATCGTCTACCTTTTGGGCTTAATTGACAATTGCCAAAACAATGTAAAAAAAAAAGGATGTATACTCTATAATAAATATAAGATCAGTTCATCAATACATATGCCAATGGAAAATGTAGAAATATACAAGGATCAACAGCTGAGTTCTCACCAGCAGTAGTCCAGTAGATGTGGGGGAAGCACAGGGATGAAGATGTGCTGCCAGTACATGGGATAGATCACACCACTGAGTGCATGGACACACGCTGTCAACTAGGAACACAACAATTTAATGAAATGTGTGACAGAATTAACACACACTGAACTCTCTCTCAATTTAATTGAATTGAATTTAATGAAATTCGAAGTGCTTTATTGGCATGAGAGATGTGTGTGGGTGAGCGTTCCTGCTGTATGCATATACCAGTATTACCGTTTATCGCGATATTGGAAATCGATACCGACTCCGAGTAATATCTTTGGGTCTATAAAGAATATTGAATACCGAATATCCTCAAATACCGCCATTATACTGTATTCAGGGATTAAAGTTAAAAAAAATCTTGAGACTGAAAATGATCTTTTGCAAATAAGCACTGAGCTAATTAAATGACCCCTGTGAAATCCTCAGGACTGAAATCAGTACCCAGTACTGAGAACTTTAATCCCTGTGTATTCTATCAAAATATGAGCAATGAGACTTTTAATTGTAACTATACAAACAATTTTCATGTTACACACATGCCTAAAATAGCCCTTATTTGGGCTAGGCTTTTTGGAAACAATGTATTTCCAACTCCAGTTTTTCCCTATTTAGGCTGCTTGAACAGCAGAACGCTCAGTTTCTGACCCCTCAATGTCGCAATTCTGAGAACTAGCTGACTGGTGGAACGTGTCCGACTCTGATTGCATGCTATTGCTATCTAGTGGTCAATACCGGTAATATCGAATATCGAGCTAATTAACACATTATCAAATACAGATATTAAAAAATCAATACCGCCCAAGACTATCTTACAGTGCTTAGTTTGCTGGCAAAGATCAGGACTCGTCTCTCAAACAACATGCTGGCATAGAGCTGGAGCAGATTCCCCACGTCTACTGCTACAATCAGCTCTGTAAGGTTCCTCTGTCACACGCACGCACGCACGCACACACACACACACACACACACACACACACACACACACACACACACACACACACACACACACACACACACACACACATAAAATAAAGTGAGCAAATTGGAATAGTAATGGGAATAGCCTACTTTAGCAAATCGAAATCCGAGTTAGTTAAAAATATACCAACACTTTCAGGAATAGAGGGCAGACTTCTGGGGTCCGGTGCAATGAAATAAGGAACCTGGGTTAGGAAAGGACAGACAAGACGAGACTTTACACCTTCAAGAAGATTTTAGACACTTTAAAAGTGATTTGGCATCAGCAGGGTGAGTTCTCAGCCCTTTCGGTCACAGTGTCTCTAGCAATGCACAAACACACTGGTCCAGGGGTTTTCGATCTTTTTGATACCATTTATTCAGAATTTGAGCCACGGACCACCATTTGAGGACATTTCTTGCTTTTGTCCACAATACCAGGCTGGATTTAGGAAACAAAACAGGCAAAACATATACAGACCAAATCGACCATTTAATCTTCTAGTTGTGCAGACTTGGCCTAATTAAGATGATGAATATTTTAACTCTAGACATGAGGCCCGCTGCGCGGGCCTCACGCCTAGAGTCTGCGCCATTGTAGCGACAGGCGACTTGCATTCACCTCAATTTTGAAAATGTTCATGTTTTGGACACTTTGCAACACTGCATCTTTCGTCATATGCAATGTAATTTTGGACACACTAAGAGGAATTGTAATAGATGCGAGTAACATGAAATTCTTACAAAAGATTATGATCATGAACAGGGAGGTATATAATGCAGCGGTAATGAGGATACATGGAATATGGATGGGGACAGTGGTAATACATGTATAGGCAAAGGTCTGTGCAACATAAACCCTAACAAAGAATAAGACATAGTTGGAACTGTTTGTATAGCAGTGGACTCCAGTGAAAATTGGAAACGCCAATATACAGGTATAAGGCAGAGGTCAGTGTGTATGACATAGACACAGTCACACACATTGATGGTGGCATCCTATAGTATGGGGCCCGTAGTTGAGGGATACCTAAAGTTGAGATAGTGATAGGAACCAAATGGGCCTTGGGTCGGTAACTCAGTGTACAAATGGAACCAAATGGACCCGCTAGAGGTGTTGTACACAATCAGAGTTACATTAACAGTGGTTGCACAATATAAATTGAGGGTCACAGAAAGAGAATTGGCATTCAAGGCGAATTCCGGCCCAAACGTTTTTTTTTTTTTTTTTTTTTTTTTTTATGTTTATTTGCAGTTAATTTTTTTGAAAAAAGTGGTCCAGGTGTTATTTTGTGAAAACACTCCTTTACGGCTGTTTCCCCTACCCCAAAATAAGCTTATAATGGGGCCAATGGGCGTTGTGCAAGTTCACCTATATACATCGCTCCAAAATGCATTTTTTTTTTTGCTATTGTGTGTCCACCATGTCAGTAGTGAGTTAACACTCACACTTTCACTTTTGGTACAGCAGTGATCCAGCTGTCTCAAAAGCTGGGGGCGTGGCACATGGTTTATGGCTGAACCACTGCTGAAACAAAAGTGAAAGTGTGAGTGTTAACACACTACTGACATGGTGGAGACACAATATTTAGCAAAAAAAATGCATTTTGGAGCGATGTGTGAACTTGCACAACACCCATTGGCCCCATTATAAGCTTATTTTAGGGTAGGGGAAACAGCCATAAAGGAGTATTTTCACAAAATAAGACCTGGACCACTTAAAAAAAAAAAAAAAAAAAATAACGGCAAAGATAAAAAAAAAAAAAAAAAAACGTTTGGGCCGGAATTCTCCTTTAAATGGGGTGTGTGTAGCCAAATTCATGTCAACTGGGGGTCCTTGCAATAAAAATGAACACTGCAAGAGCTTTAAAATGTTCTCTTATAGGGTCCATTGTGGGGGTCTGTGTAGCCTAATTGATGTTAAACTGGGGGTCCTTGCGATTAAAATGAAGACTGGGAGAGCTTTAAAATGCTCTCTTAATGGGTCCATTGGGGGTCCTTAGAATGTAAAAGTTTGTATGTTGTCGTGAAATGTAGCTACTATCCAACTAAACTTATATATTGTTATGATTAATACTGCTATGCAACGATATGCACGTGTGCTTGGAAGATGGAATGTGTAGTATAGGCCTACGTTAGTGTACATGAAGACGCACACACACAGCACACCCAGGCACACACCGTGCGCGTGGTTAATAATATGCATGCAATTGAAAATAAACATTTTCGTTGTGCAGATCGACAGTCTAAATCAGGGGTGGGCAATTATTTTTCCCAAGGGGCCAAATGAGATCCATAAAATATTGTGGAGGGCCAAGACTAAAGGCTGAACTAAAGTCTGCATATTAAATATTCATTTAATTTCAAGATAAAAGTAAGAGTAAGACCAACCATTTTGACACCAGGGCCCAATATTTTTTCCAGTATTTGAGCCACGGACCACCATTTGATGACATTTTAGCCCCACAGACCCCAAAACTTTCTTCAAGATTTATTTTGTTTTTGTCCACAATTCCAGGCTGGATTTGGGAAAACAAAACAGGATAACAAAAATTCTCTGATTGAATGCGTCGACTTTGGGCTAATTCAGATGATGAATATTTTAACTCTTGAGAGTGTAAAAATGGACCCTTGCGGGTCCATTTGGTTTCATTTATACGCTCTCAAAGAGTTAAAATATCTGGTTAACCAACTTTCCATATTTAACTTGGAACTCTCTCAAGGACCACTGGTGGTCCCCGGGCCGGTCAGAGGCAGCCAAAGGGCCGCATTTGGCCCCCGGGCCGCATAATGCCCAGGTATGCTGTAGTAGCGTCTAGAACAATGTTAATATACGCGAGCAGCGCGTACGTGCATGCATGTGCAACACGTTGCATGTAAAGCAATATGGAAAGAATCGTGAGGTTTTTGTGTTTTGGCAAGCAATTTACAACGGCGTGTTGGATTCTGTGTCTGTAGCGACTGAGACGCTAACGCGCTGAGAGAGACGCTGTGTGGTTATGGGTGTGTGGTGTTGTGATTCGTGAAGTGTTGCTGTTGTAGGGCAGGCAGCCGTGTCCATAGCGTTGCGTTAGTCGTATATATCCAACAATAAGAGCAGCGGCCGTAAGATGCATTCGCTTGGAAAGAGTAAGTAACGTCCGTCTTCTGCAGGGCGTGTTGTGGAGAGAAATGCGAGGAGCTTCATCGCATCGAGCGTAAGAGTTCTATGGACTGGGCTAGCTAGCAAAGGCAGAAGGGGGTTGGGTCAGGGGGTTGGGTCAGCGCGCAGAGGCACAGTGTGCAGTGTTGCCAACTTGGTGCATTTGTCGATCCCCCCCTCCCAGTGCCAAAATTAGTGTAAACTCCTGGCGGAAAATCTGGTGCTTTTTTGCTTGTGAGTTGGGTCAAAATTGGTTGACAGGCGCCAGAGATAAAACCCTTGTTTTTCACCATTTTACTGCTATGATAGAGTCCTCCTTCGTTCCTAGAAAGGACCATTGGTAACCAAATGGACCCTTTGGGGTCCGTTTGGTTTCATTCATACGCTCTCAAGAGTTAAATCATATTTAACCATCTGAATGACCTAATTTTCCAGAATCAACACATTTAGAAAATGTAGAAGAATTGCTATTTTGACGAACATTTTATCAGTTAATTCTCCTAAATTAGGCTGAGAAACTAATGTCATGAAGGGGTGGTCCTCCGTGGCTGAGAGACTAATGTAATGAAGGGGTGGTCGTCCGTGTCAAAAATGCAGAATAAACAGTGGGCCCTGGTAACCCAATGCTCTAGCGCATTGTAGTGCATTTTGGATTTTGTCAGTTGGCAACACTGATTTTGACGTCACAGTAGCTTAGTAAGAGAGCTATGGAGGCAATTCGGTAGACTGGGTGGTTGACACTGCACCAAAATTATTTTCATATAAATGGACAGTGTACAGTAAATATGGCAGTTGCATGGATGAAATATAGCCTATGCTGTGAGGACAACAGTGCTGGACGTGTTGTGCATGGTTAGATCCATGCAAACATTGTAGTTTTTTAGGAGAAGTGCAACAAAGGCGGACAGACAAACGGGCAGGGCCGCTCTCGCATTATAGTAGTGAGATATATTTTAACTCTTGAGGGCGTAAAAATGAAACCAAATGGACCCGCAAGGGTCCATTTGGTTTCATTTTTACACTCTCAAGAGTTACATCTGGTTAACCACCTTAGCTGGGGACCACCTGGAACCCTCTCAAGGACCACTGGTGGTCCCCGGACCACCTGTTGAAAACCACTGCACTAGTCTAATGGACGCAGGTTCCAGTTATTACTCAAGACAGCAAAACAGAGTGCCTACATGGAGGTGTAGAAATGACACCACACAAAACACACAAATTGTTGTTAGGCAGATCAGGTATCAAAAGGCCTCATAGGCACATACTGTGGATTTGATTTAGTGATTCATTAGGCAACATACATATTAGTATTGTAGCAGTTCACATGCACTCAGAAGTCAGTTAAACATTAGCATGTTAATGGAATGTTTTTCTGTTATACAGTAGTTACTTGATTAGGACAGAAGTACAGACAATTAAGGCTTTAGTCAAATCACAGTGGGTACAGTGTTGCCAACTTGGTGCATTTGTCGCTATATTTATCTTTTTTCCAGACCCCCCTAGTGCCAAAATTAGTGAAAAACTCCTGGCGGAAAATTTAGTGCTTTTTTGCTGGTGAGTTGGGGCGAAATTGATTGACAGGCGCCAGAGATAAAACCCTCGTTTTTCACCATTTTTCCTTCCTAGAAATCGTAAAATGAAACCAAATGGACCCTTACGGGTCCATTTGGTTTGATTTTACGCTCTCAAGAGAATCTACACATTTAGAAAATGTAAAGGAATTGCTATTTTCACCAACATTTTGCCAGTTATCTGTCCTAAATTAGTCTGAGAGACTAAACTCAACATCAAATGCAGAATAAATAGTGGTATGAAAATGGTTGAAAACCAATGATTTAGCGCATTCTAGTGCATTTTGGAAGTGCCACTAGTGCATTTTGGATTTTGGCGGTTGGCAACACTGAGTGGGTATTGTTTTTAGGCGTTAGATAAGGGTGGAAGTTGATTAGGTTTTCTCTGCAGGAATTAGTCCTGTCTTTGGGCATGTTAGTCCAGACTGAGTTTAGGGTGTCTGGAACTCACCCAGTCCTGTCCACCTGCGTCGTGTCCAGGCCAGGACACCTCCTCTGTGCCGACCAATAGCTGCCTCCCCTCAGAAAGAAAACCACAACACGCTAACCATGTCAGAGCCCCGCTGCAAATAATGGAGTCTGGCTCTTACAGGTGTTGTTGTTGTTGTCGTTGTCTTTGCTTTGTTTTACCGTCCTAAACCTACCATTTGTAGAGTGACGCAGCCAGCAGGCAACGGCATTGGCTGCTTATAGAGGGCAGCCAGCAACTCCCTCATCTCATTGGTCTGTATAGGGGAGTACAGGGTTGGTATTAGCAAGTTTCAGTCAGGAAAACCCAAGAAGGAATAATATATTGTATTTATTTAATATGAAACTAGAGCAATTTATTGATTATGGTTTGGCAGATGAATTGGATCTGCTTTTTGGGTACTCAGATGAAGCACAACAGACAGGTATAAGGACCATAAGGACTCCAGATCCCATGTACCCAAACGGCAGATCCAAATAGCTGGGGGTGGAGGAGGATGAGCAGCAGCAGCAAGCAGGAAGAGCGGTGCAAACCTCCAGTTTAAATAGCCTGTGTGAGTGTGTGATTGGATGAATGTGAACGTGATGCTGAGGTACCTGTTCTGCGCATGGCTGTGACAAGCGCACCGCTCAAATAAACATACAAGAAGACCAGTACTGGGACATGTGCACTACGTAACTTAATATATTACATAATGTTACCAAAATGCAGTAACTTGTAATATAAATATATTACTTAACAAAAAAAGTCCTAATATTATACTTTTCTTTCTGCATTACTGCATTACTTTCAATATTACTTTCTGTCAATCTGTCTCGTTGCAAGTGTTCTTGTGAAATTATCTTGACAACTGCAGAAGTTAAATAATTACTTATTTTCAATAATTTGTCATCAAATTATTAACTGGCTTCCATAAATTCAAGGAGTGTTAACTTAAGGAGTGATGTTTTTTCAAGTTGGTTTCATATGAATTTGGCCAGATAGCCAAGTGGGCTTGCTTTATTGTAGGTATGCCACTGGCCTACGCAATATTTGATTAATAGTGATACTAAATATGTAATTATATATTTTGAAAAACAAATAAATAAAGTAATATGTAATAGTAATATGAATATATTACACTTGCTCAGACAGTAATATTGTAATATAATATATTGCTTTAAAATGAAGGTAATAATTAACAAGGTAAAGTAATATTCTCAATACTGAAGAAGACTACTGTACAGTAGAAGGAATGTAGGCAGAAGACAGGGCTATAGGAACATCCACACCCACCTGTCCCTTGGTGAGGTAATCAGCCAAGTTGTTGAGCAGTTTGTAAAATACCTCAAACCATGGAAGATAGCTGTAACATGAGCACATTTATGAATTACTGCATTACGAGGTGCATTTTAAATCGTCAATATTTACTCGCACACACGCACACACACACACACACACGCACACGCACACGCACACGCACACACACGCACACACACACCTGAGGATGCAGAGGCAGGTCTGTGTGTTGTTGTTGAGGCGACAGAAGCCAAACCGCTGGCATCCCTCCAGGTCTGTCAGTACAAAGCAGAAATGCTGCACCGCCATTCTGTCCTTCACTCTGCATGAAGCCACGGACGGACGGACGGACAGACAGATAGGCAGAATCAAGATCAACATAGCTGTAAATACAGTGATGGTTCAAAGATAACTGATGTTATGTTCATGGTAGATCCGACTCACCTCTGGGTGTCATAAGGGAAACAGAATCTGGGCAACTCTTCTCTGGACTCCTGTAGGGAAGTAGGAGAAAGGGATGCAGTGCAGTGTGCGGGAGAAATAGCAGATACATGAGCCATCTGCAAAACATGAAATAATGTGGTGCAGTCATTAGGATGCTGATGTATAGGTTACCTGATCACTGAAATCCTCCGGGAACTGAAACGAAAGGCCTGGATCTGTGTAGAAGACAGATGCACATTTAACAGAGTTTGCTTGAGATGTGTTCCACTTGCTCCAGCAGTAAGGTCATTTCTTATTGGTGAGTGTATAACACTGGTCTCCACCCAGTGATGGACAAGTTACTGGGAAAATGTAGTAATCTACACTACTTGTTACTCTCGAAAAAAAAAAAAAATGTAGCTAAGCTACACTACAAGCTATCCCCAGAAAATTCCAGCAAGCTAAACTACAAGCTACACGACAAAAGTAGCTCGCTACATCAACAATACATATACATACTACAGTATATCTCACCTTAATGTACAACTTTCTAAATAATAACAAAATATTATAAATAAAAAAATAATAACAATCTAGGGGCGGGTTTGAACCTAGGTTGGTGGCATGTCTAAGTTTTGGGATGTACAGTATATTAGAGGTTCCTTATACCCATTAAAAATGGGCGGAATTTGAAAATGTGTGTGGGAAAATGTAGTAAGCTACACTCCTTGTTACTCGAAACAAGTAGTGTAGCTTCACTACAAGCTACTCGAAACAAGTAGTGTAGCTTCACTACAAGCTATTCCCAGAACAAATGTAGTAAGCTACACTACTGAACATGCCCATGGGAAAATGTGTTCCTCAGAACACTATATTTCTATCATGAGTTTATGTTACTGTGATACTGTGATTATTCTGACCTGCTAAATGTACTGTACCAACACGAAGTTGATGTTTTTTACATGTTTTCCAGGAGTTATCATGCCATACTAAACTGTAAACTGTTTACCAGATTAAGCGGTCGAACAAGGAGAGAAGTCGTTTGCATTTTGATTATTCCACAACACACCGCCGATCGAATGTTATTTGCACAACACATTCAGTCCAGTTCTTCTCCTTCAAACAACACAATGTACTTTAAAAAGGGTCAGTGGGTTTTTTAGCGGCCTCCTCAAATGTTGAACAAAGTGTTTGGTTTAAGCCTGTGGTTTTCCTGACAATGTGAGAACACTCGATCTCTTCAACACAATAAAGGACCACTTCACCACTTTTCAACATATCCTCATAGACTTCATATACCGGTAATACAAACGGAGGTCATCACTAACATTCATGATCATGATAAGAGCACCATTTTTTTCCTTTAAAATGCAGGGTTTTATCATGAGCATTGTGAGGACTATTTTCCATGAAAATAAGTTGAAAAGTGGTGAAGTGGTCTTTACGAACACCGGAGTTCAAAATTAAAAATGTAAAAATACTTTGAATAGTTAATAGGAAACAACTTGGTACTGCTGTTTAACTAACAAGTCAATGGTGTGTGTGTCTGTGTGCGTGCGTGTGTGTGTGTGTGTGTGTGTGTGTGTGTGTGTGCGTGTGTGTGCGTGTGACAGAGAGTGAGAGAGTGTGAGAGCTTTGCCCAGTCTACTCCACTATTATGCTATCACCCATGTAGCACAGTTCTGATATTTATATTATATAAATGTATAAATGCCTCACCTGTTTCTCTGGTGACAGGGCAAGTTGCTTCAAAGAACCAGTTGAACGTTCGCTCTGGGTTCTCTCTGAGGAAGGGCATTTTGGCAGTCAATATGAGGCACCACTGGAAAGACCCTATACAGTATACCTCACTTCATCTGTGCTTCACTTTGTCATGGTAGCTCAGGTCTGTTCTTATAATGTGTAATTCCTATAGGCCTACTCATTTGTTTTTTTGTGCATTTTTTGTTTTCTTTATCACTCTGGTCAAGCTTGTACTAAGCCAGTATTCTTGTATTCTTCTATTACAGTGGTTTTCAACCATTTTCATACCAGGGCCCACTATTTATACTGCACTTTAGCCACTGACCACCATTTGATGTTGAGTTTAATCTCTCAGACCACAAAAGGATTTTCAAGTCTTTGTCCACAATTTAGGAGAGATAACTGGCAAAATGTTAGTCAAAATAGCAATTCTTCTACATTTTCTAAATGTGTAGATTCTTGAAAGTTAAGTAATTCAGATGTTTGAACTCTTGAGATCGGAAAATGATACCACATGGACCCCTAATTAAGAGTTACAGATCTGTAAGGGTCCATTTGGTTACCAACTGTCCATCAATTAGCTTGGGACCACCTGGAATCCTCTTACAGACTACTGGTGGTCCCCAGACCACTTGTTGACAACTATTATGTTAAACGGGAATTCCGCCCATTTTCAAAATTTTCCTGAGAGGATACAAATGTGAGCCAAATGGACCCTAGCGGGTCCATTTGGTTTCATTTGTACCCTCTCAGGAAAAAGGGGTCTGAAAGAATAATCATTAACATGGTGAAATACATCTTGATGATGTCATTAGATGTATTTCACCATGTTAATGATTTTTTCAGACCTCCATTTCTAGGAAACAGAATGGGGGAACTTTTTTATCATGTCCACCCAGCACCTCTAGGGTATACTAATGACATATTAGAATGTTGAAAATGAATTCCCCTTTAACAAATGTCCTCTTCTACTGAGGAAAGGATTCCAAATAAAGCAGGCTTCTTCCTTTTCTTACTTCTTTATAGTTTTGTGGGTGCCTGCCCTTTGGCCTAGCGGTCCAGGGCCAGCCACATGCCACATAGGCTTTGGCCTGACAGCGCGCCTGTCAAAAGTTCGAGTCCCGTTTATGACTACCTTTGCTACATGTCTCTCCCCTTCTCTTTGTCCCACTTTCCTGTCTAGCTTGACTTGTACAGTAATTATCAATAAAGGCCAAAAAACATGTTTGTTTATTTTATGTTGCAAGTGCAACTACACCCTTCTTAAGTTTCTTGAAGATATATTTTTAAAAATCTTTACTTAACTACAAATAAATGTGGTGCGCTGGGGAACTAATATTGAGTGGTTTTCAACCAGTGGTCCGGGGACCACCAGTGGTCCTTGAGAGGGTTCCAGGTGGTCCCTAGTTAAATGGTGGTTGGTTAACCAGATGTAACTCTACACTCTCAAGAGTGTAGAGATGTAACTCTACACTCTCAAGAGTTAAAATATTCATCATCTGAATTAGCACCACTTAATTAAGAAATCTACACTGTTGTGTTTGCAAAGTCCAGCCTGGAATTGTGGACAAAACTAAAAGAAATCCTTAGTTTTGGGTCTTTGGGGTGAAAATGTCATCAAAAGGTTGGTCCCTCCCCCAAATGCTGAATAAATGGTGGTCCCTGGCATGGTTGAAATGGTTGAAAACCACTGTTTTAACTAATTATGAACAACAACAAACACTGCAGTGTCATGACATCTCCAGAGAGGCAAACTCAGCTTTGGAACAAGACATTTCATGATCGTATACGATCTGAGATTCTGTCAGACAGAATGGCAGAGGAGAGCTGCACTAGCTTCCTGTGCAAGCTGCAAGAGGAAGTACTGTCTGAAACCCACAAGAACAGAAAAAAAGAGAGGAGGATGGAGAGAGTTTCGAGAAAATGAGACTATTATTATTATTACTACACTTACTTTAGTCTGGAGCCCATGGTTCTTCTGGCACAGCAGCACCTCTGTGCCCATGTGGATGGACACTAGCGAGCAGGACAACATCAACAGGTGTGTTGGAGGGGCAGCAACGACGTCGTTCTAGTGTGTCAGACAATGCAGATAATAAACGCACAAACACACAGTCTGCTCTGCACATTGACAGCCCTAGGACTGAGCACAAACGCTTCCTGAATCATGTCATGCGTGCATAGGTGCCTGCTGTCTGTGTGCAGTCTGACGTATGTCTTTAGCTAGGTCTGTCTGTCTGTCCTTGTGAACAATCAGCACATTCATTTCCATTTTTTTTGTCTTCCACACATTGTGAGGTTTTTTGTCTTTTTGTCATAGCTAGAGAGAGCTCCAGCCCGGTCATCTGACCCTAGAAATGCCTCATATGAGGCTACTTGTGACAAAATAAAATCCATTCTAGGAGCACAACTCCTAGAACATCCAGATTTAAATCTGTATTTTACTGAGCAGTGCTCACACGCACACACACAGGACATGTGTATGTACACTCACACTCACACCAACACAAATATAATGCCTGTTACTAGTACTACAACATAGAGGAAGTAATAGACTTCCTTTTCACTGACATCACTCAGGCTTTGCATAAAGTCAAAGTAATTTGCCACTATACAGTTATATTGTCTCCCATGTTGTAGTGCCTCTAAAACACATTTTATATTAGTTTTCTTTTCTTGTCTGAGAGGACATGCTGTGGTTTCTCCTGAGAAATTAAAGTGGTTGATAAAAACAAAAACACTGTCAAAAAGCAGATGTGAATGTATGAGTGTGTGTTTCACAATAGGATCATAACAATGTACACTTCCATTTTCTGGTATTGTTGAACTTTTGATGATAGTTAAAGGATGACTTTGCATTTTTTTTATGAACGCTAAAAGAAAAGTCAGGCTTTCCATTTCTGAATATAATGGAAAATCTTAATTCTTCTGCTGAAACTGTTTATTCTAAAGTATACATTTATAAACATTGTATACAACGTATACATTAAAAAGCTTAGAATATATGTGTCATGTTCGGCCTACGACTACAATACATTGAAATATTATGTGGAGAAAATAAAGTGAACGAACATAATCTCCATATTTTGTAAAGCTATGGAGCCAATTTTTGGAAAACATTTTGTTCATATTACTCGTCAAAATCCCACAAATCGTTACACAGCATCTCTAGAGTCATGTGGTCAAGATGGATCTGTACCATATAGTTCATATTCCATCTTAATTGTCTAGAACTGGCTTTCAAAATTTGCAAGATTGGCCTGTTTAAAACAAAAGGCAGCAAATCATGAATGCAGCATGCAATTTACGTGAAGTCTTTAACATACTTTCCTTGAGATATACTGTATATTCCACCTTTTTCACATTGGCATGTTATAGCTCATACCTGGGCATTATGTGGCCCGGGCCACATAATTAGCGTAAAAATGAAACCAAATGGACCCTTGTGGGTCCATTTGGTTTCATTTTTACTCTCTTACAAGTTAAAATTTTTACGCTCTTACGAGTTAAAATATTCATCATGTGAATCATGTGAAAGTCCACAACTAGAGAATGTAGAAGATTAATCATCATTTTCATCTGTTTGACTGTTTTGTTTCCCAAATCCAGCCTGGAATTGTGGACAAAAGCAAAATAAATCTTTAGTTTTGGGAGGAAATGGCACCAGGAGGCCTGAACCTGACCTGACCTGGTGGCACCCGCTTCGACCTCTATCCATCGATTGAATAGACACTTATCAACAGAAATGTTACGATCCAATCGTGCCGGTATAGCAGATATTCAGATACCCGCCGGGCAAGTAGATATTTTGTATTCATTGCATCGGTGGATCACGGATACTACTAGTAGGGCGGGGCGAAGGAAGTTTTACTGAAGTTATGGTTAGGGTTAGGTTAGGTTTAGGCATAAGTTTACTGAGGTTAAGTTTAGGGTTGGGGTTAGGTGTAGGCATAGCCTAGTTTTACTGGGGTTATGTTTAGGGTTTAGGATTAGGCTAGGGTTAGGGTTAGACGGTGCTTTATGCGGTAACTAACCCTAAACAAAACTTCAGTAAAACTATGCTTCGCCCCGCCCTACTAGTAGTATCCGTGATCCACCGATGCAATGAATACAAAATATCTACTTGCCCGGCGGGTATCTGAATATCTGCTATACCGCACGATTGGATCGTAACATTTCTGTTGATAAGTGTCTATTCAATCGATGGATAGAGGTCGAAGCGGCTGGCCTGGTGGAGACCTGTGCACTTTTTTTTAGATCTGTTTCAACAGGATGCTCACTGTTGCAGGGTTTGTAGTAGGGTAACCAGATTGCGTGGGACAGTCACCTCAATTGACGTTCTAGTTTCTAGTGTCAGAAACTAGAATGTAGCATCAGAAACTAGAATCATCATGTCAGAAACGAGAATCCAGTCGGGACAAAATGGGTTAAGGTCTGTTGAAGGGGAATTCCACCCATTTTCATTTTTTTTTCCTGAGATGGTACAAATGGAACCAAATGGACCCGCTAGGGTCCATTTGGTTCACATTTGTATCCTCTCAGGAAAAAAAGGTCTGCAAGAAAAATCATTAATGGTGAAATATATCTTGATGATGTCATCAGATGTATTTCACAATGTTAATGTTTTTTTTTAGACCTTTAGACCTTTATTTATTTATTTATTTTTAGGAAATACAGAATTGGGGAACTTTTTTTTATCATGCTCACACAACATCTCTAAGGTATATTAATGACATATTAAAATATTGAAAATGGGTGGAGTTCCCCTTTAAAATAACCACAGTATTTCCCTGGTGCCACTATATATTTCCAGGGGCGTTCCATGTACTGTCATATCAAAATAGCTGACTAATGTGTGTTGAGAAATGACACGCAGAAGCAGGCAACTTGTCCCATGCTGCCCCCTGGTGATATTGCAAACAAATCAACTCATTCATAGACACTGCAGCTCCATTTTCATTTTGGATTGTGTACTCTAGGGTCTATTTCGGTAGACTCCATGCGAATGGGTGGATTAGTTATGATTCTTGCATAGCTAATCTGCTGAGGTTTGCTTTCAGACTACACTGTCGCAGCAGGAACCTGCATCAATGTTCATTTCATAAACTACACAGTGAAACACAGAAACTGAAGGACTGTATCGAACTGCTGCTATCCTATCCTCTTGCACATGTTTACAGCTCACCTCAGGCTGTAGGCTGTATGTTGTTTTTGTTTAGTTGTAGCTTTATATAGTCTCGTATATAGTGTTTAGATTTATAGTTGTAGTTTCTAGATATGTCCTGTCTAGCTGTCTGTTAGCTTCACACTACTGCCACTGTATCACACCTGGTTAGCTTAGCACCTTCACCTCAAATTAGGTGTAGTTTGCACTTTACTGGACTGCTGCACTATTGTTTGTCTCGTCTATATTTTGTCTCGACTTTGTCTTATTGCACTTATTGGCTTGACTATTGTCTTATTGCACTGTGGAAAATGGGAACTCCTGACATACACTGGAGTGACGAATAAAACAAATAAAACCTTGAACCTAGAAATAGTAATCACATAATCAGGGGTGCACATAAGTGGTGCTCCGGTGCTCAGGAGCACCAAAAATCCTACAATGAGCTGTCAGTTCAGGGGTGGAAAGCTCCTTTGAGCACCACACAGCTGGGGGTCATAATGACTGCCCGACTGGGCCAGTAAAAAGCCATGAAAATGAAATAATTCTAACTAATTCTGACCTCTAAGTCTAAAATACTACTAGTATTTTTAATGGATGTAGGATGCGGGTAGTAGTACTACTACTAGGCTAGCCACTATTGCAATGCCCAAACTATCGCCCTGTGCTGTAATATTGTACATTGATCAGGCTGTACGGAGTGGAAAAAAGGGGTCCCAGGGCCCGGCGATGCGGGTCGCCGCATTTTGGGAGCACCAAGTAACATCCCCAGGTGCTCCTCTGAGTACTGGACCAAAATAGTTATGTGCACCCCTGCACATAATAATGTGATAGGAAGTTAGTTAGAAGCGTGGTTGGTTGTGTGTGTGTGTGTGTGTGTGTGTGTGTGTGTGTGTGTGTGTGTGTGTGTGTGTGTGTGTGTGTGTGTGTGTGTGTGTGTGTGTGTGTGTGTGTGTGTGTGTGTGTGTGTGTGTGTGTGTGTGTGTGTGTGTGTGTGTGTGTGTGTGTGTGTGCGTGTGCACCTGTCACCGTCAGGATTCCTTGTCGAGGTCTGTAAGCACAAACACATGGGCATCTTTGCGCGTCGCTGGGTCGTGCGTAATGACGCCTTCTCCTTCCTTCTCGTGTGCCAAAAAAACAACTTCTTCTTCATCCCACAACGGTATATTCAGGGCAGGGTGTCGAGTGGGTGAGAGACGGAGAGCTGACCATAGAGTAATAAAATAACAGAGGCCGGACCGGAGCGATAGCCCCGCCCCCTTGTTATTCATTTCAATACAAGTTGCTCATTGGCGCTTTGAAGCACCCGGAAGACCGCCGGAAGTGCGCCTATTTCCGCATTGGGGCACCAAAATTTGGTGCCCCAATGCGGAAGTATTTCTCCATGAACGCGCCCGACGCAAGGGATTATGGGAACCATGAACGAGCGCCGTCGCGCACGAGCAAAGGAAAAAAACATCTAAAAGCATCAAAAAACAAGCTTGTGGGTTTGCATTGAGCTTATTATCTGTCATATAATGCATACGTTGTGTTTTGCGAGGTAGTATATGACGTGAGGACCGCTGGTTTATTCAGAAAACAACTTTAAAACAAACTGCCCTGTCCACGTGCACAAAGCAAACGAGCGTGCGTGCTCTCGGGGCGTTCGTGCATGAATTCCACCCGCCTGCAGTACCAAACTTGGCCACCAGCGCAGGGATCTTCAAGCCTGGAGGCGCTGTCTGCTGGTGTGGAGCTGACACATTGTTGTTGCTGCAGTAGGTCGGGTCCCTTTATTAAACTGTCCCCCGTACTGTCCCCCAGTGCCCACATACAAACGTTCCCCCCACAATATAGCCAATACTACAGGGACGGTGTCCCCCCACTTCTCACATAGGGTTGCCACATCATGTGTCTGACAAAAATCCTGGACATTTTGACCATCCAATCGCGGCCTATTATCGGCGGCGATTATCAGCCTTTTGGTCTTTAAACATCTAGCCCAGAAATATATCACACTTTTACACTGAAATATTACTGCTCTCATTATTTTATTTACTTTTCTACATATCAGATTAATAATTAGGCTACTTAACCATTAATTTCCAATTAATTTTCATACTGATCTAAGACTGTGAGTGACGCAAGTCAGGTTTGTTGCGGTCTCTAGTTTTGGCCATGTAAAAAAAAAAAAAAAAAAAAAAAACATGTATAAAAATCCGGGACATTCATGTGTCCAGGATTTATTTTATTTTTTCCTGGACAGACCATGAAAATCCGGGACAATCAGGAAAATCCGGGACATGTGGCAACACTATTCTCACATCTATAATATTTTATATACAGGGGTGTAGTTTTAATAGCAGGTCTGTGTGTGTGTTGCGCAGGTGCATGCGAATGCAAGTGTGCATGCACATGTTTTAAAGGGGAATTCCACTCATTTTCAATATTTTACTATGTCATCAATATACCTTAGAGATGTTGTGTGGACATATGGTAAAAAGTTCCCCCATTCTTTTTCCTAGAAATGGAGGTCTGAAAAAAGTCATTAGCATGGTGAAATACACCTTGATGACATCCTCAAGATTTGTTTAACCATGTTAATGAGTTTCCTTTTTTCTGAGAGTGTACAAATGTGAACCAAATGGACCCTAGCGGGTCCATTTGGTTCACATTTGTACACTCTCAGAAAAAAATGCATGGAATTCCCCTTTAAGAGGCGTCCCCCCACTTCTAAAAGTACCACTACAACACTGGGTATATTCACTCCATATGTTTGATGTCATGCAATTGCATTCACACCTGCAGTGATCCACACTCTGTCGCGTTTTGAAGCGATTTTGTCGCGTTTAACTTTTGAAGCGATTAGAATGCGGCTCTTTGAATGAGACCTCACACATGTTAAAGGGGAATTCCACCCATTTTTGACATTTTTTCTGAGAGTGTACAAATGCCACCAAATGAACCCTGACGGGTTCATTTGGTTCCATTTCTACACTCTCAGAAAAAGAAGCACCTAAAGAAATCCATTAACATGGTGAAAATACATCTTGATGGTGTCATCAAGATGTTTCACCATGTTAGTGGTTTTCTTCAGACCTCCACTTCTTGGGAACACAAAATGGGGGAACTTTTTTTTTTTTTTTTTTAATCATATCCACCCAGCGCCTCTAGGGTATACAAATGAATGTTGAAAATGGGTGAGGTTCTCCTTTAAAAGAATGCAGTTTCGGGCAATTCGCAGCAGGATTCCTTTTGATTGCAGTAAAACCTTCTGGTATGAATGCAACCTAAAAGATCCAAGTAATAGGTCTCAAATAATTGAAAAAGCACAAAACAGAGACAACAGAGAAAACAACCAAGAGTATTTTCTTGTTTTGGTTTTTACCTGACAATTTTATTTGAATAATAATAATGCCAAATTAGAAGTCACCAAATCGGCTTTTATAAGTCAGCTGAAACACAATACCTTTTGGGGGAATGAGCGATGGAAGAAGTATGGGAGTTACTTTGTTTAATAAAGATAAATAAACATGAACAAAACAAAAGAAAACAAACTACTCACCAAAAGAGCACAAGCACAGCTGTGTGTTACGTCTACCTCTATATAGACCACGGAGATGAAGAGGGGGTGAATGGAGTGACGTGTGCCCTGCCCAGGCTGAACGGAGGATTAGAGGCATCCAGATAGAGCCGTATAGTTCTCAAATTGGGGTCCAGAGTCCCTCAAAAGGTCTTTGAGAGGGTTCAAAATGGACCCGTACAGGTTTTTAACCCATTTTGGTCCTGACTAGATTCTAGTTTCTGACCCTTGAAATTGTAGTTTGTGGCATTAGATTATTGTTTCTGATGCTAAATTCTGGTTTCTGACAGGATTTTTTTTTTTTTTTCTGAAAAATATATGCTCCTGTGTCAGTGATGCTCAACATATTTCAAGCCAAGGACCACCAGAATTATCCATATTTGGCTGCAGACCCCCATCTGAAAACGTGTTGTTCTAGGGATCCCTCAAAAGCAAAAAAAAAAAAAAAAAAAAAAGAGTTAGAAATGTTTGCTTCCAAAATAATGTATTCAGAGATTTGCAGCACATTTTCACAATTTTTCAAAAATAGCAGATCTACAAGCTCATATCGCGCCACCGAGTGGCGCGATATGAGCTTGTAGATCTGCTATTTTTCAATAGTTATAACACCAAAACGTGTTCAGTACAGAAAGGGTTAAAAAGGTCTTTGAGAGGGTTCTAAATGGACCCGCACGGGTTTTTAGCTCCGAAAGTGCACCAACAAGACCCTTTATGGGTCATGTCGTTCCGTTTATACACTCTCAGAATTACAGGTCGCCCTAAGATTGGAATTGTTTTAAGAGCTACTGAGTAATAGAGAAGAAAAAAGAGAGGGACGAATTGTAGGAGCAGCACAAAGTGCGCCTCTACATCGGAGCAGACACCAGCAGGCTTCTTCTGCTCGGTTGTAACGTCATTCCGTCGTCGACAATTCCGGCCTGTTCCGGCATATTTTTTTCCTGTAAGCTTGCCGCCTGCCAAAAAAAACAAGAAGCCGGAACAAGCCGGAAGTTCCCATTCACTCGCATTCAAAAAATGCAGGAATTGACGTCATTTCCAAGCAGAAAAAAAAAGTCTGCTCAGGTCTTCCGTAGGGCGTCAAAGAATGAGAGAAAAAAAGGGGGAGGTTAGAATATTGGAGGGAACAAAAGAGGAAATGGACACCAGACAGAAAAGGCAGGGCCTGAATTGAAGTGCATGGATGGAATAAATAAGTGACCAGGGTGAAGAAACAGTGATTAAAAGTAGGAGTGAGCCTCCACCACCACCACCAGTCCATCTTTAGGCCACCTCCTCCTCCCCTTCCTCCTCGAACTCGCCCTCCTCGGCGGTCGCGTCCTGGTACTGCTGGTACTCCGACACCAGGTCGTTCATGTTGCTCTCGGCCTCGGTGAACTCCATCTCGTCCATGCCCTCGCCCGTGTACCAGTGCAGGAAGGCCTTGCGGCGGAACATGGCGGTGAACTGCTCCGAGATGCGTTTGAACAGCTCCTGTATGGCCGTGCTGTTGCCGATGAAGGTGGCGGCCATCTTGAGGCCGCGCGGCGGGATGTCGCACACGGCCGTCTTCACGTTGTTGGGGATCCACTCCACGAAGTAGCTGCTGTTCTTGTTCTGCACGTTCAGCATCTGCTCGTCCACCTCCTTCATGGACATGCGTCCGCGGAACACGGCCGCCACCGTGAGGTAGCGGCCGTGGCGCGGGTCGCAGGCGGCCATCATGTTCTTGGCGTCGAACATCTGCTGCGTGAGCTCGGGCACGGAGAGCGCGCGGTACTGCTGGCTGCCGCGGCTGGTGAGCGGCGCGAAGCCCGGCATGAAGAAGTGCAGCCGGGGGAAGGGGACCATGTTGACGGCCAGCTTGCGGAGGTCGGCGTTGAGCTGGCCGGGGAAGCGCAGGCAGGTGGTCACGCCGCTCATGGTGGCGGAGACAAGGTGGTTGAGGTCGCCGTAGGTGGGCGTGGTCAGCTTGAGCGTGCGGAAGCAGATGTCGTACAGAGCCTCGTTGTCGATGCAGTAGGTTTCGTCTGTGTTTTCCACCAGCTGGTGCACCGACAGGGTGGCGTTGTAGGGCTCCACCACTGTGTCTGACACCTGGAGAGAGAGACGATTAGAGACCAACTCAGGGGCGGATCTAGGCATGGGCATGGGGGGGTAATGCCCCCCTAAATGCCCAGTCTGCCCCACCAAACACGATGGCAAGCAAAACAATCCAAGATATTTCAAATTAAAATGCTTATATTTAAAAACACTACTACTGCTACAATCTAGAATTGTGTGCAACACTAAACCAACAGCCTTTTTTAAGTTCTCAAGAGTTACATCTGGTGAACCGACTTTCCATCATTCAGCCTGGGGACCACCTGGAACCCTCTCAAGGACCACTGGTGATCCCCGGACCACCTGTTGAAAACCCCTGCGCTAGAACACCCTCACTTAAAGGGGGTGTCCACCCATTTTCAACATTTTAATATGTCATTGATGTACCTTCGAGGTGTTGGGTGGACATGATAAAAAAGTTTCCCCATTCTCTGTGGGGATAAAATGTTATCAAATGGTGGAGGACACTCCACCACAGACCCCATAACTAAAGATTTATTTTGCTTCTAAATACTGAGTAAATAGAGGGCCCTGGTGCCAAAATGGTTGGCCTTACTCTTACTTTTATCTTGAAATTAAATTCATATTACACAGACTTTTAGTTCAGCCTTTAGTCTTGGCTTCTCCACAATATTTTATGTATCTCATTTGGCCCCTTGGGAAAAAATAATTGCCCACCCCTTCGTTATACCCAGGGCTTGACGCTTACACTTGCCCGCTTGCTCGGGGCAATTAAAAAAAAGGTTGGGCAAGTGAAGACTGCTACCTGGTTGCCCGATCGGGCAAGTGTGCGACTTAGTGCACTATAACACAACACGAGATGTATTTGTCTTGAAGATGGTCATTGCGCTCTGCGTCTTTCCCTGCTTTCTAGCTATGTCTCCCATCTCTCTCCCAGGTCCATTTGGTTTCAAACTATCATTTTGCTGGCGTCACAGACCCCTGAGTCTGTGACCACATGTGGGAACCACTGATTTACATGTTATGTAGCTGATTGTGACTTAAACAAAACATAGTCTTCGACTGCGAAAGGAAATGTTTAAACCACCCAAGTAGAACGTAAACTTAGATGCAAAATTTACGATATATTTTGGGGGCAAGTGACCATGACCTGAGGGCAAGTAGAACCTGACTTGTCCTTGCCCGATGGGCAAGTGCCTTTATTCTTTATTCTTTATTCTTTATTCTTTATTCGGATCCCCATTAGCTTCCACATAGTGGTCGCTAGTCTTCCTGGGGTCCACAAAAAATGTACATAAAAACAGAAATTGAAAGTTAAACAGACAAATCAAGTTAATAGCTAAAAGTAGAGTATCAAAAAAAAAGTGGAGTATCAACCAACACAATGTTCACAGAAAAATAATAAAATATGAGAATAAATAAGATACAGGGATAAAACAACATCTACGAAAGAGTCATCAGTTCATGTTTAAGACACTTTTTAAAAGAGTATTTGCTTCTGGTTTGCCTTAGGATCAAAGGGAGCATATTCCAGTTTGAAAAAGTTCTATAAAGAACAGTTCTTACCATACTATGATGGTTGTGTTTTGGCACCACAAGATACCCAGAGCTAACTGATCGAGTATAATGTTCATGACAAAAACCTGTATATAATAGTTGTTCATGAAAGAAGTGTGGTGTGCTGTTCCAAATAACATTATGCATGAACATCAAAAGACAGTATTTTAGTTTTACCTTTCCCGCTGGGCAAGTGCCTCAGAGACCTTAGTGTCATACCGTACCTTAGGAGAGGGTACCACGCTGAAGGTGTTCATGATGCGGTCGGGGTACTCCTCGCGGATCTTGCTGATGAGCAGCGTTCCCATGCCGGAGCCGGTGCCTCCTCCCAGGGAGTGTGTGAGCTGGAAGCCCTGGAGGCAGTCGCAGCTCTCAGCCTCCTTCCTCACCACGTCCAGCACCGAATCCACCAGCTCTGCTCCCTCTGTGTAGTGGCCTTTGGCCCAGTTGTTACCTGCTCCGCTCTGACCTGGAAAGGTTGAGTGAGTGAGGAGGCGTATTAAAGGGGAAGTCCACCCATTTTCAACATTCTAATATGGCATTAGTACACCCTAGAGGTGCTGGGTGGTGGACATGATAAAAACGTTCCCCCCATTCTGTGTTTCCAAGAAATGGAGGTCTGAGGAAAACCACTAACATGGTGAAACCTCTTGATGACATCATCAAGATGTATTTTCACCATGTTAATGGATTTCTTTAGACGCTTCTTTTTTTCTGAGAGCGTACAAATGGAACCAAATGAACCCTAACGGGTTCATTTGGTTGCATTTGTACGCTCTCAGAAAAAAATGTTGAAAATGCGTGGGATTCCCCTTTAAGACTTTTGTACAGAAAAAGAATAATAGTTTGCAGGGGCGGATCTAAGCATGGGCATGGGCGAGGCAATGCTCCCCTAAATCCCCAGTCTGCCCCACCTAACACAATGGCATGCAAAATAACCTCATGATATTTCAAATGAAAGTGCTTATAATTAAAATGATTTGAACCACTACTACTGCTACTAACTAACTACAGCTGTGTCACCACTAAACCAACAGCATTTCATCATTGAAAACAGAAAACTCTCCGAGTCAGACCTTTAGCTTTATGCATGCTGCGTGTCTGTTGCACTGATGTTGTTATTGATTCTTTACTTGCCTAATATAAGTCCTGTAACCCGAAAATGGTATGGGGGCGGCTTTATCGCCCGTGGCGCGAAGCGATACGGGCGATGAAGCCGCACCCATACCGTTAGAACAGCGTACTGCTAGGCTACGAGCTCCGACGTTGAAGAGTGGAATTCTCAACAATACACACCAAACGGACTGACATTGTTCATTCATGTCTATAGTTGCTACATGTCACAGTGTATTATTATGTTTTACCTACCTCAGAGCTCTGACAGTGTGTTTTACAGTTGTCAGCTTGTTGTATTAATAGATTTGGCTGAATAGTTGGGAAAATAAGCCAGCTATACAGGTATGTGGAGGAGTGGCATATGCTGACATTTTCGACTAGTCTTGCAAGATGCTGTTTGGATCATTTGAATCCACAAATACATAGCACAAAAAACAAAACACTACAAATATATCTGGGTATTGAAAATCTCAAGGGATGATGATATTGATAACTATAGCAATATAATAAAGATAATGAGTTGTATAATTTATAGTATCATGTATTTTTCTGTCCCCACGTTTCTTTCTTCCCCTTTCTTTTATCGACATTTGTATTGTTCCCCTGAATTTAGCCGCTTATACAGTATGTATATTGGTAACCTATTCATGCTTCTGTTGAATATAGAAAACAAATAAAACAATTGATAAAAAAAAAAATACATTGCAAGGGATGGGACTGTGACGTATATACTGTGCAACCACATTAACTTGAGATTTATAATACAATTACTACTGTGGTGTCAGGTCAAAATGTGACTAGACAGGGGTATGACAGGGTTTGTGTTAAATGTGCAGGTCAACAGGGCTTGTTTTTTCATGCTTCCGTGTGTTGCAGGTTACATACATTAGTACATACCAAAGACAAAGTTATCGGGTCTGAAGATCTGTCCAAAGGGGCCGGAGCGAACAGAGTCCATGGTGCCAGGCTCCAGATCCACCAGGATGGCCCTGGGCACATATTTTCCTCCTACAATGAAGACACAGACACATACACACAGGCATTTGTCATCGCCTGCAGTTGGATTGCTGCTGAATGCTAACAATAGTTTGTTTATGAGACAAGACACAAGACAATGAGAAAACTGTTTATTTAATGTAATAATCTATAATATTCAGGTTGACCGTGTTTTTGTTAACCATTTTCGAAAAGGAAAATGAATGAGGATTCCACTAGTGGAACAGGGTTGGTGACGTCACTGCGCAGGTGTCTAAAAATGGTGTAGAAGGTGTAGCTGACACTAGCTGACAGCCTCACCCATGTTGGAACGCAGCCACTCTATGCAGCATTCTATCAAAAGGTAACTGTTACTGTGAGGTAGGTAACTGTTTTGGTTGATCCGTTGCCCAGATCAACTCCGCTGTCTCCACAGACAATGTGAATTCTAACACTATCCACAGCAACTTTGCTTAGCAGCTGATTTTGATCAATGTACAAAGTCACTGGCGGTGACAGTTCATCATCACATGGTAGCAATTAATCTTGAGCTAATCTTGCTACGTTGTAATCCCTGGATTGTGTGTGTGTGCGTGCGCATGCGCACCCGTGCACGGCGTGTGTGTCAGTGTTGGACTGGGCTGAAACTAGGGCTACACAATTAATCAAAATGAAATCGAAATCGAGGTTTCAGAACTAGGACAATGTAAAAAAAAATTGTGATTTTCCCTTTCCTATCACAATTACGGTAGAACTGTGTCACACTGGTTCACAGCCTACCTTAACGTAAAATGTTTTGGGTACATAAGAAAAGAAAAATGTGTTCTGTTGTTTACTTCAAGAATAGGTAGTCCAAGACTCCAATAAGAGAAAAGAAATACTAGGGGCAAAAAAAGAAAAGATTTTCTACTATGTTCATTAAAAGAAAGAAAAGCGAGATTTACTTTGCACTTTATCCATCATCTTTGTTCAATAAGAACTACCCTACTCTCAGCTGGAGGGAGGAAAATCAAATAAAAAATATATTTAAAATAAACATATATACAGTATATTCTTTTGTTTTACCCCCAAATATCGAAAATCGAAATTGAGTTTTCTGAGTGAGAAAAAAATCAAGGTTTTATTTTTAGGCAAAATTGTGAAGCCCTAGCTGAAACCATGCCCAAATATGGAATCATACCATAGATACATCATAGATAACTGACTGTGTGTGCGAGCGTGCATGTGTGCGTGCGTGTGTGTACCTGAGGCCTCGTTGTAGTAGACACTTATTCTGTCCAGTTGCAGATCACTGTCTCCGTGGTAGGTTCCTGTCGGGTCAATGCCATGCTCATCACTGATCACCTCCCAGAACTATACACATAGACAGCGGGGGAAGGAAGGGTTATTAATAAGGCACTGGACAATGTTGGCATCAATCTATTACGATCATCATCATAACCCTTGCATGGGCTAAGAATTGTATATGAACAGCATGACAACATCATGATTCGATAGAATTACAGCATTAGAGCATCGGTTTTCAATAGGGATGTCCCGATGCAATATTTTCACAATTTTGTGTTAGCCGATACCGATACCAAATACCAATACCAGAGAAGAATATACAGTATATAATAACATACAAAAGAAAAAATACCTTTATATGAAGTCACCAACAGGGAATAACATACTCCTCTCTCAAATGTGCACTTGGGAAACTCCAAAGCAAACCTAACATTTTACTTAACTGCCATGGTGTCAACCCCTTACCCCTGTGTCTGATCACTGGTTAGACTGGCATATTTGCCAATATGTGACCCGATAATGACAAATTAGGGCCAATACTGATACTTTTCCAATACCCATACAGTATTTGCCGATACCGATATGATTAAAAAATGGACAAAAAGAGCCAATCTGATAATTTGGTATCAGGACATCTCAATATACAATAGAGTCAGTGCAACTAACAAGGCACTTCATTCTTCCCGCTCCTATGCCACCAAAATGTGAATCCCTGGACTCCTTCAAAATCACTTTTTGAAAAATGAACTGGGTGGCGACTAGACTACCATTGTAAGCAAGACTGGTTTGTCAATTCAGCCATCGGTCTTGTATTATTGAGTTGTGCTTGAATCGTACTGTAAATCTCCAAGCTGTTCATTAAAAAAAAAAAAAAAAAAAATCAATCAATCAATCCCACAATTATTTTCACTATTAGTAACCCATTATCATAACACAAATAAAGGGGTATTCCACCCATTTAACATTTTTTTTTTTCAGAGAGTGTACAAAATGCAACCAAATGGTTCCATTTGTACGCTCTCAGAAAAAAGAAGTGTCTGAAGGAATCCATTAACATGGTAAAAATACATCTTGATGATGTCATCAAGATGTTTCACCATGTTAGTGGTTTTCTTCAGACCTCCATTTCTTGGGAACACAGAATGGGGGAACTTTTATCATGTCCACACAACATCTCAGGTACATCAATGACAAGGTAAAATGTTGAAAATGGGTGTGTTGTGTTCCACCATTAAAAAAAAACAAAAAACAAATAAGAAAAGACTAAACATGGATCTGAAAATGACCAGATGGCCATGTTGGCTAAAGCTAGTGTCTGAGCCACACCCCTTTTGTGTGTGTGCCTCTTACACACACGCGCACAGCCGCACACAGACATCACACACACGCAGGCAGGCACGTTTGCTCATGCATGAAATGTATGTCATCGTGGTATCACGTCTCCTAATCTTGTCTACTATAGAAATCAGTGTCCCGTTGAATGGCGACGCCCAGTACAGTATCACACTGAGATAGATTTTGTTCGACGTACGGTCAGCTACAATGGGGATGTCACAGCTCGCCACCGCCCATGATGCCCATCCAATCCATCCAAAAGGATGCTATTGTATACTACTGTCATCAATGATGAGACCAAATACAATGGCTACTACTATGTCGAACAATTTATGATCAAAGCCTCATCATGGCCGACACGAATTAAAGGGAAACTCAACCCACTTTTAACATTTTAATATGTCATAATATACATTAGAGATGTTGTGTGGACATGATAAAAAAGTTCCCCCAAACAATTCTGTATTTCCTAAAAATGGAGGTCTGGAAAAAGAAATCATTAACATGGTGAAATACATCTGATGACATCATCAAGATTTATTTCACCATGTTAATGATGTTCCTTTCAGACCACTTTTTTCAGACCAAAAATGGACCCTAGCGGGTCCATTTTCAGACCAAAAATGGACCCTAGCGGGTCCATTTGGTTCCATTTGTAACCTCGGGATTTATTTATTTTTTATTTTTTTGAAAATGGGTGGAATTCCCATTAAGAGCCGAGTCTGCGTTACAAAAAAAATAACACACAAAACTGCATTTAGCCGAAATGGATGTGAAATACCGGGTGGTGGGTGGGTGCGTGCGTGTGTGCGTGCAATTGCAATATAACAATATTATATTGTACCTTCGCTCCAATCTGATTCCCGCACTGTCCGGCTTGCAAGTGCACAATTTCACGCATGATGAGTCCGAAGTAGAGTCTCGAACTGCCGTGGAATTTAAAAGTAAAAAACGACCCGCTGTTTTAGGGACAGGGATGGTGATGCTGTGCTTGTGTTCGGTCAGTAGTATCCTCTCTGGATGTCTGGAATGAATGAACGAATGGCGGAGGTGGAGAAGTGAACTGCGCACTGGGGCTCGTCTCGCTCGCTCGCTCACTGCTGTTCTCCAGAGCCAACTAGTGCGACATTGAGGGGTCAGAAACTGAGCGTCCGAGCGCTGTACATGCAGCCTGAAAGGGCATGTAAGGGCATGTAAAGCCTGAATAAAACCAACCGTTGGCCAAAAAAAATCCATACAAAATAAAATAAAGGATCTGGACACATTATTCAAATCTGTTTGCATACTGTGTCCGTCCGTGGCTCAAATGTCAAATAAATAGTGTGGTCACTGAGAGGTCACTGATGTCAAAACGGTTGAAAACCACAGTGCTTCATATGAAAAACTTTGGAGCTGCCCACCCCGCCATTCTTCCAGCCCACCCTAGTTGGGCTTCAGCTCCAGGACTTGTCCCTATTTGTTGTCCCCATTCTCAATAGAAGTCTATAGAGCAGCCGCCATTGGACTGGCCCCATGAAGTGAACGGAGTTTGCGCAACTCTGCCTATACTCTCAACTAAGGCTCCTGCTGTTCTCCGGTCTGGTTCAAATATATCTCGTCGCCTAGGCGGTGTCGCGCGCTGAAAACAGCAGAGCTGTAAGCTGAGAGGGCGTATAGGCCGCAACGCGCTGTGAGCTTGTAGCTCTGCTGTTTTCTCAAAGGCAGCCGCCCTCCCTCCGCGCTCCAGAAGGGTGCAGCAGCATGACGTCATCTCCATGGCAACCGTCAAAACCGGGCTAGACTGGAAAAAGGCTGGAAGGAATCAGTGTTGTTGTTCGGCCAGCTAAGGTCTCTCCATCGGAGGCGGTGCGTGACATCCATCGGGTGTCTTGATTTCTTGTTAGCTAAACTGAATTACTGAAAATTACTGACTTGACACAAAGTACCGTTATATGGCTCGTGATTCTCTCTCCTTAAAATAGCTCAGGGCGACCTCTGGTGGTCGGAGAATGCGACAGGTCACCAATGGCAATGTTTGGACATATCTATGGTGTTTGGTTGGTAGCCTACTGGGAAAATAGGTCGAACTCGAAAGCCTACAAAAAGATCGAAGCGTGAACATGTCGATGTGATGATTGATGATGCTTGGCTGGGGGCTGGGGACGGGACTGTGAGTCTGTGACTATGCATGCTGCACTCACTCCACTCTGTCTTGAGGGGTTTACAAACCAGTTGACAAAGCACTCTTTCTACCGCGCCCACACCACCACTAGTCACATGGGGGATTGTCACATTCAACATCTTCAGCAAATTCCTAAGCCTCCAGGGAGTTGTAGGGGTGGATATAGCATTTCCCAATTGTTGGGGCAGGAGAAAATGGTATGGGGATACCATTTTCGGTTGCAGGACTTTTATTAGGCAAGTAGCCTAAAGCATCAATAATAACATCAGTTGTTGTTGAAGTTGCAACAGACACGCAGCATGCATAAAGCTAAAGGTCTGACTCAGAGAGTTTTCTGTTTTCAATGATGAAATGCTGTTGGTTTAGTGGTGACACAGCTGTAGTTAGTAGCAGTAGTAGTAGTGTTTCAAACCATTTTAATTATAAGCACTTTAATTTGAAATATCTTTGAAATTTTGGTTGTTTTGCATGCCATCATATTTGGTGGGGTAGTCAGGGCATTTAGGGGGGCATTGCCCCCCCATACCCATGCCTAGATCCGCCACTGTGTGTACAGGACTATCTGTCAGAGAGAGTCTATATCTGTCCCTTCCAAAGGCAAATCATGCATAGACCATTTTCGTCTGTCTTTAAAGTAACATTGATTGCGGGCAGGGAAGGATTAGGCCCAAGGGCCCCTGAGCTAGGGGGGGCCCTGAGATTGAGCAAGGACACGTAAGCTCAGGGCCCCCCAAAAAGGGGTAATAGTAGTTAGTGAGCACCCACGGCCCTTGTCACTGTTATTAACAATGTGTTTATTCTTTTTGTGTCACTAAACCATCATGATACGGTGCATTACTGCAAGTGTTTCAACATTTTGCATTTGGCATTGTTATTTTCCGTGTTTATTATTTTCAAGCAATCTGTGTTTATTATTTTCAGGAAATTTACAGGCCTCTAACTGAAATTAAGGTCAACTGCCAGATTAGTGTGATGGCCACAGCTTAGCCTTATTTCAACTGCATCACTTTCATCATAATGCTGTGTACAAGTCATGCAAGTCAAGTCAACATTATGGAAATGTATGATGTAACAGCCAGTGTTGCCAGTAACGCGTTCTTAGTAATGCGTTACTGTAGTCGGACTACTTTTTTCAGTAACGAGTAGTCTAACGCAACTACTATTTCAAAACCAGTAGTCAGACTACAGTTACTTATTTAATATTAGATGCGTTACTTTTTCGCATTTCACTCTGTAGAATCCACGAGTTCGAGGCGGCGTTCGATTGGAACATGCAGGCCCTTTTTTTAGGTGATATTCCCGCTCCACGTGTTGATATGTGTAGCAAACATTCTACTCCTCAGACCTCTGTTTCGTGGGCCGCGGCCCGAGAGAGGGGGAGAGTTAGCTGCAACGTTAGTGTGCTACTATGGAGGAAGAGCGGTTCGTGTTTAGCAGTTGGAAGTACAACCACTATTTTGATTTTATTTCAGTTAATGATGGTAACATCAGGGTCCGATGCACGCTCTACCCTGGCGAGAAAGTACTGTCAACTTTCAAAAATACCACGTCTAACGTAAAGAATCTTGGTGCTAGTCCTATATGCCGCAAGTAACTAAAAGTAATCTAACTTAGTTACTTTCCAAATCAAGTAGTCAGTAACGTAACTAAGTTACTTTTCCAAGCAGTAGTCAGTAGTCAGTAGTCGATTACTGTTTCAAAGTAACTGTGGCAACACTGGTAACAGCGTACACTAAAAAGTAGTATATGACACAATGACTTCCCCACTGAACATGATGGCATGCAAAACAACCCAAGAAATTTCAAATGAGTGCACTGCTTATATTTGAATTGATTTGAAACACTACTACTGCTACTAACTAACTACAGTTGTGTCACCACTAAACCAACAGCATTTCATCATTGAAAACAGAAACCTCTCTGAGTCAGACCTTTAGCTTTATGCATGCTGCGTGTCTGTTGCAACTTCAACAACAACTGATGTTATTGTTGATGCTTAATTGCCTAATAAAAGTCCTGTAACCAAAAAATGATATGGGGGCGGCTTCATCGCCCCCCATACCATTTTCTCCAGCCCCACAATGGGGAAATGTTATATCCGCCCCTGTTTTTTTATTTACTTGTGTTATAACGCATTAGTTGTTTTGTTTGTTTGTTTTTTCTTTTACCCTTCTTTCCTTTTTTCTTTCTCACCCACAATCAAGAGGTCAGCAAAATAATTCATCCAGGTGTTTGCTGGGATAAATTTACAGTAAAACAGGATCTTTTAGTATTCTTCATAACACATAGGCCTGTAATGCAAATATTGAGTAAACCTCCATCTGTGTTACTATGTGGTAACGTCTGACATCCACAAAGGGGCAGCATTGCTCTGCAGCATTGCCTGTGTGATCTACTGGTAGATCACAATCTACCTTTTGGGCATCCGTGATAGACAGTCAGGGGTTGACACTAAGGTCTCCGAGGCACTTGCCCATTGGGCAAGTGCAAGTCAGGTTCTACTTGCCCTCAAGTTATGGTCACTTGCCCCCCAGGTTCCAGGTGGTCCCCAGTTAAGTTGGTTAACCAAATGTAACTCTTGAGAACGTAAAAATGAAACCAAATGGACCCTTGCGGGTCCATTTGGTTTCATTTTTACACTCTCAAGAGTTAAAATTCATCTTCTTAATTAGCCCAGGTCTACACTGTAGAAGATTAATGGTAATTTTGATGTGTATGATATTTTGCCTGTTTTGTTTCCCAAGTCCAGCCTGGAATTGTGGATAGCTAGAATAGAAAGCAGGGAAAGACACAGAGGCAGAGTGCAATGACTGCCTTCAAGACAAATTTATCTTGTGTTGTGTTAGTGCACTATGTTGCACACTTGCCCGATCGGGCAACCAGGTAGCAGTCTTCACTTGCCCCACCATTTTTTTTACTTGCCCCGGGCAAGCGGGCAAGTGTTAGTGTCAAGCCCTGGACAGTAGACAAACAGTCATCATAATGTGCACATTTGGGCAAGCACTATGATTGTCTTCAGCCTAATGAGTGTGTTTTTATTTCATTTATTATTTTCATGTTTTATTTTTTTTGCAAAACTAATTCTTATAATGCATTCAACATCATGAAAACCACCTACTTAGATCATTCCACACAAAGTATGATGGATTTTTATACGTTTTGCCTAATGGTTAGTGAATTGTAGTCTGACTTTGAAGTGTTTTTTTTTTTTAGGTTTCCCAAGGGTGTTGAATTTCAACATTTAAGTAAATGTTATTACACACCATTAGGTATAACACATTGGTGAAGAAATTACTTTCAGGGAAAATTCAAGGCTTTTCATTATTGAATATGCCTGGAAATGTTCTTTGTGGATATGGAAATGTTCTCTGAGGTGGAAATGTTCTCTGAGGATATGCTGAGCATTTGCTGGGAGAATCATGGTGTGTTTTCTGTGCAGTGTTGTTTGTTATGCAACTCACTCATGAAGATGGTAATGAAAACACTGGTTCACTGACTCATATACCGTTTAGAAATTAATGGATATAATCCGTAATGTATTTCCTCCCTTGGGAATCTACTCCCAGGGGCCTTGCAAGTAATTAGTTTGATTCTATATGCCTAAAGAGACCACCGGATCTAGGCATGGGCATGGGGGGGCAATGCCCCCATAAATGCCCTGGCTGCCCCACCAAACATGACGGCATGCAAAGCAACCCAAGATTTTTCAATTTAAAGTGCTTATATTTAAAATGATTACTACTACTGCTACTATTGTGGCACCACTAAACCAACAGCATTTCATCATTGAAAACAGAAAACTCTCTGAGTCAGACCTTTAGCTTTATGCATGCTGTGTGTCTGTTGCAACTTCAACGACAACTGATGTTATTGATGCTTAATTGTCTAATATAAGTCCTGTAACAAAAAAAATCTCCTGCCCCCACATTCTTGTGATCGGACACCTTACAAAATAATAGCATTACAGCAAGGGTCACGGTTTGTATAGCCTCGACACCCAGGCTTTCATTTTCGTTCGCCTTGCGCGAAAACGGAAAGCCTGGACTAACGCACGTTGGAAAGTGGCCTTCAAGTGGGAGTGAACCTTCCGAGGTGGGCGTCGCTCTAAATAATGGTGACGTAGAACAGCAGTGGACGGGCGCGGGAGGGGCCGGGGATGACGACACGTTAGTGAGATCAAATCAGAGCGCAGCACTTCCGCCGTGTGGATCCCACGACACCCCCGCCCCCCAAGGCCAAAATCATTGAGGGCTAGACCAGGCTATGGTTTGTATGAATGGAGGAGCATGTAGCCTGGTCTAGCCCTCAATGATTTTGGCCTTGGGGGGCGGGGGTGTCGTGGGATCCACACGGCGGAAGTGCTGCGCTCTGATTTGATCTCACTAACGTGTCGTCATCTCCGGCCCCTCCCACGCCCGTCCACTGCTGTTCTACGTCACATCATTTAGAGCGACGCCCACCCCGGAAGGTTGACACGCCCCTCAAGGCCACTTTCCAACGCGCGTTAGTCCAGGCTTTCCGTTTTCGCGCAAGGCGGACGAAAATGAAAGCCTGGGTGTCGAGGCTAGAGCCTATGCAATCACCAGTGTTGGTGCTGCATTGTCGGCGCAGCCGTCGCGCTGCCGGAACAGGCTTGCCTTCTATACACCAGTGGAATGGTGCATTTATATAGTGCCTCTATCCTATCATTTACCCATTCACACACCAATGGCGGAAGAAACCATGCAAGGTAGGCTACTGACCAGCACATCGGGAGTAATTCGAGGTGAAGTGTCAAGGACACATCGTCACTAACTATGGAGGAACCTGGATTCAAACCGGCAACCGGTTACCATCCGGTGACTCTACCCCTGTTGCTGGCTAAAACACGAATGGCAGCACTATTCCCTGGTGGCTGCCACTACCATTTTTGGCACTCTCCAAGGAGGAGGGCTTGCACTACGGTAAAGTATAGTACAGTACCACTCACTTCAGACAGGGCCTGTTATTACATGGACCAGAACAAACCTGAAAAAAAGTTCTCGTAGGCCTACAAATGCAGTCGGTTTCGTAAAAAACGAGATAATAATTATTAGTGACCTAAATGAAGGACAAAAATAAGACATGAGAATTTATAAAGCTTATGCAAAGTTTTGCAACTTTTTGACCTGATTTCTGAGCCCCAAATACAATCACCATTGACATACTTTTACCAACAGACAGATCTAACATTGCATATAGTGGGGTACCGGTGATTTATTTCACTACAGTCTGAGTGGCCATTCCGTTTCGGTTGCTTTTTTTTTTTTTTTTTACCTAAATCCATCCAAAGATAGTGGTAATTATATTTTAAGAGACTCAGCTGAAGTCATCGCTACTTCAATAACCCATAATAAACCTATATCCATAAAAGGTACCTTTTCCCAGCTTTTTAAAAGCAGATAGAGTACCCCCTCTTTTACAAAAAGGGAGGCATTTTATCTAAGATAATTCCTTGCCTCTCAAATTTTCTCTCTCAGGCGCCACCACTACCGCCTCCCGCTCACACACTACCATGTTCACATCCTCCATACGTAATGTTTGGGCGGCTGTGGCTCAGGAGGTAGAGCAGGTCGGCCAATGATCCAGTGGTCGGCGGTTCGAATCCCGGCTCCTCCTATCAACATGTCGAAGTGTCCTTGGGCAAGACACTGAACCCCACCTTGCCTCCAGTGGTTGCCACCACTGGTGTGTGAATGTGGGAAGTGGGGATGCTGGCGTTGACTGTTCGCCGCTCTACTTCCCAATGTATGAATGAATGGACCATTGTAAGCGCTTTGAGTATACACACTGTGCATAGAACAGCGCTATAAAAATGCAATCCATTATTATTATTATAGTAATGTTGGCCACCCTATGGGCTAATATTTCTTATTCACCAATTAAAGCACACGCATTCAGTCATGCACTCATCTTATACATTTTGTATTAAAAGTGTCCTGACCGAATTTTGCACTTGGCCTGCAGCGGGTTGTCATTTGGTTCAAGAGGTGTTAGAAAATATCTCCTCTCATTAGGCAGAGTCATAAAACTAGCCAGACTATCACTGGCACTTACCCAGGTGACACAGCCCCGGTTGAGGGCGGTCAGCACTTTCAGAGGACACACCAGGGGCGGATCTAGGCATGGGCAGACTGCCCCACCAAACATGATGGCATGCAAAACAACCCAAGATATTTCAAATTAAAGTGCTTATATTTAAAATGATTTGAAACACTACTACTGCTACAAAGTAACTACAGTTGTGTCACCACTAAACCAACAGCATTTCATCATTGAAAACAGGAAACTCTCTGAGTCAGACCTTTAGCTTTATGCATGCTATGTGTCTGTTGCAACTTCAACAACTGATGTTATTATTGATGCTTAATTGACTAATAAAAGTCCTGTAAATGAAAATGGTACGGGTGCAAATTCTCCCGTGGCGCAAAGCGACCCCATACCATTTACTCCCGCCCCCCCTCAATTGGGAAATGTTACATCCACCCCTGGGACACGCACGCACGCACGCACGCACGCACGCACACACGCACGCACCTATAATCCAAATGAAAGAAAAGAGGGAAAGAGAGGACAACTTGAGAGATTAATTGAGTATTGGCCTCCTGGGGAATGGGGCTAATTATTTGCGGTATTATTTACAGAGTTAGATCTAACATATTACCTTGAATCGGGTCTTTCATTTATTGCCGTGGCTCTAGATCAACCCACTCTCACAATAAATCAATGCTGCATTCGGCGGAAGTAAAAGTTAAGCTAATTCGAGGTAAGTTATTCATGGTAAGGTTATGTTATTCAAGGTAAAGGTTATTACTGTAATTTATTGCTCCGAAAGATCAAAGGAGCCTCTCCGTTTCAAATGATAATTCTCAATTACACCCCAATAACCTCAACTTTGAACATTAAGTCGGGTTTTCCGATGGTTTCCGTGTCTGTGAGGCCTTTTGAGATGGAAAAATGTCCCTATAATCATCTGGCCACATCTTGGCTTTTTATGGGGCTTGATTTTTATCACATTATGCATTTTATTATGTGTCTGCGTGCAAATGGGTGCTGTTGATGTTTGTTTCCATCTGTACAGCCTGACGTGACAGCATGCTGCGGGTTTGACTCCCAAGCCCAACAGCCTATTCTCCCAAGTGACTCCCCGCCATCTCTCTCCCCGCTTCCAGTCTGACTATACTGTTCCCCATCATCAATAAAGGCTATGAAGATGGATCGATTCCTTGTCTGATACAGTACACTACATTGTATAGGCATATCAATGTTTTTGAACAGAACGAGCGCAAGTAAAGCGATTGGTTTGTGGTCGTCGACTGCTGGTTGTTAATTGAATGTTCTAGAATGTTCTGTTTGTTTTTGTGCTGCTCGCACTGCTCACACAAAACTAGGCCATGGCATGTGTAGCCGGTGGCTACAGCCTCTGTTGTGATGGCCTCCAAAGTCTAGTATCTGCCCCTGGACCAAGGCGATGTCCCTTTGGTCGAGTGTTTAAGATGTTGGACTTTCACGCGGGAGACCCGGGTTCAAATCCCGGGCGTTACACTTGGGCATTTGCGCAATACGCAAGTCTACACTCTGCTGAGTGCAGGTCCAGTTGTCTGTACTTTTGCACATTTAGCATTACCACTGTGAAAGCAGTCCAAAGTCTGTGAGGAGAGTAGAGGCCTGGCTGGATTACAACAATGAAACTTAGCAGCTATAAATGCGATATAGTGCTGGCGGTGCACTGAACGCCAGCATGTTCATTGGACGCTAAAAAAGGTGTCATTATTATTGATCGCGTTATGGAAATCACATGCACGCACATCAAATCGAGCGCGCGAGGCGCCGTTTGATCTGGTGTAGCTCAGGGGCGGATGTAACTTTTCCCAATTGGGGCGGGGGCAGGTGAAAATGGTATGGGTGCGGCTTCATCGCCTGTGGCGCGAAGCGAAGCGACAAGTCGCACCCATATCCTTTTCAGTTACAGTACTTTTATTAGGCAAGTAAAGCATCAATAATAACATCAGTTGTTGTTGAAGTTGCAACAGACACGCAGCATGCATAAAGCTAAAGGTCTGACTCAGAGAGTTTTCTGCTTTCAATGATGAAATGATGTTGGCTTAGTGGTGACACAGCTGTACTTACAGTAGTTAGCAGCAGTAGTAGTGTTGAAATCATTTAAAACTTTAATTTGAAATATCTTTGAAATTTGGGTTGTTATTTGCATGCCTTCGTGTTTGGTGGGGCAGTCAGGGCATTTAGGGGGAGGGGGCATTGCCCCCCATACCCATGCCTAGATCCGCCCCTGGGGAGAGGAGAGTATGAGGAGAGTTTAGTGATGATTAGGCTGCTGCTTTAGAGATAAACGCACACTGAATAGAAAGAAAGAGAGACAAAGAGGCATCATTATCACAGCTGGAGCTCAATGCTTCAATTAAGTAATGAAGCTGAACGAGTCCTTAAGCAGGATAAGAGAGAGATAATATCCCTGTGATAGGAGAAGAGCCCATGGAAAAATGCAATTCAGCATGTTGTATTCACACTACCAGTAGTATGGCATATCTATGGCACATCATCCATCCATGACAGTGGTTTTCAACCAGTGGTCCGGGGACCACCAGTGGTCCTTGACCTTGAGAGGATTCCAGGTGGTCCCCAGCTAAGCTGGTTAACCAGATGTAACTCCTGAGAACGTCAAAATGAAACCAAATGGACCCTTGTGGGTCCATTTGGTTTCATTTTTACACTCTCATCTGAATCAGCCCAAGTCTATACTGTTTCGTTTCCCAAATCCAGCCTGGAATTGTGGACGAAAGCAAAATAAATCTTTAGTTTTGGGGTCTGTGGGGCTAAAATGTCCTCAAGTAGTGGTCCGTGGCTCAAGTGCTGAATAAATGGTGGGCCCTGGTATCAAAAAGGTTGAAAACTCCTGATCTATGAGAACTGCACATACAGTACACCCAACCTGGCCAAGATCCAATACATATAGACCAGACCCGGATCTAACCAGTCCCACTTTGGGATGGGGTGGTTAAAGCTATATTTTTGGGGTCAAGGAATCCAGTGCCTATATGCCTAGATCGGGCAGTACATGCCATAGAGGTGTGTCCATATGGGGTCATCATACTAAAGAGATACAGTATTGGCACAAAAAGGACATAAGCATATGCAGTATACTGTATATACAGTATACCAGTGTTTTTCAACCTTTTTGACACCAGGGTCCACCATTTATTCAGCATTTGAGCCACGGACCACCATTTGACAACATTTTAGCCCCAAAGACCTAAAACTAAAGAATTATTTTGGTTTTGTTCAATATAAAATACCACAATATTTGTGGTATTTCCACAATAAAAATGCACAAGAGATATCTGTTCATGTTGTTCTCAATTCATTCTCCCCCTACTATGGGTATTACTGTATTTCCTCTTGCCAGTATCTCCTGCAATCTTTCCACCACTTTGTTTGTTCATCTCCCACCTCCCACTCTTCCTCCTACTCCCTCCCCTTGTCAAACAAGACAATGCTTTTTAACACAATTTGAGCTCCTTCAGAACATCTCTCTCCATTGACGTCAAAACTACCAGAATTGGATTCCAGCTGATTCAAGGACAGACCGGCTCCAAGACAGGGGAGCAAAAACAGTGATTGCAGATTGGCTCCTAAAGAGGTAAAAGGGTAAAGTATTGATTGATTTACAGAACATTTCAAGTACAACTCAATGAGACTGACAACTGGATGACACCTTGAAGCATTTCCATCTGATGACATCACCAAGATGTATTTCACAATGTTAATGATTTTTCTTTCAGACCAAATGAAAGAAAAAAAGAAGCTTCCATTTGTTGTACCCTCTCAGGATTTTTTTGAAAATGGGTGGAATTCCCCTTTAAGACATTTAGAGAAATACAAGCATAAGATGGTAAACTCTTAACCCTCGATCAACACCTCTAAAATGCTTCTCCCAATAAGCTATGCACTAAATAAAATAGTCAGTCGCACAATAAAGTGTCACACAATAAAGTGTGACTGATTTCTGCCTCTATATTCAGGGTGCACATAACTATTTTGGTCCAGTACTCAGAGGAGCACCTGGAGATGTTACTTGGTGCTCCCAAAATGCGGTGACCCGCATCGCCAGGCCCTGGGACCCCTTTTTTCCACTCCGTACATCCTGATCAATGTACAATATTACAGTACAGGGCGATAGTTTGGGCGTTGCAATAGTGGCTAGCCTAGTAGTACTACTACCTGCACTCTACATCCATTGAAATACTAGTAGTATTTTAGACATTAGTTAGAATTATTTCATTTTCAAGGCTTTTTTTTACTGGCCCAGTCGGGCAGTCATTATGAGCCCCAGCTGTGTGGTGCTCAAAGGAGCTTTCCACCCCTGGATTGGGAGCTCATTGTAGGATTTTTGGTGCTCCTGAGCACCACTTATGTGCACCTCTGTCTATATTACTGTGTACTGTGTTCGGCTTAATTCCCAGTTGAACTCTTCTGCCAGTTACAGTCTCAGCAAGTGCTGCCCATTTTGTTTGGGTTTAGTACTGTAATCTAATTCTCAGTGCATAGCCTTAGATAAATCTATTTATAATGGATGCCTTGTTATTCACAGTATGATAAGAATCGGAAACAAATCAGAAATCTATTTTGGGAATGGCTCGCTTCTCCTCCCCATAATTTCTATTATTACAATTTGATGATGTTCTCTTTCTTTCTTTCTTTCTTTCTTTCTTTCTTTCTTTCTTTCTTTCTTTCTTTCTTTCTTTCTTTCTTTCTTTCTTTCTTTCTTTCTTTCTTTCTTTCTTTCTTTCTTTCTTTCTTTCTTTCTTTCTTTCAGTGGTGGGCTTGGGTTATGCGCAAGATGTATGAAATATATGAAAATATATGAAAAATATATTATATGAAAATATATGAAATATATACAAAGTGATGGGCAGTAGCTTGTTACAAGTAGCTAAGCTACATAGCTTAACTACATTTTCCTGTAACCTGTAGTGTAGCTTACTACATTCGTTCTGGGAATAGCTTGTAGTGAAGCTACACTACTTGTTTTGAGTAGATGTAGTGAAGCTACACTACTTGTTTCGAGTAACAACAATTACTACATTTTCCCACACACATTTTCAAATTCCACCCATTTTAATGGGTAGAAAACCTCTAATATACATCCCAAAACTTAAACATGCCACCATCCCAGGTTCAAACCCACCCTAAATTATTATGATTTTTATTTATATTATTTTATTAGTATGATTATTATTTAGAATGTTGTACATTAAGCTGAGATATGTATTTATATTATTTAGTGTTGATGTAGCAAGCTACATCAAGCTACTTTTGTCATGTAGCTTGTAGTGTAGCTTGCTACAATTTTCTGGGGATAGCTTGTAGTGTAGCTCAGCAACATTTTTTCGAGAGTAGCAAGTAGTGTAGCTTGCTACATTTTCCCAGTAACTTGCCCATCACTGTATGCATACAACAAGAACGCCTCCTCCTCCATCCAGGAACAGATCAAAGAAAGCTTTTTAGTATTATTTTAAGCCTTGTGTTTGTGTGTTCATAAAATGTCAGCATTGAGAGTGTCTAATCAAAGACTGTTCATAAAAAAATAATAATAAAAAAAAAAAAAAAACGCAGAGGAGGTGTTCTTTGTTCTCTAATTCCAGGCTTCACCAGTGTGACAGATGTGCTGCTATTATGAAGGTCTATAACGAGGCACACAATGGTCATGCAACAGACTAATAATTCTTCTCAGAAATAACAGTTCAGCACATTTTGGGCATTATCTGTCGGGGCAAAAGAACGTTGGAGGGGCAAGAGAAAATCGCATCCATACCATTTTCGGTTACAGGACTTTTATTAGTCAAGTAAAGCATCAATAATAACATCAGTTGTTGTTGAAGTTGCAACAGACACGCAGCATGCATAAAGCTAAAGGTCTGACTCAGAGAGTTTTCTGTTTTCAATGATGAAATGCTGTTAGTGGTGCCACAACTGTAGTTAGTTAGTAGCAGTAGTAGTGTTTCAAATCATTTTAAATATAAGCACTTTAATTGGAAATATTTTGGGTTGTGCATGGCATCGTGTTTGGGGGGGGCATGCCTAGATCCGCCCCTGGTTCAGCACAATATGGACATTATCTATAAAGTACAGTACATAACATAGTGACATCTATCAAACTATAGATCAGCATGCGGTAGAGTGCAAACTTGCCTGATGCGCACAAGTAAGCCATTGCCTACTTGTGCGTGAGCGGAGCAAGCTAACACTCATGACATTAGCTAGAAAGGTCTCTCACATAGGTCACCATTACATCATCACCCAAACCAGCCAATCAGAATACTCGACCACCAAACACCGAACACCACAGGGGCGGATCTAGGCATGGGCATGGGGGGCAATGCAGACTCGGATCTGCCCCAACTAACACAATGGAATGCAAAATGCCATCGTGTTATATTTCAAATTAAAGTGCTTATATTTGAAACACTAGCTAACTACAGGTGTGTCACCACTAAACCAACAGCATTTCATCATTGAAAACAGAAAACTCTCTGAGTCAGACCTTTAGCTTTATGCATGCTGTGTGTCTGTTGTAACTTCAACAACTGATATTATTATGCTTACGTGCCGAATAAAAGTCCTGTAACTGAAAATGGTATGGGGGCGACTTTGCTTCGCGCCACGGGCGATGAAGCCGCTCTCATGCCATTTTTTCCTGCCGCTCATTTGGGAAATGTTATCCACCCCTGGAACACCATGCATCCGTTCCACTCATGCAAGTAACTATAGGGGTTTTCATGATGCTGAATTCATTCCACACATTACTTTTGCACAAAAAATGGCTAAAAACAGCCATAGCTGTGTTGACAATGTCAATGTGGTGAGGTCAGCACATATGGGCAAGTTAATATGGTGAGATTTCACCCAATGAGTGATTTTGTGCAAAAATATAATTAGTTTGAGCACTCAATCCTGATTGGAGGAAGGCCCCTCTCATCCTGATTGGATGATGGTTTTTCCTCCCAAAGCCCAAACTGAAAACTTGGGAGAGGGAGGAACTCCTTGTGGTCAGCACACTCTATAGTGAGGAGGAAAAAATATATATAATGCTTTTTTATTAAAGGTAGGGTAAGTGATTTGAAATTCATCGTGTAGTACCAGCCTGGTGCACTAGGGGGCCCCAACAGTAGCTACACTATGTGAACCTGCTGCTCGATCCTGATTGGAGGAGAATTCGCTACCACCTGGGGAACTTTTATTAGCTCCTCTGCTAACGTGGGGGAGGGGGAAACTCCATATATGGTTTCCACACCTTATAATAGAGCATTTTAACAGAAAAAAAAGGGTGATATCTGACAAAAGTGAAATCACTTCCCCTACCTTTAAGTGAAATCACTGAATATACCTAAACAAGGACCAAGACAAGCCAACCTGCTTTTTCCTTATGTAGGCCTATCAAGGTCCTGACACATACAGTAACACTGTACAAAGAGAGAGAGAAGGTTGAGGAGAAGAGACACTAGAGGAAGTAGTAGAAATGTACGCTTCAGTACGACATGTGGTACAAGAGAGATATAGTGACAGTATCAGGGGTGGAACTATAGGCATGGGCATGAGGGGGGTGGTGCAATGCCCCCCTAAATGCCCAGTCTGCCCCACCAAACATGATGGCATGCAAAACAACCCAAGATATTTCAAAATCAAGTGATTATATTTAAAATGATTTGAAACACTACTACTGCTACTAACTAACTACTGTACAGCTGTGTCAGCACTAAACCAACAGCATTTCATCATTGAAGACAGAAAACACTCTGAGTCAGACCTTTAGCTTCATGCATGCTGCGTGTCTGTTGCAACTTCAACAACAGCTGATGTTATTATTGATGCTTTACATCCGCCCCCGCAGAGTATTACGCTCAAGGTGTAATGCTCAAAAAGGTTTTGAAATTGGAAACATTTTGAAGGGAAATATACATGGCAGAGAATTCACGGTGCAATTTTCATCAGCAGTTTCACGTCAGGAAAGAAAATTACAAACATTCTGTTTGATCAGGTTGATTGACACATCTCTGTCCAATTTTCTATAATTGCAGGCGGTTCTGAGTTTCTCAGCCTGGCATCTGATTGAATGAAACAAAAAAATAATAATAATTTTGTAAATTAAGAAATACACAGAAAGAGGGATGTGAACACTGGAATTGTGTTCAAGCATATAATACATAGTGACTGCATGACAATCGCTGTTGGGAATATTACTTTATTTTTCTAATATATTAGCCTACTTATTGATCATTACCTCTATTTTAAAGTAATATATTCATATTACACATTACTGTCTGAGCAAGTGTAGTAGTCTATATTAATATTAATTACTATTACTAAATAATAATAATTACTATTACTTAAAGAAAACATTTTACAAAATATATTATAAATTTAGTATCACTATTAATTAGACAGATTGACAGAAAGAAAAAATGGAAAGTAGTGCAGTAATGCAGAAAGAAAAATATAATATATATAATAATATATTATTAATATATTTATATTACAAGTTACTGCATTATATATCAGTTGTTTGTTGAAGTTGCAACAGACACACAGCATGCATAAAGCTAAAGGTCTGACTCAGAGAGTTTTCAGTTTTCATTGTTGAAATGCTGTTGTTTAGTGGTGACACAGCTGTAGTTAGTTAGTAGCAGTACATCATCTTAATCAATTTAATTTCTTAGGTATCATCTTGGGTTGTTTTGCATCATGTTTGGTGGGGCAGTCAGGGCATTTACGGGGCATTGCCCCCCCCCCCCCGTGCCCATGCCTAGATCCGCCCCTGCTGGAAATGCATTAATGAATCATTCGGTAACATTTTAGCTTCATAAATTACGGCCACTATTTGTAACTGGCAAGATCAATTACTCCTTGATTTAGTTCGGTTCTCGAGTGCATAGACATTGTGAACGCAATGAGCAAGATTACTATGTAATCCAGGCAGAAATGCACACAGTATTTGTGTCAGTCACGCCCAAATATGGAGATCTCTATAGTATACTGATGGGCACATCTATCTTGTAGTAATTCTCCTTCCCCCACAGTAACGGTATATTCCGCTGATGGCTTATCTAAACTCTAGAGTCTCTACTGTAGATAGTCTAATCTCTTTATCTAAACTCCACATACTGTATTTGACAGAAGTACTCCATCATGGTGCTTTTGCCTTGTCATAAATCAGTAGCTGCACATCTACCATATTTCTTAATATATGTCTGGCTGTAGGCAGTGTGCATTGGTGACCTCATCACCATCAAAGAACATTCCTGAAGGTCCTGTTTTGAGCCACATTTTTTTCCTTTTCTTTTTGTCTCCACCGTAAGGTGGTGACTATAAATCGTACCCTGTCCGTCCGCGCGTATGTCCGTCTGTCCGCGTCCGTCCGTCCGCGTCCGTCCGTCCGCGTCCGTCCGTCCGTCCGCATCCGATGACGTCATGATGACGTCACTGACGGACAGGGTACGATTTATAGTCACCACCGTAAGCACGTAGTCCCCACCACATCCAATGACGTCATGATGACATCATAGATAGATACAGTATATAAGGTGCTACCATGGAAAGTAACGCCAAAGAGAGTGAGGAGAAGGTGAGAGCAGCAAAGATCGATCCTGAGCCCGGACGGTGGAGACCTGTGTTCTGTTCATCTTTCTTTGCAGCTCAGGCGACTTCTCCATCATGTCAGAAGAGCTGAAGCACGGCCTGATAAAGGTGCTGGAATGTGTGCAGAACCAAAACGCCCTGCTGCAGATAAAAATGGAAATAGATGGCCAGTACTCCAAGGTGGAGGACAACCTGCGGAACCAGTTCCGCAAGTTCATGGAGATGGTGGAGGCGCGGCCCGAGCTCCGGGAGCGCAAGAAGGACGACTTTGAGATGAGCTACAGCAACGACCTCGGCGACCAGAACTTGCACACCCTTTACGAGGGCGTGGTAGGCAAGCGTAAAATCTTCCGCCGACCCATACTGGAGGTGTACCTGGAGCACTCGCAGGGCGACCGCCACACCATGGAGCATCTCTGCACCCGCCTCACCTACCTCTTCTGCATCGGCCTCATCGCACTCATGGGTTACGCGGCCATCGTTGGAGACGACGAAGAAGGCCTGAGTGAGGAGTGGGCCGAGAAGATGGAGCATGTACAGGAGAAGATGCAGGAGGCGATGAGCAGGTGCAAGTGAGGAAGGGAGGGGAGGCACACTTTTCACCTCTGCTATGTCCTTGATATTGAGGACTTGAGCAATTTCTAGTAGCTTGGGTTCATCATCGATGAGGTCACTGGAAGACGGGTTTCTCGCAAGGACCACTGCTGCATGGTCTCCAGACTACTGGTTGAAAACCACTGCCCTATAGGCCAAAATAATTTCAGGTTAGCTCAGGCTATACCTCCTCTTTAATCGCAACACACCTGCGAGAGGGTCGCTGGTGAATGTTTTTCCCCTGTGGTTTCTATATCATGCTTAATTAGACGTGTTCGCCCGGCTAGCTCGGAGAATACATCAGTATTTCCGGCTGAAGAGCTCCTTAATGTCATGTCGCTGAGATGGGCTATAACGGCCGGGTACATCAGCTGTGGGAGTAGGGGAAACCAGGGGCGGATCTAGGCATGGGCATAGGGGGGCCCCCTAAATACCCAGTCCCCCCCCCCAAACATGATGCCATGCAAAACAACCCAAGATATTTCAAATTACAGTGCTTATATTTAAAATGATTTGAAACACTACTACTACTACTATAACTATACAGCTGTGTCACCACGAAACCAACAGCATTTCATCATTGAAAACAGAAAACTCTCTGAGTCAGACCTTTAGCTTTATGCATGCTGCGTGTCTGTTGCAACTTCAACTTATTATTGATGTAACCTGTAACCGAAAATGGTATGGGTGCGGCTTCATCGTACGGCGATGAGACCGCACCCATATCATTTTCTCTTGCTCCTCCACCTCCTCCCCCCCCCCCCCCCCAAATGGGACATGTTACATCCGCCCCTGGGAGAAACAGCAGTTAATAGGACAGGCGATGGCATTTTCGGCCACTTTTTTCCCCAGAATGTTCACTTGGTATATTTGTTGGACCTTATCTGTCCCCCAGGCTGTTTTCTCTCTGTAGTTAACAGGGCAGGGTAATTTCGCTTCAATCTTCAATCGTATGGTCCTCTCCGTTTAGCTAGAAAATTGGATTCGCTGCCGGGCATTAAAACAAGCACAAGTTCTCTCAGCAACCCCCCACCCATCCACCCACCCACCCCCACACCCACACACACACACACACACACGATTATATATCCCATTGTGATTATATACTGTATATATCACACACACTTCAATTTCCCAATTGGGGGGGGGGTGGTATGGGTGCGGCTTCATCGCCTGTATCGCGTTTCCCCAGGTTTTCTTGACATCGCCTGTGTCGCTTCGCGTTTCCCCAGGTTTTCTTGACATCGCCTGTGTCGCATCGCGTTTCCCCAGGTTTCCTTGACATCGCCTGTGTCGCATCGCGTTTCCCCAGGTTTTCTTGACATCGCCTGTGTCGCATCGCGTTTCCCCAGGTTTCCTTGACATCGCCTGTGTCGCTTCGCGTTTCCCCAGGTTTCCTTGACAACGTGGCTGAGGCCTCACAACCTCCATCCATACGAATGTCACATATAGAATGCCAAATCTCTTTCCGTCAATGTCGAGCAGTTTCCGCAGCATTTAAAACGATCCCTGCACTAATGAGGCAAATATGGATAAATACATTATACTTGCCCCCTATAATTCCACCAGTGGGGGTCGCCATTGTCATCACAAACAGAACAGTGTATTTCCATAGATGTTTTCGTTGCATTACTGGGTAATCATGGAGCGTTCCATTAGCTGCTATATACTACAACTCTTCTGTGACGTCATCACTGTGAGACCATGTGACAGGCAGTGTAAAATGGCGGCCCCCTTGGGATAAAAACATTAACTATTTTTAAAGGTAGGGGAAGTGATTTGAAATTCATAGTGTAGTACCAGCCTGGTGCACTAGGGGCCCCCAAAAGTAGCTACACTATGTGAACCTGCTGCTCTCTCCTGATTGGAGGAGAATTGTGGTGACCTGGGGAACTTTTATTAGCTCCTCTGCTAACGTGGGGGAGGGGGAAACTCCAGATGTGGTTTCCACACCTTATAATAGAGCATTTTAACAGAAAAAAATATTTTTTGGGTGATATCTGACAAAAGTGAAATCACTTCCCCTACCTTTAAACTAAAGAGCTTATTCAGTGTGTTTTAAATGTTCAATTCTAGTTATAGAGGGCAAGTATAATTATTTATCCATATTTGCCTCATTAGACAGGGATCCTTTTAAGTGTTTGATGAGGTCAGATGTAGAATTGCTGGCTAGCTGCTGGATGGCTATAGCCATGCAGGGATGAGGAGTCGTGAAGTTCATACACACAGACACATGTATGAACATGGAGTCTACAGTATATGACACGGGTTGACACTAAGGTCTCCGAGGCACTTGCCCATCGGGCGAGTCCAAGTCAGGTTCTACTTGCCCTCAGGTCATGGTCACTTGCCACCTAAAAATATATTGTAAATTTTACATTCAAGTTTACTTCCTACTTGGGTGCTTTAAACCAGGGGTTTTCAACAGGTGGTCCGGGGACCACCAGTGGTCCCTGGGAGGGTTCCAGGTGGTCCTCAGTTAAGTTGTTTAACCAGATGTAACTCTTGAGAGCGTAAAAATGAAACCAAATGGACCCTTGCGGGTTCCATTTGGTTTCATTTTTACGCTCTAAAGAGTTAAAATTCATCATCTTAATTAGCCCATAGTGGTCACAGACCCAGTGGTCCCTGTCCCCAGCAAAATGACAGTTTGGAACCAAATGAACCTGGGAGAGAGATAGCTAAGGATAGCTAGAAAGCAGGGAAAGACACAGAGGCAGAGCGCAATGACAGCCTTCAAGACAAATTTATCTTGTGTTGTGTTATAGTGCACTAAGTTGCACACTTGCCCGATCGGGCAACCAGGTAGCAGTCTTCACTTGCCCCACCATTTTTGCAAGTGTTAGTGTCAAGCCCTGATATGTATGGCGTGTGAGGCCTACGGACTCCGGGGATGATTATCCAACGTGTGGTCCACCAGTGGTCCTTGAGAGAGTTCCAGTTAAATATGGAAAGTTGGTTAACCAGATGTAACTCTTTGAGAGTGTACAAATAAAAGCGAATGCATTCGGTTTCATTTGTACACTCAATAAAATATTCATCATGTGAATTAGCCCCAAGTCTACACAACTAGAGAATGTAGAAGATTAACGGTCATTTTTGATCTGTATGTTTGACTGTTTTGTTTGTGAAATCCAGCCTGGAATTGTGGACAAAAGCAAAGAAATCTTTAGTTTTGGGGGGCTGTGGGGCTAAAATGTCATCAATTGCAGAATAAATACTGGCCCTGGTGTCAAAATGGTTGGTGTTACTCTTACTTTTATCTTAAAAAATGAATATTACGCAGACTTTAGTTCAGCCTTTAGTCTTGGCCCTCCACAATATTTTATGTATCTCATTTGGCCCCTTGAAAAAATAATTGCCCACCCCTGGTATACACTGTACAGCAGGATATAATGAAGTTACCGGTATGTGTATACAAGGGGTACTATATGTAATGTAATGCAATTTTATCAAGATTTTGTGTAGACATAAGTTATAAGGTCGTTGAGGCTTATGGCAAGTGCTATGGCAAGATTGAGTCTGTAGTACTGATTACTCACGGCGTGAAGGTTCGCCCCCACAGCCCCATGGGTATAACCATGAACGCACACACATACCCAAACGCTGGATCTCTTGATTACATGGGCCATTAAATTAAGCGACGGGAGCACGAGTGACTCTTTAAATCAAATACTTGCCTTTCATCTGTAAGAGTGCCTCCTCCTCCTCCTCCTCTGCAGCAGGGGCGGATGTAACATGTCCCATTTGGGGGGGGCATGAGAACATTTTGGAGGGGCAAGAGAAAATGGTATGGGGACGGCTTTGCGCCACGGGTGATGAAGCCGCCTCCATACCATTTTCGGTTACAGGACTTTTATTAGGCAAGTAAAGCATCAATAATAACATCAGTTGTTGAAGTTGCAACAGACACGCAGCATTCATAAAGATAAAGGTCTGACTCAGAGAGTTTTCTGTTTTCAATGATGAAATGCTGTTGGTTTAGTGGTGACACAGCTGTATAGTTAGTAGCAGTATAGCCTGGTCTAGCCCTCAATGATTTTGGCCTTGGGGGGGCGGGGTGCCGTGGCATCCACACGGCAGATCGAGCTGCTCTGATTTGATCTCACTAACGTGTCGTCATCTCCGGCCCCTCCCGCGCCCGTCCACTGCTGTTCTACGTCACATCATTTAGAGCGACGCCCACCCCAGAAGGTTAACTCCCCCCTCAAGGCCACTTTCCAACGTGCGTTAGTCCAGGCTTTCCGTTTTCGCGCAAGGTGAGCGAAAATGAAAGCCTGGGTGTCGAGGCTAGAAGCAGTAGGCCCAGTAGTGTTTCAAATCATCTTAAATGTAAGCACTTTAATTTGAAATATCTTGGGTTGTTTTGCATGGCATCGTGTTTGGTGGGGCATACTGGGCATTTAGGGGGGCATTGCTCCCCCCCCCCCCCCAATGCCTAGATCCGCCCCTGCTCTGCGGAGCAACAGAGAGCGTGAGCAGGAACGGTAATGACACAAGATGGAGGAGGAGGAGAGGACGGGGCGAGAGACGAGGGAATTACTCCACCGTTACGCGAAATGGAAAATACAACGAGCTCGGTTGGGGGGGGGATCTGGCACGACAGATCACCGAAGGGAATTGAGGTAATGAAGGTAAAGGACAATGTCGTGCCTCCGTCCCTGATGGAGGGTGAGAACCAATCGTCTGTCTGGGCCATCACTCCACACTTCAGACAGAGAAGGAGAAGATAAGGAGAGAGAGACAGACAGACCAGGTCTAACACCACAGAGGGCAAAAGACGTCTTTTACCCGCCAACCTTGGCCCTTTAATATATGAAAAGTGGTTAGCAAACACAATGTGCCATGAGATAATTATCTATTACGACCCACCCTAGGACAAGGGTGCGCTTTTGAAACTATGAACGGGAGTTGCGGAAGTTACTGTGTTTACAGTCCCCAGCCAAAAAAAAAAAAAAACCTGTTCAGTCCTCACTATAGCGACTTGACTTGTTCACTCTTATTTTCAGAAAAAAAGCTTGTGTTTTTCCTCTTGTATGTATTGTCTGAAGTGAAGTGAGGTGATGCTATTCTTTCTCGAGGAGATAATGGCTGGCTGTACGCCATAGTGTAGAGGTAATTCACACATTAACAATAGACCTGCCAATGGATACTAATGAAGTAGTGCTAAGCACATTATTTCATTAGTAGGCTATTCAATATGGTCTACAACTGCAATTGAAGGGAACAATCGTTCTTGCATTGAAGAGGAGACCACAACTCTTCAGACCTCAGTGTCCTCCTACAACATTGATTACAACAGATATCTCTCATCATTGTTAATGGTGATTTCAACACAACTCCTGTGTGTTTCCTTTTTTCTGAGAGTGTACAAATGGGAACCAAATGGACACGTTCCATTTGTACACTCTCAGAAAAAAAAGAAACTCATTAGCATGGTGAAACACATCTTGATGATGTCATCGAGATGTATTTCACCATGCTAATTATTTTTTTCAGACCTCCATTTCTAGGAAACACAGAATGTCTACACATCTCTAAGGTATATTAATGACATAGTAAAACATTGAAAATGAGTGGAATTCCCCTTTAAAACACGTGCATGCACACTTGCATTTGCGTGCACCTGCGCGAACACACAGACACAATATTAAAACAAGTATAGCATATTGAGAAAGATCGTTTACAATGCATAATTGTATCCATAAAAGTAAATGACAAGACAAAAAAAAAAAAAAAAAAAAACATACGGTAGGTAGGCCTGCTTTTGCCCCAAAAATATTTTAGATGTGAGAAGTGGGGGGGACATCGCCCCCTGCATCCCCCCCTGATCCTCATATGAGAAAATTACAATAAGAGCCATAGTATTTTTTGTGGTGGTGGGTTGGGGGTGAAGATCCCCCAACAAATGGAACCAAATGGACCCGCTAGGGTCCATTTGTACACTCTCTGAAAAAAAAAAAATGAAAATGGGTGGAATTCCCCTTTAAGAGGCGTCCCCCCACTTCTAAAAGTCCCACAACAACACTGGTGAAGATCCATCGTGAATCACAGGCAGGGAGAATGTAGACGACACACAGTGATATGTTTCTCGTGCATTCTGAAGTTTATTACACCCAAGAGTAATATACAGTAGGACTGTTACAGTATGTCTATGACATCCCCAGCAGATTGTGGAAACCATGATAAGGGAAGAAGCAAGAAGTCACTAACATTGAAGTGTGGAGCTCAGATCAGTATGATAGTCCTATTAAAATTGTAGAGTGCCTGTACGTACCAGTGTTGCCAACTTGGCACTATATTTACCTCTTTTCCAGACCGCCACAATTAGTGGAAAAGCTCTAAGTCTAAAGAATCTAAATCTGTTTATCTAAAGATAACTGCGATGAGAAAAATGAAAACTGGACTGCTCCAGAAAGAGTTGGAAATTAATGGTTAAGAAATTAATGATTAATCTGATATGTAGAAGAGTAATACAATAATGAGAGCAGTAACATTTCAGTGTAAAGGTGATATATATTTCTGGGTTAGATGTTTAAATGGGTGCGTTGCTTCCGACCAAAAGGCCGATAATCGCCGCCGATTGGATGGTCAAAATGTCCAGGATTCTTGTCAAACACATGTGCCAACCCTACTCTCTAGTGGAGCTGCTGCCAGTGAAAAAAAAATGAAAAAAAAAAATGTAGCTAAGCTACACTACAAGCTATCCCCAGAAAATTGTACACTACATAATATAAATATATATCTCAACTTAATGTACAATGTTCTAAATACTGTAATAATCATAATAATAAAATATAAATAAAAATCATAATAATTTAGGGGTGGATTTGAACCTGGGATGGTGGCATGTTTTGGAATGTATATTAGAGGTTTTCTACCCATTAAAAAAAAAAAAAAAAAAAAAGTGGAATTTGAAAATGTGTGTGGGAAAATGTAGTAAACTGCAATCCTTGTTACTCGAAACAAGTAGTGTAGCTTCACTACAAGCTACTCGAAACAAGTAGTGTAGCTTCACTACAAGCTACTCGAAACAAGTAGTGTAGCTTCACTACAAGCTACTCGAAACAAGTAGTGTAGCTTCACTACAAGCTATTACCAGAACAAATGTAGTAAGCTACACTACAAGTTACGGGAAAATGTAGTTAAGCAGGGATTTAGCCAGCCCTACTCGGGTGGGCTGGAGGAATGGCAAGGTGTATGGGCAACTCCAAAGTTTTTCATATGAAGCAGTGGTTTTCAACCTTTTTGACACCAGGGCCCACTATTTTTTATTCAGCATTTGAGCCACAGAGGTCCACCATTTGAGGACATTTTAGCCCCACAGACCCCAAAACCCCTAAAGATTTATTTTGCTCTTGTCCACAATTCCAGGCTGGATTTGGGGAAACAAAACAGTCAAACATACAGATCAAAATGACCATTAAAACTTCTACATTCTCTAGTTGTGTACACTTGGGCTGATTCACATGATTTTAACTTGAGAGTGTAAAAATGAAACCAAATGGACCCGCGAGGGTCCATCTGATTAACCAACTTTCCACCATTTAGCCTGGGGACCACCTGGAAGCTTGAACCATTCATTGCGTGGGCATGATGCTTGTTTGGGTGAGCTCGGCCCACCCCTGCCCCTCGTCTAGATCGGGCCCTGATATACAATCAGTCTGATGCAGTATACTGTAGTAGACACTCATCATGTCATGGTTATCAATAGCTTATGCAAAATCACAACACATACAAATAGGCCTATTACCCGTTTCGCCGAAACTATTATTTATATATTATATATTGTATGTCATATTGCATAAGTTATACAATCCCATGCAACGTACATCACTCGTTCCAGAACAAATTATGAAATGTCCAAAGCTGTGCACACAACACGGTGCCTTGTAAAAGGAGGACTACAGTAGTAATAGCTTGATCTGAACGTATAGGTTTCAGTACAAGCTACACAGGGTCTTAAATAAATCTAAATGTCAAAGGACAGATCTTTTGTGCATGCATTTGTCTCATGTACATGTACGTCCTTCAATACCCGGCAGCCTGATTCCCCGGAACCCTGAGAGATGTGAGAGAATGGCTGGCTGTACAACACGCGCATCTAAACAAGCTATTGATGCAGAGGCGAGAGGTGATGATGAACACCATAACGAAAGCAACGTCCGTAGGCTGTAAATAATAACAAACATTATCTGGGCTTTATGTCTCAACAATGTCATACATTAACCCTTTATGTACTAGTTTTGGTGTTTTAGCTGTTGAAAAATAGCAGATCTACAAGCTCATATCGCGCCACCAAGTGGCGCGATGTGAGCGAGATTGTAGTTCTGCTATTTTTGAAAAATTGTGAAAATGTGGTGCAAATCTTTGAATGCATTATTTCGGAAGCAAACATTTTTAACTCAAATCTTTGCTTCCTGGGGATCCCCTAGAACAACATGTTTTTTTTAGATGAGGTTCTGCAGCTAAATAATAGATATTTCTGGGGGTCCTTCCTATGAAATATGTTAAGCATCACTGACACAGAAAGAGATTTTTCCAGAAAAACTAGAATCTCGCACCAGGGACTAGAATTTAGTGTCACAAACTAGAATTTAGTGTTATGGAATAGAATCTAGTGTCTGGAACTAGAATCTAACTTCAGCAACTACAATCTACTGAGAGGAACTAGAATCTACCGTGGGGGACTAGAATCTAGCATGAGGAACTATAATCTAGCGTTGGAAACTAGAATCTAGCACTGTGAATTATAATTTAGCGTCAGAAACTAGAATCTGATAAGGACACAACAGGTTAAAGCCAGTCTATTGGCCTCTCTGCTGTATGAGGAGGCCGTCACTCACGTTGGTGTAGATTGAATAGCTGAACACCGCCACAGAATGCTTAGAATGCGGGCATGCAGGCGCTTTATTAAGTGTGGCCCTGATTAGTTGGTGTACTTGCATGCTGATGAGACTCATCTGTTTTCTTCCCACGTTGTCGTATACCAGTATGCTTCCCACTCCTGCTCCCTTCAAACACTTCAACCAACCACTCATGTACTGACATCGTGCACTGATGCATATACCGAAGCATCCATACATTATTATTTAACTGTCCCTATAGTGTGCCGTAGAGGCAGTGGTCCAAAGTGCTGTCCAGGGACCCACAATTAAGGGGTCAACCAGCTAAATGATAGTTTGGAGCCAAATTGACCCCTATTATGGGTCTGTAAACTTGTAGTAGTGTACAAATGGAACTAACTCGTCTCAGTTGATTTTTACAAATACAGGTATTAGATGGGGTAGCCTGGCCAGGGTTATAATAGTTAACCAATACTTACTAAAACATGAAAAAAAAAAAAACATAACTGAAACGAATAAAAAATAAAAAATACTTTAAAAAAATGATAAAACTGAAATTGTATGTACGCAAAAGTGAATGTGCTACAAGTCTCTTTTTTAACTGAAATTCTAAAACTGAATTAAACATAACTAAATAACTAAACCTAAGCAGTTTCTAAAAACTAGTAAACCCAGTAAAAACCAGACCAGTAAAACCAGCTGTTGGCATAAAAAATGCCTGTCAGCAGAAGGGTCTGGAATAGCTCAATTTCCTAGGCCTACTCCAGAGAACCAGGGTGGCCAATCAGGTATCAGTATTCAAATATGCGTTTTGCATACTGCGGCAAAAGTAGTAAAGCACAAGAATTACGAAACACAGTTCTCAAGAAGCACGAACACGTTCAACACAAGGCACTCTAGGAAAACTAGACTCATTTCAAGGCACATTACTGCACTAAGCAGTCCAAAACAATAGTCATGGACAGAAGAGCAGGACTTTATAGACTGGAGGTGATGAGCTGATGCCTTGCAGGTGTGGTTGACGGGGGAACTGGTAACAGGTGTGCCAAGTTGGAACACTGACAACACAAGGACACAGCAGACACTGTGACGAATGGAGGAAGATAGTGCAGCTGTTATGGATTTATGGTCGTTTAATTTCATATACTGTAGTCTCAAGTACAGGTGTACTCAGGGGCGTTGCTAGCAATCCTGGGCCCCTGCACAGCTTTTTTGACATGGGCCCCCCTTCCTGGAGGCGCGGGGGGGGGGGGGGGGGGGGGGGGGGGGGGGGCACGACACGTTATATACAATGTGTGGAGTCCTTGAAATCCAAAACTCATAATTATGTTTTGTTGCGCCACTCATTTGGTTTATTCAGGTAATATAGTGATTCAAATATATTTTTATAATAATCAATACAAATAAAACCTTATTAATCCAAGCTTTTAGTGGCCCCCCTGGCTTCGGGCCCCCCAACAACTGTCCCCCTGGTCCCCCGGCCGTGTCTACGCCCGTGGGTACTTAGGCCTGCTAGTCATTTGTGCTAGAGCGAGAGCTATTGTGATGAGTCCTTCTGCAAACTGCGCATAGTAAATTCACGTGTACACACGGATGTATGCATGTCGCACACACACACACACACACACACACACTAATAAACATTTGCAGTTTTCAGTTATCCATATGCCATGGTTTCTATAAAGACATAGAAATGGAATAGATTCAACCAATGGTCATGGATGATATATTGCAAATATGTGATTAATAGCAAATGACAGGGAATACCAATCATTATACAATAAATTATAATTTAGCAGATATAGATAATAAATGCCCATGCATATCAATAAACGACCATATGACATACACTAGCGTTCAAAAGTTGGGGTCACTTAGAAACGCCTGCATTTAGAGCAGGCATCACACATCCAAACCTTTGGAGTTGGGTCGCATTCCATGAACACTACTATATTATATACCAGGTTTTTCAAAAGGTGGTCCGGGGACCACCAGTGGTCCTTGAGAGGGTTCCAGGTGGTCCCCAGGCTAAAATGATGGAAAGCATATGTACCAGATATAACTCTTGAGAGTGTAAAAATGAAACCAAATGGACCCTTGCGGGTCCATTTGGTTTCATTTTTACACTCTCAAGAGTTAAAATATTCATCATCTGAATTAGCAGCACTTAATTAAGAAGTCTACACTGTTTTGTTTTGCCAAATCCAGCCTGGATTTGTGGACAAAACCAAAAGAATTATTTAATTTTAGGTAGTGATGGCCGTGTGAAACTGAAGCTCCGACACAAGCTCCGAACCCCGCCTTAATTTGCATATGAACCACTGCTCCGAAGCTTGCTTCACTCAGGAAAAAGTCACGTGACCATGACGTTCGAAGCAGTAACTGTTTCATTTCCTCATACCGGTTCGATCATGGTTCCAAGGATCAGAGCCATCTAGTAGAAGAGTTGCGACATTGAGGGGTCAGAAACCAAGCGCTCGAATGCTGCTTCATGCAGCCCGAATAGGGACAACCTACGTTTTTCATTCATGTTTACGTCGGTTGTACTAACACTACAACACGATCTAAAATAAAGTGATTCAAGATAATTAACGCTGGACTATTGCCAATGTCTTTCTGCCTACGTCTTTCTGCCTACTTCAGGTCCAGGACTTGTTGTCCGCATTCTCTATTCAAGCCTAAGTAGAAGATCCTCCATTGAATGGCCCTATGAAGTGGACCGAGTTGTCGTAACTCTGTCTATAGTCTGCCGCTGCCACGGATCAGCTTTCACAACGACAGAAGCCCTGTCCAAATAATACTTCAGTGGCATCTGCGTAGGGCGGGACTCTTAAACGGGGGGTCGCGGGTTCGAATCAGGTTGGGGTGCTGTAATCAGCTGATACAATAGAATATGCAGTGACTCTTTTATATTGTTTACTAAATGCAATTTATGATTGCGTTTAATTAACATTGTAACCATTTTTAAGTTATATATATATAAATCATGTGGGTTTTATATGATATCATCATGACGGATGAAGTTTAATTTCTTACACTCCAGATAAAAAACAGATGACCAGAGCCATGGAAAAACCTCATATGTAATCAACAATTGTATTTCTATTATCAAATCTGATAATATTTACCTATTATTGTTTTACCGTGTCATGTATTGAGTGTTTCACTGTTTCAAATGCTAGTAATGCATTCTAGCATTTCGCCAGCAGATGTCCCTATCATGACTGAACCACTGCTTCAAAGCTTCGTACCTTTTTGAACCAATCGGTTCAAATTGTGCAAAGCTTCATAAAAGCTTCAATTGCCCATCACTAATTTTAGGTCTTGGGTGTGAAAATTTAATCAAATGGTGTCCATGGCTCAAATGCTGAATAAATGGTGGTCCCTGGAGTAAAAAAGGATGGTTTAGTCCATGACAAAATACAACAATTCAAGTCAGTGCAAAACAAAGCTTACATTATCAGGTACGTATGGCTGGATTGAAGCTGTGGACTCTGCATGAAGGCTGGAGACTGAGTGAGGGTGGTGAGTGAGGAGCTGCTTTATATAGGGCACACCTGGACTGTGATTGGCTGATGATGAATGGGGTGGAGCGATGAAAACACATGAGTCTCTTAAAGTACAGGGTAGGAATGTCCAAGGCTGCCAGTTAATTATTATGGATAATTACCAGCCTGGTGGTATAGGCTTTTGGGCATACCTCAAGGCACCAGACCTTATTCGCTGCCATGCAGCCAATGAGCACAGCCCAAAGCTGATTTGCTGCCATGCAGCCAATGAAAACACCATACTGGCTACACCACAGCGATCGGGAATTGCACCCTTGTCTGTTAGATACAGTCAGTGGCAGGTTGAACCCATGCGCATTTGCGTGCACCTATTGCGTGCAAGTATAGCATATTGAGAAAGATTGTTTAATTGTATGCATAAAAGTAAATGACAAGACCAAAAACATAGGCCTACTTTTGCCCCAAAAACATTTTAGATGTGAGAAATGGGGGAATGCCGCCCCCCGCGTCCCCCCTCCACTCCACCCCTGCTCTTCACTATACCTTCAGCCTGGTGGAGACAACTATGAGAACCATGTTGTCACTCAGCCGCTCATGTCTGTGTGGATATTGGCCCTCAGCCTGTGAGATGTTATGACATCCATCTGGCACACATGGTTGTCTTTTTACACAGCATAAATTTAGCCTTGCTTTGCCATAAGCTTTTAAAATTCAGTTTCCTTCCAGACGACCACTAGAAACGAGTGACATTCCCATTCATAGCAAAAGCCGTGACTTAAATGTCAAACATGAAGTCATCAATTCATGGCAGCTGGGCCTCCTTGATGCATTATTTTAGATGTTGGTATAACAACGCAATAAACGCAAAGTCAGGATTATGACCTTATGATCCAGACCAGTGGTTTACATCACGATGGAATTTCCCCCCGACTCTCTTACTCTCACTCTCACTCTCTCCCTCTCTCTCTCTCTCACACACACCACACACACACACACACACAAACAAACACACACACGCCGTGCTGAATTAGGGCCGGATTTAGCCAGCCCTACTAGGGTGAGCTGGAAGAATGGCAGGGTGGGCACCTCCAAGGTTTTTTCATATGAAGCATGTTTTCAACCTTTTAGACACCAGGGCCCACTATTTATTTCGCATTTGAGCCATGCACCACCATTTGATGACATTTTAGCCCCACAGACCTAAAAAATATAATATTTTCTTTTGGTTTTGTCCACAATTCCAGGCTGGATTTAGGAAACAGTCCAACCTACAGATGAAAATGACCATTAATCATCTACATTCTCTAGTTGTGTAGACTTGGGCTAATTCACATGATGAATATTTTAACTCTTGAGAGCGTAAAAATGTAACTCTCAAAGAGTTACATCTGTTAACCAACTTCCCACTATTTAGCCTGGAACCACTTGGAACTCTCTCAAGACCACTGGTGGTCCCCGGACCACTGTTGAAAACCACTGATAATTACCTTTCATTGGGTGGGCGGATGCCCTGCCCCCCTATATAGATCCGCCCTGCCGTGCTGAATGATTAAGGAGGTCGGTGGCAGGAAACTCTGGGCCTGCCAAACTGTTTATCATTAATAAGAGCCTTGAGCAAACACTGCCGAGTCTCTGTGCACACATCCCTCCTCCCCGTCGTACTACCGTTTCCCCAGCGCAGAAGCCCCGCAGCTCAGGGCGGATCTAGGCATGGGCATGTGGGGGGGGGGGGGGGGGGGGGGGGGGCAA
>CM076973.1:50675377-50702877 GCA_039105355.1 Benthosema pterotum
AGAGATCTACACTTTGTAGAGTGCCATCTTCAGTATTGGGCAGAAGTAGGCCATGGCCCATTTGTGCGCGAGCAGAGTGATCGACCAGAGATCTGTTAAAGAGATACTCACAGAGATCTCTTAAAGGGGAATTTCACCCATTTTCAAATTTTTCCTGAGAGGATACAAATGTGAACCAAAATGGTTCCTAGCGGGTCCATTTGGTTCCATTTGTAATTGAACTGAATTGAAAAATCATTAACATGGTGAAATACATCTTGATGATGTCATCAGATGTACGGTATTTCACCATGTTAATGATTTTTTTCAGACCTACATTTTTAGGAAATACAGAATTGGGGGGACTTTTTATCATGTCCACACAACATCTCTAGGGTATGTTAATGACATACTAAATGCTGAAAATGGGTGGAATTCCCCTTTAATTACATCACCATTACATCATCACCTAAACTGGCCAATCGGAGTACTTTGAGAGACGGTCAATGACCGACGACTGTGAACCGATCGTTAAAGGGGAATTCCACCCATTTTCAACATTTTTTCCGAGAGCATACAAATGCACCAAATGAACCCTCAGAAAAAAGAAGCGTCTAAAGAAATCATTAACATGGTCAAAATACATCTTGATGACATCATCAAGATGTATTTTCACCATGTTAATGGATTTCTTTAGTGGTGGTTAGTGTTTTTTTTCAGACCTCCATTTCGTGGGAACACAGAATGGGGGGAACTTTTTTATCATGTCCGCCCAGCACCTCTAGGGTATGCTATTACTAATGACATATTAGAACAGGGGTTTTCAACAGGTGGTCCGGGGACCACCAGTGGTCCTTGAGAGGGTTCCAGGTGGTCCCCAGCTAAGTTGGTTAACCAGATGTAACTCTTGAGAACGTAAAAATGAAACCAAATGGACCCTTGCGGGTCCATTTGGTTTCATTTTTACACTCTCAAGAGTTAAAATATTCATCGTCTGAATTAGCCATTTTTGAATGTATGTTTTGCTTGTTTTGTTTCCCAAGTCCAGCCTGGAATTGTGGACAAAAGCAAAACAAATCTTTAGTTTTGGGGTCTGTGGGTCTGAAATATTCTCAAATGATGGTCCGTGGCTCAAATCCTGAATGAATGGTGGTCCCTGGGAGGAAAAAGGTTGAAAACCCTTGTATTAGAATGTTGAAAATGGGTGGAGTTACCCTTTAACTTCTGCTCGATCGCTTTGCTGACGCAAGTAAAGAAAGAGAGAGAGACAGACAGACAGAGACGGAGAGAGAGAGAACGATGAACGGAACATCAAAAGCTTAGGCTCCTCTATACTTGAGTCACGTATAGGTACTATTAACATTGGTCTGCGTTTGCCATATACATTCAAGCATGATATAATGTGATTTAGAATAAAAGGAGAGGAGCAGCAGCCATTCAATGGATGAAGAGGCAGGAAGGCAGAGAGATAAAAGGCTTCCATGCCTGCAGAGTGTACAAATGAGATAAAGAGAGCAGTCTGGTCCCCAAACGTTCTCCCGTCGAGGTATAGAGAGAGCCCAGCAGTCCCGCTCCTTTCTTGACGTCGCCTTGTGGTCCAGAAATGATTTCCTCATTTCGTTTTCCTGATAAGACTTTTTGAAAATGATTTATATAACCCTAGAAGGCCCGGACTTATTTCTACGTGAAAAAATAAGAAATAAACTGTTTTTCAACCTTACTACAATTTTTACTACCATGATCTATTGAAAAAAAGCATATATATATATATATATATATATATATATATATATAAATATATAAATATATATATATATATATATATATATATATATATATATAATATAATATATATATATTATATATATATTTAATTATTTATGCTAATTAATTATTTAATTAAATTGAATTTAATTAATTCAATTAAATTTAATTAAATTATTAAAAAAATAAATATAATAAATTAAAAAAGCTTTTTGGGGATATCTTTCAATATAATGAATGTACATGTTCTAGACATTATAATATATCACAAAAATATAATTATTGCAGTCATTTTACATACTTTTATTAGGGTTAAAGGCTAAAGGTCAAAGGTTAAAAATTGCTCTAAATCCAGAGATTAATTGAAGAGCCAATGAAATTCAACCTCAACCATCATATTCTGTGAAAAAAAAATAACAAAAAAAGATGTAACATTTTTTTAATAATTAAAGGGTTAATGTTGCTAAAAAGCAAAACTGGGTCTTCTAGGGATGAGGACGATTACGCCGCGGACAAAGCCAACTCGGGTCGTGACAAATTACGGCAGCACACACATTATTATCATGCAATATCTAATTAGCAAGAAGAACAAATACGGCAGGATAACACCTTTTGTTCATTGCTTCTACTTAGAAAAATATTTATTGTCTCAAAACATGTGTTTGTTGTCATGTTTTGTCACGACCCGAGTTGGCTTTGCCCACGGTGTAATTATCTTTATATGAATCCTTTTTGAAAAGTCTATGAGGAAAATGAATGGCAAATTCATTTCTGGACCTCAGGCGAGGGGGTGGGACTGCTCAGCTCTATAGGCCTACCAGAATGCATGATGCACCAACCGGTTACACATAACAATACACCAGTGGTTTTCAGCCAGTTTAATATAACAAGGACCACTATTATTATTCCGTTTTTGAGCGTGGGACCACCACTTTGGATGACATTTCAGCCACTCAGAACAAAAACTAAAGAAATATTTTTGTTGTCGTTGGGTCAGATTTTGCCATGCCTTTGGCAACCATTTATCAAAATAACAATTATTCCACATCCTATAATTGTGTGTACTTCTTTGTAAAAGGGGTAATTAGGATGTGTGACAATGATGTAACTCTCGAGGGCGTAAAATGAAACCAAATGGACGCGTACGCGTCCATTTGGTTTAATTTTTACGCCCTCGAGAGTTAAAAACCTATAAGGGTCCATTTGGGCATCATATATGGACCACAGGTGGTCGCCAGATGGACCACTGGTTGAAAACCACTGCAATACCCCATGTACCCATGCTCCCAGTGCCCATTGTACCCGTCTTGTCTGAGTGTGTCCCTTTTGTGCCTATTATGGCAAACTCTGTGCCCTTTTATGCCCATATATGGAGTCTTTTAGAACCACTGCACTACTGTAGAGGGATGTGTTGGTACAGATGTCCTCGGTCAGCATGCAATGTTAAAACCTGAATAATGTCTGAGACTTCATCTGAGCTTCCATCTCTTGAAGAACTTAGTACCCCCAAAATGAGCCCTTCTCAAAACTCCACCCTTTGCGGGGCGGAGTTTAGTCCCTGTCCAATGGCAGTCCAAATAGTTTAAGCAACTGTTGCTATGCAGGTCAAGCTTTCCTGGTCGAACGTGCCTATTGGACGAGGCCGGATTGGGGCGGGATTTAGTGAAGGGCTCAATTCCAGAGCATTCTATGTTGCTGGAGATGTAACATTACAATGCTGACGATGCTCTCAAATGTGAGGTCATGAGAAGCAGGACTTTATTATGGCTTACCACGTAGACTGCGTTTAACGTTCATGTGTTCATGGAGGAAAAAGGCAATTTGACACGGTTACGTTCTTGCACATGTTAAAACACAAGCATGGCTTACAGTGCTGATACTTACACACACACGCACGCAAACACACACACACACACACACACGTTTGCATGCACACGCTTATATACCCGACATTACATACCAAAAACTAATAAATAGGAATTTGCAGAGCGTTCGCCGTCAGAACAGAACACTTGGACGAGTTCATACCTCACCATCCTCCACCGAACTCCTGCTCTCTTGGACCGCTATCAAGCGATAATTCCCAGTAGTTTACTTATTAAGCCCATCTTCTCGACCTACTGCATGCAGTCGGGGACCGCTGGCAACGATTGGCACCGATAAGACGGAAAAACGAAAATCCTTGATCAGCATCCTAGTGGGCCGCCTTGTCTCAAGCCCTGTGCAGTGTTGCCAACCGCCCAAATCCAAAATGCACTAGTGGCACTTCAAATGCACTAGAATGCGCTAGAGCAGTGTTTTTCAAACATTTTCATACCAGGGCCCACTGTTTATTCTGCATTTTAGCCACGGAGGACCACTGTTCTAATTTAGGAGAAATAACTGGCAAAATGTTGGTCAAATAGCAATTCTTCTACATTTTCGAAATGTGTAGATTCTTGAAAATTAGGTAATGCAGATGGTTAAATACGATTTAACTGAAATTAAGGAGTTGTCTGTCCGAATGAATGTCTGAAACACAAATATCTCCGCGACGGCTCCAGCCATCGCTGTAAGTTTTCACACAGCCGTTCACCATAATGTCATGAAGAGACTGACGGAGCCCTTTTGCCAATTAACACACCGTTGATTTATAATGAATTTATTTGCGTGTGCGTCCCATTAGCTGTATATGCGGGAAGCGACCCGCCCCCTATCACACACGTCACAACCGACCCAACATGGAATTATCATTGCGCATGGAGACGAGTGGGAGACGCGAGCACAACGACTACAACGAATCGCCGACCCTCCCTCAACGCCTTGCATTGCCTGCTCTGCTGCTCCGTCAATGAGAAAAAAATAAAACATAACCTCGACTCGCGGCGTGTCGGCTGCTTTAGCCTACTCGACACGGTGTTTTCCTATGGGAGCAGCAGGACGCTGCTAGCAGCCAAAGCTACCATCATCCACTTAGCCACATCCAGCCTCTGCCGCTGCTGCCTAATGTCCATGTTACACCCCTGCTAGCAGTCAAAGCTACCATCATCCACTTAGAAACATCCAGCCTCTGCCTCTGCTGGCCAATGTCCATATTCCAACACTACCCACTGCAAAGTGCAAACACACGATCGTATTTCACTCTTTTTCGAACAATGCCTATCACACACGTGTTGTGTTGTCTAATAATAAACTGTATGTTCGACTACGCGTCTGTCCCTATTCAGGCTGCACGAACAGCGCTCGAGCGCTCAGTTTCTGACCCCGCAATGTCGCACTTATTACTCTACATGCCATTGATGTCGCAACGTTGACTCTGCATGCCCTTGAACGGCCAGAGTGTTACAGACAGTAGACAGAGTTGCGACAACTCCATAGACATGTACAGGCAGTTCGCCATCATGGCACACAGCCCGGCCCATCTCTCCACCCACCGCGGCACGCTCGATCTTCCCCTAAGTGTTGCGACGTTCGACACCAAAATAGAATATAACGATAGAATCCACCATGATTATAACAGCGCTGACTCTCGCATAGACACGAGTGAGACATACAACGAATGGCCGATCCTCCATGCAGCCTCGCATTTCCTCGAGCACAATGACTACAACGAATCGCCGACCCTCCCTCAACGCCTTGCATTGCCTGCTCTGCTGCTCCGTCAATGAAGAAAATAAAACATAACCTCGACTCGCGGCGTGTCGGCTGCTTTAGCCTACTCGACACGGTGTTTGAGGAGCAGTAGGACGTAGCCTATTCAGGCTGCACGAACAGCGCTCGAGCGCTCAGTTTCTGACCCCCCAATGTCGCAACTGTGACTCTACATGCCATTGATGTCGCAACGTTGACTCTGCATGCCCTTGAACGGCCAGAGTGTTACAGACAGTAGACAGAGTTGCGACAACTCCATAGACATGTACAGGCAGTTCGCCATCATGGCCATCATCGTTTCTTTTTTTCTATGCGTGTGTGTGTGTGTGTGTGTGTGTGTGTGTGGTGTGTGGTGTGTGTGTGTGTGTGTGTGTGGTGTGTGTGTGTGTGTGGTGTGTGTGTGTGCGGCGCGCACGTGTCGACTCTACACTAACACCGTGGTTTTCAACCAGTGATCTAGGGACCACCAGTGGTCCCTGAGAGCATTCCAAAAGGTCCCCAGGCTAAATGATGGAAAGTTGGTTAACCAGATGTACTGTAACTCACATCGCACATCATGCCACAAAGAAGTTAAAGGGGTACTCCACCTTCAAAAAAACTTTTGGTCATTTTATGGTCTACTCAGCCTCATGTGAACACACCAGACAGTTTAAAAGTTACTCCTTTCAGTATTTAGATATTTGATGTTCATTAGTCTGTCGGACCCAACCCATTATAACTTAAAACTCCATTTTAACCATGACAGATTATTCCAAAACAACCCATCTTTTTTCTGGTGACTGATATTGCACACACATTACCCACGCTTCGCATGATTTGGACTTCACATATTAAACGGGTAAGATGGTAATATGATTTAACTGATCTAAAAGGGTCCATTTGGTTACCTGGTCCTTTGGTTACAATGGTCCTTTCTAGGAAGGAAGGAGGACTGCATGCACACATAGGAGGAAAAATGCTGAAAAACGAGAGCTTTATCTCTGGCGCCTGTCAACCAATTTCGCCCCAACTCACCAGCAAAAAAGCACTAGATTTTACACCTGGAGTTTTTCACTAATTTTGGCGCTAGGGGGGTCTGGAAAAAAGCTAAATATAGCGACCGTACCCACTGGGAATTATCGCTCGATTTTGCTGTACGATCAGCTAGATGTCCTCCACCTCCCGGGTTCCAAAATGTGCCCCCCCACCGCCCACCCACCCCCTTACTCACACCACAGATTCCTCCGGCTCCTCCAAAGCTCGCACAGAGCACGGCGTTGTTGTTCTGTCCTCCAGGGAGATGTTCTCCGTGTTGGTACTGGTGGTGGTGGTGGTGTTAGGGTCGGGGCTGCTGCGCTGCGGCAGGCGCAGGCAGGGCCAGGCGAGCCGCCTGCCCTTCCCACCACACCTCCGACCTGCCGCCTTCTTCCCCTTCCCCTTCCCCTTCCCTTTCCCCTTCCCCGTCCCGTTGCTGTAGGACACCACCAGGCGGCGGTTCTCTTCCTCGGGCTGACGCCTCCACTGCTGCTGCTGTGTCGAGGAGGAGGAGGAAGAAGAGGGTGCATTGTGGCTCCTTCGCGGGTCGTCGGCCTCCTCCTCCAAGCCCCCCTCCAGCGTCCCGTGAGAGTCCCCCTCCCCTCCCTCGCCGCTATGGGGGTCGTCGCTGTCGTCCCGGAAGTCGGCGTTGTCCAGGGGCAGGTTGGCGGAGACGATGCTGCCCGTCTTGACGGGGTGCGGCTGCGTGTGGCTGTGGCTGTGCGTGTGGCGGTACTCCTCGTCGATGTCCTTGCCCAGCTTCCACCTCCGCCACTTCTTGAACATCTCTGACTGCACCTGGGTGGATGAATGAATGACTGGTGAATCACAGACCGCATCGATCTGGCGATTAAAACCACCTATGATAAATAGTTTCTTTAAGCATCACTGCTTTAGCACTCGCCAAAAAAATAAAATACTTTGGCAAAACCTAGTGGCCACAAAAGGCGGGTTTGGCACTAAAACTATTTGTGTACTGTTATCGCATTTTGGTGTTCTAAGCATTATGTCATGCTTTAGGTATTGAAAAATAGCAGATCTACAAACTCGTAGCGCGCCACCGAGTGGCGCTATGAGTTTGTAGGTCTGCTATTTCTGAAAATGTGACAAATCTGTGACAAATCTTTGAATATATTATTTTAGAAGCAAACATTTTAAACCTTGGCATCCTTGGCATGAAATATGTTAAGCATCACTGACACGGGAGGACACAGGAAAAGAATCTAGTGTCAGAAACTAGAATCTAGCAACAAAAAAAATCGAATGTCGGAAACTAGAATCTAGCGACAGAAAGTAGAATCTACCGTCAAAAACCCAAATCTAACTTTGGAACATAGAATCAAGCATCAGAAACTAGAATCTAGTGCCTGTAGCTAGGATCTAGACATCAGAAATGTAACATCAACACTAGAATCTACTGTCTGAAACTAGAATCTAGTCAGGACAAAATTGGGTTAAAGAAGCGTTGGGTTTTATAAACATTGTCATCCGAAATATTTTACTGCTTTTGTTCAAATGCTGGTAGCCTAGCCTATAATGCATGTCGGCTGTGTTTGTTTGGTTAGCAAACGGACTAGCACATTAGCCACATGAATGACAACAATATTGTTTGCTTTCCAAATATTGTGATTGGTTGGTATGAACCAATCATTGGTTGGTATGAACCATTGACCTTCCGCTTTGACAACGTCGTGGGGAAGTCTTTCGGTCTGAATAAAGAAGTGAAGGCAATATAACCTTATAACCACCGTTCTCTACACAAGAATGGGAGGTAATGTCCGTGCAGAATGCTGTGAAATTCAGATTTGCTTTTGCTGGGTTGGTCAAAAAAGAACGAAAAAACGGCAGCAGCCTGCAAGGATTTTTTCCTGTACCACAATAAAGACGCCAAATGTGCCAAGCTAGACTTCATTTCACAGCACATATTGCTTGCTCTAGAATATTTGCTCTGCTCATAACGGCTGCCAGTACGTACGGGTGAATGCTCAGCGTGACTCACCTCTTTGTTGACAAAGCAATACAAGATGGCCACCAGCAGACCCTGAAGAGAGGAGCAATTATTGCCATCCATTAGTTTCATTTATATTCGACCATGCAGGCGCTGCACTGCTCTGTTTACATTTGCTATGACTGCCTCCTCGCCACTCTTGGCCTTGGCATTCGGTACTGCACAGCAGCCACATTCATGCATGTGAAAAGCCTCTGCTTACATATCGAGTCGACACAATGTGGTCGTAAAGGTCGACATTTCGAAGGTTGCACCATAAAAGTTTTTATTTTATTTTTTATTTAGCCATTTCTAACAGTGTGAGATCCACCAGCAACTATAGACTTGGTTGCAATGTAATCGCCACCAGTTTTTTTTTTTTTTAACTGGTCGTGACTACTTTACTGGTCACGGATTCAGCTACAGGTGCTTGTGGTCACATCTAAGTTTATAGGTTGGGAGGAGACCCTAAGACCTGTACAGGATGCACAGGGAGAAGTTCCCCGTCCCCTTTTATGTCCTCCGTTGTCAAGCTGTCCCCTCGTCTAGAAGCTATAGTTTAATCATGACCAGTAAGTAATGACAAGGGGTAGGGGATGATTCACTTACCCCACGGTACGATACAACATCGATATTTAGGTTTCTGAATCGATTTATATTGTGATTCTTAGTTATGCTGCGATTCGATTTGATACATCGCTATATCACATCTTTTCCCCGCACAAATTATTATACTACGTTGTAGAACAAGGAGGATTCCACCCATTTTCAAGATTTTTTCTGAGGGTGTACAAATGGAACCAAAAAAGAAAAATCATTAACAAACACAACACAAACACAACTTGATGTCGTCATCAAGTAAAATACTGTACAGTAAAATGTTGAAAATGTGTACGTCACTACAAGCTATTTGAAACAAGTAGTGTAGCTTCACTACAAGCTATTCCCAGAGCAAATGTAGTAAGCTACACTACAGGCGACAGGAAAATGTAGTTCAGCTATGTAGCTCAGCTACTTGTAACAAGTTACTGCCCATCACTGGACAATATGGTCTATAGTTGCCAGTGGATTTCGCCCTTCCTGCACATGTCAAATGTGGGTGGATACAGTACGTGTCGACCTCTGACCTGGAAGGAGTTGAAGAGCAGGTCACAGAAGAGCCGGATGAGCCTCAGCAGAGAGCCTTTGGGCACAGACTCATCGATGACGAAGCTGAACAGAACAGCATGGATACCCAGCAGGGGGATGAGGGTGAGAGTGGACTTTGCTAATCTGGACACAGACACACATGCATGGGGGATGAGGGGGGTGTTCATTATTGTATTGTTGTTGTTGTTAGGGGTAAGGCATTTTCTTGATTCATCTGATAACACTTTTTCAACCTACTGAGCATTTTCTCATTGAATAAATAGATAGATAGATAGATAGATAGATGGATGGATGGATGGATGGATGGATGGATGGATGGATGGATGGATGGATGGATGATGGATGGATGGATGGATGGATGGATGATGGATGGATGGATGGATGGATGGATGGATGGATGGATGGATGGATGGATGGATGGATGGATGGATGGATGGATGGATGGATGGATGGATGGATGGATGGATGGATGGATGGATGGATGGATGGATGGATGGATGGATGGATGGATAGATAGATAGATAGATAGATAGATAGATAGATAGATAGATAGATAGATAGATAGATAGATAGATAGATAGATAGATAGATAGATAGATAGATAAATAAATCGGTAGAACACGGTTTTACAGAGACATATAGCTGCGTGTCTCCCTGTAACCAGAGCATTGGAGTATAGTGTGAGGGATCTACAAACATAGGTGGTGCTTGAAGATCACCTATTTTAAGCATTAAAAACAAACAAACAGATGTTTTTTCACACGTTATTTTTCGTTTTTTTTTTTTTTTTTTTTTTTTTTTTTTTTTTATGTTCAAATCCTGTACAGGAAAACATGGTATATTTTGTACATAGTGTAGTTCAAATGGTAATTAATCATGATTGATTTCCTAGAAATGGAGGTCTGAAAAAAAATCATTAGCATGGTGAAATACATGTTTGATGACACCATCAAGATGTGTTTCACCATGTTAATGACTTTCCTTTTTTCTGAGAGAGTACAAATGTGAACCAAATGGACCCGCTAGGGTCCATTTGGTTCACAAAAAAAATGGGTGGAATTCTCCTTTAAGAGGCGTCCCCCCACTTCTAAAAGTCCCACTACAACACTGCCAGTGAACCAACGTTACCTTAAAAAAAATTAACAATGTCCAACACTGAACGTAAAACTATGTGACAAAAGGAGTGGGTCTGTACTTTGGCAAGTGTTGAACGAAAACATATATAACATGTCACACTGAAGGCTGTTTAGTCTGCAGTCTCTTGCTTCAGAGTGGAGGAGTAGTGGGAGGACAAGGATCCCTGCAGCGACCGTGAGTGCACTGGAGGGTGGAGGAGGTGGATGACAAATGCTTACTGTCCCCTTTCTTCAACGAAAAACTGCAAAGAGCTGTTGTTTTTCTCACCTGAACTTGTAGTCGGTGTATCTCATTTGATGCGCTCTGAGCTTCGACATCAGGATCTTGATAATTCGGACGAAGATGATGAAGTTGATCTATAGGAGGAATAAGATGGATATGAAACGTCGTCTGACAGTGCAAGATTAAAAGGGCAGATGCTGTGCTATTATTTCAGTTAATATGCCATACTAAACTGTAAACTGTTCATAAACTAGAGACTCCATTTTCGCTCCATGCGTTGTCCCTAACGCTGCCCGCAACCCACAACGAATTCCCTTATTGCTGGGGTTTTCAACCTTTTTGACTCCAGGGACCACCATTTATTCAGCATTTGAGCCACGGACCACCATTTGATTACGTTTGGCAAGCTGCACCGGAAGCTGCAATGGTGACGCTGGCTGCGTTGCAATTGCAGCTGGCTGCGTTGCAATGGTTGCAACATTACTCTATGGGTTGCAATGGTGCGCTGCAATGGTGACGCTAAGCTGCACCGGAAGCTGCAATGATTACGCTGGGAAAACGGCTGCGCTGCAATGCTGACGCTATGCTGGCTGTAGCTCCTCACAAGTAGCCTACCATTCCGTGAGCAAGGGTCTCGGAACGCTGTTCTCCTCACATCCCTCCTCCAAACAAACCATGGATTTTAACACGACATTTTGGAAACGACATCTCTAAGGCCAAAAGTTGGAAAGGACATCTAACGGCAGCAAAAAAAAGGTAATACTTAACACTTATACTTATGCTTGCGTGTTTCTCTCTGCAAAGACATATCAACTTTTCAAGTCTTTCTCAACAAAAATACTGCATGTAAAGCACATCATTGTGCATGCACGTATGCATGTGTTCCCAGCAAAGACACACAAACTTTTCCACTTTTGCTCAAAGTAAGGATTCCTAACTTGCGAATATTTACCACACTGCTTCTACCCATTTAATCACATGATGGCGTGCGTGCATACATGACTGCGTAGGACCGAGGCAACAGCCCAGCAGAAATTACCTTAAACCTCTATGTATATTTTACATTGTTCTGTAGTAGGCCTAGGCCTACGACATAGACATGACAACACATTAGTTGTCATTGTACCGAACGTATTGTTCAATATCGACGTCTTTGCCACACGCCTCATTGATTACAATGTAGCCTATTTCAAACCCCTGCAGAACAGTCTCAGTTTCTGACCCCTCATTGGCGCAACTTTACTTTGATTTTAGGGGCAGAGTTACACCAACTCCGTTGACTTCATGGGGCCAGTCCAATGGCGGGTACTCTATATAGCATTCTACTAATGGCTGTGGGATGACATGCTACTACGGCGGCGGTGCTCTGATTTCAGTGTTTAAACACGGACGCATTGCGTTCTCATACACTTCAATAGGCGAGCTGCACTGTTTTCACTTGACAGAATACTTGGTTAGAACGGTATCAAAGACGATACGTCGTCACGCTGGTTTTTAGCCAAGCTATAGTCATTGTTGCGCAACTTGCGCCAACGAGGGGCAGAAAACGGGCTGGTCACGTGGTTCATGTATTCGCGTGAGCTCATAGACTCCAATGCATTCCCTACACGGTTGTCCCATTTCTTTGTCCCTATTCAATCCACGTCTATGTAGAAAATCGGCCATTTGACGGGACCTATAAAGTGAACTGAGTTTTCGTAACTCAGTTGTTCTCCCATACCGCCGTCATATGTCCGTTCATCTCCAGCTTTGAACAATGTTTAATGATGTTTAATGATATTATGATGTTGGCGATCTACAAGGTGTGTGTGTGTGTGTGTGTGTGGTGTGTGTGTGGTGTGTGTGTGTGTGTGTGTGTGTGTGTGTGTGTGTGTGTGTGTGTGAGACATGTCAATTGCACTTAAAGGGAAATTCCACCCATTTGCAACATTTTACTGTAGTAATACACCTTACAGACACATTCAAAACAAATACTCCCATTCTGTGTCCTCTAACCAACACATTAAGTGCCATTGTCCAGTTTCATTGTAGTTCACACCCAGCAGAGAACAATTGCCAATCCAATAGCCAATCGCACTCATTATGCAAATGCTTAATGGCAGCTCTATACCAACACTCACTGGGAAGACTGAGAGGTCATTTTGACCGTTTTTGGATATTTTAAAGTTCCCAGCACTGACTGGCCCAGGGCTATGTTGGATTACACCAATGTGTTGTTGAGACTTTCTTCATCTACAGTCTGTCTTTGCTATTGCATGCACACTTTTCATTCTCATTTCTATCTACTGTATATACAGTACATGGATGGTGTGTAACTCTAAACCTGTTTGTTACATTGATCATTCAAGGCAATGACTGATATAGTTACTATTGACATCAATAGCTATGTACTCACTCTCCACATATTTTTCTGTCTTCCATTTAACAGTTTTCATGGGCATAAATCACAGACCACCAAGTGCAGATCAAGACTGACCTCCCAACCTACTTCCAACAACTTCAAACCACTCAGCCTTCCACCCTACAGCCAGGATCTGCCTGATGTTTCTTTCGGTTAAGAAGGACTCATTCTCTACCACTGTTGCAAAACTGCTTGCTCAGGGTGTACACATCACTTAAGACAACCTCTTCAGATTTCATATGTCAATAAAAATATTTTGATTTGTAAACACCATTTATAATATTACTTATTATTTATGTGTTGTCTATGTCAACGTTGATTACTTTAATGTATGGTTTGCAATCCACTACTTCAGAACCACTGCAGTTTTCCACCAACTAGCTATTTGATTAAAAAACAATGAACTCATGACATTTAGTTCCTCACAGATCCAACGCGTGGCGCTAGAGGTTCGGGCGCAAAGCGCCCCGAACTTCTAGTTTGATTACGTTTTCACCCCGAAGACCAAGAACTAAAGAATTGTTTTTGGTTCCGTCCACACTGTTTTGCAAACAAAACAGTGTAGACTTCTTAATTAAGTGGTGCTAATTCAGATGATGCATATTTTAACTCTTGAGAGCGTGAAAATGAAACCAAATGGACCCGCAAGGGTCCATTTGGTTTCATTTTCACGCTCTCAAGAGTTACATCTGGTTAACCAACTTTCCATCATTTATCCTGGGGACCACCTGGGACCCTCTCAAGGACCACTGGTGGTCCCCGGACCACCTGTTGAAAACCCCTGACACGTTTTCTCTTCCCTTAGCCACTATTCTTTATGCCGACACTGTTATTTGTGACTGGAGGTGTGGTCATAGGCGTGTTTGTCACGCAGTCCCTTAAGATGCTAATTTCGTCAAATAGATTTGGGAAATAGATAACGGGATTTCAAAGCACTCGCTAAGCTATACGAGAAGGCAGAGCCACGTGCGTTTATTTGTTTCAAGATTATTGTACTATATTGACCGTGGTCGGTCTAATATGAGCCATGACGCCCCTGACGCGTGCTGAGGATGGGGTGTGTGTTACACAGACAGAAGCTGAGCAGATGCTTCTGTATATTTTACCAGATTAAACCGGCAAACAAAGAGAGAAGTCGTCTGCAAATTCATTATTCCACAACACGCAGATCACACACACACACACGCACGCACGCACACACACACACACACACACACACACACACACACACACACACACACACACACACACACACACACACACACACACACACACACACAGTAGAGCTAGTGAGTGATCCATTCCAGTGCAGAAATGGTTCAGAGTTGACAGAGAACATCGGTCATCGCAGCCGAGAAAGAATTTGCTGCCAAACTTTGGCACCAGTTGCAGGCTATTATTGTCTTACTGAATGTGGGGGCGTGAAACAGAATGATGCTTATTTGGGGGGTGAAAACGTGACTGAGTGTTATTGAGTCTACACACAACATAAGCTAAGGGATTAGGTACCAGGGGCGGATGTAACATGTCTCATTTGGGGGGGGGGGGGGGGGGGGGGGCAAGAGAACAAGTTAGAGAGGCAAGAGAAAATGGTATGGGTGCGGCTTCATCGTTCGCGACACAGGCGAAGAAGTCGCCCCCATACCATTTTCTGTTACAGGACTTTTATTACGCAATTAAGCATCAATAATAACATCAGTTGTTGTTGAAGTTGCAACAGACACGCAGCATGCATAAAGCTAAAGGTCTGACTCAGAGAGTTTTCTGTTTTCAATGATGAAATGCTGTTGGTTTAGTGGTGACACAGCTGTAGTCAGTTAGTAGCAGTAGTAGTGTTTCACATCATTTTAAATATAAGCACTTTCATTTGAAATATCTTGGATTGTTTTGCATGCCATCATGTTTGGTGGGGTAGTTTGGGAATTTAGGGGGGCATTGCCCCCCCATGCCCATGCCTAGATCTGCCCCTGTTAGGTACCTTCTTTGATATATAGAGATGGTAAATCCATGCATGATTTACAATATAACACCGAATTTCTGGAGTCTGGGGAGAATAACAGCCTCACCATCAACTACACAACGCGGCTGTGTGTGTGTGTGTGTGTGTGTGTGTGTGTGTGTGTGTGTGTGTGTGTGTGTGTGTGTGTGTGTGTGGTATGTGTGTGTGTGTGTGTGCGCGCGTGCGTGCGTGCACGGGAGAGAGCAGGGGACAGTGTTGCCAACTTGGCGGATTTGTCACGATATTTAGCTTTTTTCCCAGACCCTCCATAGTGCAAAAAAAAGTGAAAAACTCCTGGCGGAAAATCTGGTCCTTTTTTATATATTTGTAACCCTAACTCCTCCAACGAGAGCGTAAAATGAAACCAAACGGACCCGAAAGGGTCCGTTTGGTTTCATTTTACGCTCTCAAGAGTTAAATCATATTCAAACATCTGAATTACCTAATTTTCAAGAATCTACACATTTAGAAAATGTAGAAGAATTGCTATTTCGACCAACATTTTGTCAGTTATTTCTCCTAAATTAGTCCGAGAGACTAATCTCAACATCAAACGGTGGTCCTCCGTGGCTAAAATGCAGAATAAACAGTGGGCCCTGGTATGAAAATGGTTGAAAACCCACTGCTGTAGCGCATTCTAGTGCATTTTGGAAGTGCCACTAGTGCATTTTGGATTTTGGCAGTTGGCAACACTGGCAGGGGACTGCATAATGTCTCCTTTCTAATACGCGAGATGCACCAGAGCCAGACAGACAGACAGACAGACAGACAGACAGACAGACAGACAGACAGACAGACAGACAGACAGACAGACAGACAGACAGACAGACAGACAGACAGACAGACAGACAGACAGACAGACAGACAGACAGATATAGCACTTACCAGATAAGCAAACAGTATGGGAGAGCGGATGATCCACCAGTAGCCCATGTTAATATTCCTCTCCCAGCATCTACATGCACACGCACACACGCACACACACACACACACACACACACACACACACACACACACACACACACACACACACGCACAATTCAGTTTTGCAGTTGCTTGCTGCTGTAATGCATGATCCCACATGTGTTCATCCAACCATGGTCCCTTGTGCTGTGTGTTATACTTACTCTACGTTCTCATACAGATATTTCACTGTGACCCAAGGCAGGACGAACACCAGGGGTGCTCCTAGGAAGGACAAACACACTTACAGATCAGTACAAATTTTACGCCTCACACACACAGTACGTGCGTGCTAGTCTTGGGCGGTATTGATTTTTTAATATCGGTATTGATAATGTGTTAATTAGCTCGATATTCGATATTACCGGTATTGACGGCAATCAGAGTTGAACGCTCCACCAGTCACCTAGTTCTCAGAATTTGTGACATTGAGGGGTCAGAAACTGAGCGCTCTGCTGTTCAAGCAGCCTAAATAGGGAAAAAACTGGAGTTGGAAATACATTGTTTCCAAAAAGCCTAGCCCAAATAAGGGCTATTTTAGGCATGTGTGTAACATGAAAATTGTTTGTATAGTTACAATTAAAAGTCTCATTGCTCATATTTTAATAGAATACAGTATAATGTCGGTATTTTACGATATTCGGTATTCGATATTTTTCACAGACCCAACGATATTATTCGGTATTGATTTCCAATATCGCGATAAACGGTAATACCGGTATATTGCCCAAGACTAGTGCGTGCATACATGCAAGTGTGTGTGTGTGTGTGTGTGTGTGTGTGTGTGTGTGTGTGTGTGTGTGTGTGTGTGTGTGTGTGTGTGTGTGTGTGTGTGTGTGTTGTGTGTATGCCATGACATGCATAAGATCACGAGATCCAAACGGTTCATTTGAAGGGACAGAAGTACTGTGTTTGTGCGAAACATTATGGACGAAATGCTGCAGGGGTTAGCAAAGGAATAATATCTTTGATGTCATATATTAAAAAAAAAAAAATCAGGATTTCACTTCAAATATAGCTAGAACAATTGATAGAATAGAAGTTTAAAACGTGTCGCAGTGCGAATCGTTTTGGGCTTAGCATCGTATATTTTAACACTAATATCTGTCCAGTCAGCCACAATGTGGGACAGAGACAGACAGGGGCTCAATTTGTGGGACGCCTTAAAGGTGGAGTGTCGTGCCTTTTGTATTTTTTTTCCCCCCAATTTTGTACATGTTTAACTCATTCAGCGCGATCGGATTTTCTTTGTTTTCTTTCCACTGCCGCGGCTCAAACCAGTTCGATCGGTTAAAAAAAGCCTTATTTTGAAGCTCAGATCTCCTAAACAGGATGTGCTGTTTCTGTTATGCTGTGTCTGTTGTCTTGCCTAATCGATCATCTGGCGATGTACCCAAAAACATCCGGGTCACAAGTCAGGAAGAGCTGTGTAGCCCTGGCTGCTTAACCCATGCGCCAGCGACATTGAGGGGGCAAACCGGAGGAGAGCCGTTTGAATGCATTGGGCTGAATGCATGTCAATGGGAAGGGAAAAAAAAAGTTGTCCCCAATTCTGTCCCAAATGAAAGTCAGCAACGGGATGATCATCAGACGATGCGCACGGACTAATAGTTGGATTAAGAATGAAATCTACATCTCGTCGTGATACGAGCCGTCCGCGTGACCGGCGGGGGGGTCTCCACGGGATGTCCACGAGCAGCTCGAGAACGGCGCTTTTAAGAATTAAGAGGGGCCAAGAATTGTAATTGGTGCCACTTGGTGTAGTTTTTATGTGCAAAAGGATGTCTTCCTTGTATTTTGACGTCTCTTCCTGGGCGCTGAAACTTTCTAAGTAAAACTGCCTATGAAAAAAATAATAAATAATATGGTGACATCCACCCACCAGCCCTCTCCCTAACTCCTCCCCTGTTATCATACAACTAAAGCTGCTGCATACTTTATGAACTGGTGGGGTGCTCCCATAAAAACAACATTTCAACAACAAACACTGTACACTTTTTGCAACAATTCTTCCACCAATTCGAACAACGATACCTCATGTTTATGTTTTCGAGTGGAAAAAAAAAATCATGGCACACCATCTTTAAAAGTCCTGGAAATGCAAGCAGGATCAGGATCTGGTTTATTTTTGAAGTGCTGCCAGGCACTTCCCTTAGACGATTTACAAGATGTGTGTGTCCGTGTGTGTGTGTGTGTCCGTGTGTGTGTCTGTCTGTCTGTCAGTCCCTGCCTGCATGCGTGGAGTCATGTTGATGTTGCCATGTTCAGAGAAACAAGCACAATGGGACGAAGTGTGTATTGTTGATGTTGCCATGTTCAGAGAAACAAGCACAATGGGACGAAGTGTGTTTTAGTATACTGTAGCCACACATGCAGCACTTCATTTCACATGGGTGTGATTTTTTTTTTTTTGCACTGGGTGTGTTTGCGATGGCGTGTATACAGTATACTCACCCCAGCCTATGGCCAGGTAGGTGTAGAAGTAATTCCTCTCGGTGAAGACAGTGGTGACCAGCAGACTATGGAGATAGATGCCCTCCACCAGAAGCCAGTAGTTGTTGGCTATGACACTGTACTGCATCAGAACCATGGCAGCACGGCACCATGCTACAGCTGCAAACATCCATCACACACAACAACACACCACACACACACCACACACACACACACACACACACACACACCACACACACACACACACACACACACACACACACACACACACACACACACACACCACACACACCACACCACACGCACACACACACACACACACACACACAGACAGACAGACAGACAGACAGACAGACAGACAGACAGACAGACAGACAGACAGACACCACTGGTTATCCTCAGCAGAAGAAAGAAGGCACTTATGGCATCGGTGTTAGATGTTAGCAAGTGGGAGGGCATAGATTAAAGGACCACTTCACCACTTTTCAGCGTATCTTCATATAATAGGTCCTCACCAATGTACATGGTAAAATATGATTTTTTTTTTCTACTCAAGTCTGTGTCTCACAGGAGGGATGTGGGCAGTTCAGTAACTTCTTCCAATGACATCATCAATGGTGGAATCCAAGCTAATAGAAACTGCAGCCTTTCTATTCCTGAAAAGTGGCAATGCAAAAATGGCAGCCATTGTTCTCCCGATAATACAAATATAAATATTTTTTTCAAAAACACATTGTTTAAAAAAAAAGCAGAATGATGATGTCATTGGAAGAAGTTTCTGAACTGCCCACAGCTCTCCTGTGAGACACAGGACTGAGGAGAAAAAAATAGTGGTATTTTATCATATACATTAGTGAGGACCTATTAAGATATGTTGAAAAGTGGTGAAGTGTTCCTTTAAAAAGCAACAGCCCGGCAGCAGCCGACCTTCGTGGCCTCTCACAGGGACGAAACGCCGAGAAGAACATTTGAATTTGTTTAATACGTCACAGACAATATGTCCAAAGGCTCATCCTGGTGTGGTCTGTGCCACTGTGTATTGGCTTCTTTGACCTTCTGTCCATATACTTGCACTCTCTCTATAGGTTTGCGTTGGAGGAAAGGATGACCTTTTCGTCTAACACAAACCTAGAGAGAGTTGAGAGTTGTCTGGCGGAGAGAGACCTAGTTAATATGGAAAGACGGTAATGATTCAACTACAAGCATAACCTACAGGGGTCTCTGATTAGATGCTGCATTGACTCAAGGGGCGGGATCTAGGCATGGGCAAGAGGGGGGGGGGGTCCCCATAAATGCCCAGACTGCCCCACCAAACATGATGGCAAAAACAACCCAAGATATTTCAAATGAAAGCGCTTATAAATTAAAATGATTTGAAACACTACTACTACTGCCACTAACTAACTACAGCTGTGTCGCCACTAAACCAACAGCATTTCATCATTGAAAACAGAAAAACTCTCTGAGTCAGACCTTTAGCTTTATGCATGCTGCGTGTCTGTTGCAAACTTCGACAAACAACTGAGGTTATTATTGATGCTTTACTTGGACTAATAAAAGTCCTGTAACCGAAAATGGTATGGGTGTGACTTCATCGCACCCATACCATGGGCAATGAAGTCGCACCCCATACCATTGTCTCTGCCCCCCCAATTGGGAAATGTTACATCGCCCCTGCATTGACTGTGTGCATGTGTGTGTGTGTGTGTGTGTGTGTGTGTGTGTGTGTGTGTGTGGGTGTGTGTGTTGCGCGCGTGTGCGTGCGTGCGTGCGTGCGTGTGCGTGTGTGTGGTGTGTGTGTTGTGTGTGAGTGTTGTGTGTGTGTGTGTGTGTGTGTGTACGTGTGTGTGTGACTTTCGATTGTCTCCGTTCTCGCAGCAGGACAGGACTTGTTATCAAGACGAGGATCTCGGTTTTTGAAGATTATAGTGTTAACACGAGAGAATTATATATATTCTGATAACCTTTTCCTCGGAAGAATAAAACTCATTAAGCATGTTTGAAGACAAGGCGCTCCAGCGGGGTCTGATTATACAACTTAACTATTTATAGTGCAGACATATTAGTTCTATACGTCAACGACTGTGTGGGGAAGCAATATAACTCCGCTACGGAAAACCGATCTGACTCCAAAAACTGTTTATTTTTCAGGAGAGTTTCAAACCAAAGACATTCTGCCTCATCAAACCAAAGTTGGTATTGTAACTATGATGTATAGATGAATGTCAATATATGTGATGATCATATTGAGACAGTCTCATGATAATAACCACTGTGGTTGCTGCAAAGGTCACAGTTAAGTATGGATTAACGATCATGAAGCATCGTGAAGCAAGTATGGATTAACTGGATGTCAGTCAGTCGTCATTCAAAATCCCCATACAAGGGGAAAGCCCATAAGGTGCCCAGGCAACTCGCCCAGGTATCTCACTTGTATATTATTAGATATTTGTATGCGTCATTAATATGTTATCATCACATTATGCAAATCCAGCTCATGTGGAATTACGAGGACCATCATCAGCGATAAATGCCCGCATTATTGACGTGCGTTTTTTCTTTATGTCGGCACTGAAAACAAATTCATTTTTGTACCAAATCATTTGTGTAGAATGTCTGTTTTTGACAAACAACTTGTGCTGAAGGAATATCTACACAGTTTGTTACTGTATTTCTGCTGACTGTATTGGTGTAATACAGTATATAATGGATCAAATACCGTGTCAAACTTTCAAAGCCTTTTATATTTGTTAGCAACCACAGGGTGTGTGATGAATATTCTAAAGTGAATATTTGATTGACATTTCTGGTCAATATTTGCAACCCTATAGACGTGGCTTTCAAGAAGGTGTCTCAAATGTTCCCATGTGGTGACTTAATGGAACGTCACATACTGTTTAAAAGCCCTCGGTGCCTTTATGTGCGCATACATAATGGAGGCACTTAATGGCCTATCGGCGCGGGGCTAGGGTATGCTCACTCGTATGTTTGCCCCATGTTCTTTGCTGGTGGTCTTCTGCATTGTTCCGGGGGTCCACGCTGAAGGCCAGCGTGTCCAGCAGAGCGTCTTTGACCAGGATGGACACGGCTCGCAGGATGAAGGAGGCGAACAGGTTCATGTGGATGTTGTTCCTCATGCAGTGGAGCTTTCTGCACACACCACACAGGGAAGGATAAGGGGAATCAGGGGGCGGATCTAGGCATGGCATGGGGGGGTGCGGGCAATGCCCCCCTAAATGCCCAGCCTGCCCCATCAAACATGATGGGGAAGTTACTAACAGTGTTGTAGTGGTACTTTTAGAAGTGGGGGGACGCCTCTTAAAGGGGAATTCCACCCATTTTCTTTTTTTTTTCTGAGAGCGTACAAATGTGAACCAAATGGACCCTAGGCGGGTCCATTTGGTTCACATTTGTACGCTCTCAGAAAAAAAGAAACTCTTTAACATGGTGAAACACATGTTGATAACATCATCAAGACGCATTTCACCATGCTAATGCTATTTTTTCAGACTTCCATTTCTAGGAAACACAGAATGGGGAAGGTTTTTCACGTCCCACACAACATCTCTAAGGTATTATTAATGACATAGTAAAATATTGAAAATGAGTGGAATTCCCCTTTAAGACATGTGCATGCACACTTGCATTTGCCTGCACCTGCGCAACACACACAGACACGCTATTAAAACAAGTATAGCATTATTGAGAAAGATTGTTTACAATGCCTAATTGTATCCATAAAAGTAAATGACAAGACAAAAAACATAGCCCTACTTTTGCCCAAAAATATTTTAGATGGTGAGAAGTGGGGGGACGCTGCCCCCTGGTCCCCCTTATTACACCCCTGGTTACTAACTAAACTACAGTTTGTGACACCACTAAACCAACAGCATTTCATCATTGAAACAGAAAAACTCTCTGAGTCAGACCTTTAGCTTTATGCATGCTGTCTGTTGCAACTTCAACAATACTGATGTTATTAATTGATGCTTTACTTGACTAATAAAAGTCCTTGTAACTGAAAATGGTATGGGTGCAGCCTCATCGCCCGTGGCGCGAAGCAACACGGCGCGATGAAGTCCCCCCCCCCCCCCCCCCCCCCCCCCCCCCCCCCCCCCCCCCCCCCCCCCCCCCCCCCCCCCCCCCCCCCCCCCCCCCCCCCCCCCGAATTGGGAAATGTTACATCCGCCCCTGAGGGGAATGTATATGGAATGCTAACACACCTCTTTACGCCACTGGACAAGAACAAATGCACTTAAGAGAACGGTTAATGTACAGAGCAGGAACAAATTGTAATAAGCTTTCACCTCATATAATAAATGTAAACCATTAAAAAGAAAATGAAAGCAGCAGTGATTAGAAAATAGATCAGATTTAGTTAATCCGTTTAAGTGTGCAATTTCATTACAAGTAAGCACATTTCAATACAATGTTCAGGTTGTGACTTGTAATTTGTCATAAGACTTAGAGAAGACATGATATCTTCCACTATTTTTGTTTTGCTTTGTGATGAATCCTATGCTAAATCCATTGTATTATTATTATTCTTTGTTTATTTGATTGAATGAGAGTCTAGACCCCAGGAAGAGTAGTCTTCACTGTAGTGAGGACTAATGCTGATCCGTAATAAACAAGAACCAATACAGTTTCAACTCTGAATGAATGGATTGATTTAATCTATGGTATATACAGTATATACTATGGAGAGAATTACATTCAGTTTTAGAGGACGGACTGAAGTGTTTAATGATAGCTGGCTTAGATGGATTATTCATATTTCTACCACAAGACCTGATTTTATTTACATTTATTTACATTTTATATAGCCTGTAGAAGTGGAACTTGTGAGTACATACATGGATGGTTAATGACCAATTGTATTTCATTAATATGAGTATTTCCCCCTGAATGTAGTGTCCTGTCCTGTCTTGCGCTGTTTGTTTTGTCTTGTTTTTGTTGTGAAAAAAATTGAAAACTCAATAAAAAGTAAATTGAAGTGAAACAAAAAAGAACCAATACAGTTTTCCTCCTTTCCCCCCACGTTACCTGAATTTGATAAGGATCCCCAGGGCTAATATGAGTGCTCCCAGGGACAGTGAGTACCCCACGGTGTACATGGCCCGTAACTGGCTGAGGATGCGGCCATACTGCAGCTAGACAGCAACGGGAGCAGAGACACACCATGAGGAATTACTAATGCATGTTTCAGTCAATTCACAGAGACGTATGGGAAGCCAAATGGGAAATTAAATATGTATACACGATCGATCGGTAGACCGAGGTCGACTGGTTTGGCACCACTGCCCAACCACTCGACCTACCGGTCTACCGGTCGACCGCAGAATGATTCACATGCCGACCGCGGAGGTGTTTCGTGGTGGTCAGGGGCGGATCTAGGCATGGGCAATGCCCCCCTAAATGCCCAGTCTGCCCCACCAAACACGATGGCATGCAAAACAGCCCCCAAGATATTTAAAATTAAAGTGCTTATATTTAAAATGATTTGAAACACTACTACTGCTAAGTTGACTAACTAACTACAGTTGACGTCACACCACTAAACCAACAGCATTTCATCCGTTTGTACACTCTCAGAAAAAAGGAAACTCGTTAAGATAGGAAACACAGAATGGGGAAACTTTTTTACCATGTCCACACGACATATCTAAGGTATATTAATGACAGTAAAATATTGAAAATGAGTGGAATTCCCCTTTAAGACACATGCATTTGCATGCACATTTGTGTGCACCTGCACAACACACACAGACACGCTATTAAAACAAGTATAGCACATTGAGAAAGATTGTTTACAATGCCTAATTGTATCCATAAAAGTAAATGACAAGACAAAAAACATAGGCCTACTTTTGCCCCAACAATATTTTAGATGAGAAGTGGCTGTCCCCCCGCGTCCTCCCTCCACTACACACACGCGGCGCGCGCACACACACACACACACGCCTCACCTGGCCAGGCTCGTCGTCACATTCACTGGTGTTCTTCTGTGTCCAGTATCCATCCAGATCACACACTCTGTAGACCAGACCCTGTTGGACTGGAACACGCGCACGCGCGCACGCGCACGCGCACGCACACACACACACACACACACACACACACACCACACACACACACACACACACACACACACACACACACACACACGCACACACACACACACCCACACGGTTTACACGCTTGCGGTCGCTTGCTCTGCTCGCACAAGTAACAAGTAATAAATACAGTACATTTCAAGCTAAAGTCAATACAAACCAATTAACTTTAAGTGGACGACACCATAAAGCATTTGTACTCATTATACAATAGGACCCACAACACACAGACACGCACATGCACACACGCACACACAAATGCACGTGCGCGCACGCACTCATGCACGCACACTCACACATGTGCGCACGCGAACACTCGTACACACACACACACACTTTGTTAACTGTGTAAATCATAGTGAGGAATCGAGGTATAACTTTTTGTTGGAGAATAAGTGAGAAAGTGAAATATGCGTGGCCTTCATGCACCATTATTTATGGCTGATTCCTGTGTGAACTATACTGTACCATAAGTGCTGTGAATGCGATTCTATGGTACATTCAATATGCTATTCTGTGGTGCATTCATCTAGCACACTATTCCAAAAGTAAAACACTTTTTCCCCTTACTTCCTGAAGTCAGTTAAAACATTTTATGCCAAGAATATTTAATCGAATAGCCCCCGGCGCCACGATGTTCTTTTAAAGGAGATTGTATTTTGAAGGAGACAAACTTCACGTCACGCAAGTAAAGCAGGCAAGGTTATTTTAGCTGCAATCTTTTCAACCCATTTTGTCCTGAAATTAGATTCTAGCTTTTGACGCTAGATTCTAGTTTTGGACTCTAGGTTCTAGACTAGTTTCTGATGCTAGATTCTAGTTTTTGACACTAGATTCTAGTTTTTGACTTTAGATTCTAGCTCCCAAAGCTAGATTCTGGTTTTGACTCTAGTTTCTATAGTTTCTGGCGCTACATTCTAGTTTCTGACATTAGATTCTGGTTTTGACTCTAGTTTCTAGTTTCTGGCGCTACATTCTAGTTTTTCTGAAAAATGCTTGTCAGTGATGATCAACATATTTGATGCAAAAGGACCCCCAGGATTATCCGTGTTTGGCTGCGGACCCCGCCATTTGAAAACATGTTGTTCTAGAGATCCCCTAGAAGCAAAGATTTGAGTTTACAAAGTTTGCTTGTGAAATATATTCAACAATCATTTTCACAAATTTTTTAAAAATATCAGACCTACAAGCTCATAGCGCGCCACTCGGCGGCGTGCTATGAGCTTGTAGGTCTGATATTTTTCAACTTCTAAAGTACATAATGCTTAAAACACCAAAAGAGAAAGGGTTAAATGCGTGTGTTTTTTTTTTCTTTTTTCTCTCTTTTTTTCTATCATCTCTCTTTTTGTCTATATTCCCTCCTGGCCTCCCCCTGGCCAGTCGGGGAGTCTGGTTGGAATAACGTTTTCTTTCCCTGAATCGTCCCCCCCTGTCAGGTGAAAAGAAGGCAGCTTGGACTCCTCATGCATAGAAAGAAGCATGAGGTCAGTCATGCTGCCTCTCCAGGTTCAGAGGGTGTGTGTAGAGCCCAGGATCATATTCAGAATTGTCACTGCGTGATTGTTGACATGGCAGACTCGCTACAGGGTGAAGTTGGATGCTCCCAATGGCCAACAGTGATAAAAATGGGTTACAAAATTGAGCTAAAATTATATAACAATACAATAATAGGTTTGGTAGAGACGGTCCCGCGCTGTCATTGTCAATGCTATGCATGCAACATATTGGTGACAAAGGCAATGCAATGGAACAATCTGACCAGAGAGGGCAGTAATGTGCAGCAACATGGCGACGAAAACATAATACTGTCTGACAAAAAGCAGCGATTTAAGTGCTTTGTTCAAATTACGAGTTGGATTTTCTCGTCCGTACATAATGTTAACCTAGTCAAAAGTGCGTAGGGTCCTTCACTGTTTGGATTACATGTGCAGAAACAGGTAAGAATCGTGTATTGTGGAAACCATGCGCCGTGTCTGAACGGCGATTTCAAAGCCTTTCTTGTGAGCTCATGTCGGAGCTACAGAGTGAGCGGAGAGTATTAAGGGAACGTATTGGGGCTAACGCACGCACACGCACACACACACGCACACACAGACACACACACACACACACACACGCACACACAGACAGACCTTTATGGTACCAGGGCAGGAACCATGGGCAGGAGACGTTGACAGTGGTCCCTGGGAGTCCATCAGGCCAGCAGACATACTGATCAAAGGTTCGGTTACACACCAACCCTGTACCGAAAACAAGGTAGAATGTCTTCATACAAATAGACTCTGTGATCCAAAGTAATAGGTCAGGTTTAGGACTCATGGGCATACATTTAATATAAACAAAGGCTTAAAATTAAGGGTGGGATGATTCACTTACCTCACGATACGATACAACATCGATATCGATTTATATTGTGATTCGCTGCGATTTCGATTTGGTATATCGATATCACATTTTTTCCCCACAAATAACTGTGCTTTTATTATGCTAGAACAAGGAGGATTCCACCCATTTTGTTCCATTTGTACGCTCTCAGAAAAAAGGTCCCAAAAGAAAAATCATCAACAAGCACAAACACAAGTTGATGATGTCATTCATCATCAAGTAAAATACAGTACTGTAAAATGTTGAAAATAGGTGGAATTCTGAAAAATATGGACCAACTTTCTATCATTTAGTCTGCGG